>JABSTT010000314.1:0-12236 GCA_013339685.2 Hyalomma asiaticum | reverse complement strand
CGTGCGATTTTCGCAAGTGCGCAATTTGTTTCTAAACTCTCTCTCTCTCTCTCTCTCCATATATATATATATATATATATATATATAGTCACCAATTTCTCCCATATATCGGCATACAATATCAACATAAAATGCCTATATATATATATATATATATATATATATATATATATATATATATATATATATATATATATATATATATATATATAGGCATTTTATGTTGATATTGTATGCCGATATATGGGAGAAATTCATTCCGCGATTCATTACTACGATTGCTACGGAAAGAAAAAGTATAGTAGTATCGTTATAATAAGGAATACCTATGAAGAGCGCGCCATTTATTGTTTCATTATTTTCTTTGCCGGTGTCGCTGACGCTGTTAAACCATAACCACTTTTTGGGCCTTATACTCTGCTTCACCTGGAGCATTAAGCAGTTCACCTCATCCGTTACAATTATTCTCCCGTGTTTTCCATATTCTGCTGTTGCTCTAATGTTGCCTGCCTCACTCAAACCTTCATTGAAAGTGTTCTTCGCTCGTCTCCTTTGACGTTGTAAAGAGAAACAAAAAGAAAGAAAAGAGCGCTAGGAAAAGTTGGCTCTTCCTTATTATTGGACAGTGCACCAAAGTGGCGGCGCTTTCTTTTTCAGTTTTTGTGGAATTCTCAGGTGGTGCCGGTCCGATCCAGTCCACCAGATCTACTTGATCCCGCACGATTACTGCCATGGGCGCCGGTGGAGAACCCAAGTTGACTGGTATGTGCAGCAGTACCACCATGCCGCGTCGCAACTGGCCAAATTGTACTGTGTATTACAGTGCTTTCCAAACAATCTTGTATTTCTGTATGTAATACCAAGAAAAAAAGTTACGCACAAAAATGTGCTCATATAATTTCTTTGTGGGACCTCTTGCCCAATGTTTCCTATTGGCCATGGCTCCTCTAAGGGCGACAAGCTTGCAGCGAGGTTAAATTCACATCGTTACTCTGGGCATTTCTCTCCTAAGCTACTTCCTAATGTGCGCTGTTTGCGTTTTCATATGTGTGCCTGTTAACGCGAAGCGTCCTTAAATTGCAGTGCTCTGCCTAAGCGTAAAAGCGAGGCCTTTCCTGGGGAACTAAAGGGACACCAAAGAGAAACTAATGAGTCACTTTAGGTCGATGCATTATTTTTTCAGTACCCGATTGTCGTTGATTTCGCCACCGTAGCTTCAGTGTTTGAACATAAAACGAAGAAAGTTTCATTCTTGAATTTAGCGTGCCCGGACCTAAGCACGCGAATGTAAGCGTGTCGTCACGGATTTCAAAGCATTTCTTTCCTGTTTGGCCACATTAGTTCAAAGAAAGCTGATGAAACTTTCTAGGGTAAGTCTTTCGGCGACTACAACATTACTCGATTCATATCTAGGCGGAAATATTTTTGTGCGCCGTAGCAGGCGCCTTCGAAATCTATGCGTTCACAGCGAGTTGGAGCGGGATCGCGAAGGCGGCGCCGCCAGCTGCATTTTCTTTTCGTACGTTTTCTCGCTAACTACGCATTCTCTCGCGTATAGAGTGGTACTTTTGGTATTTTGGAGGGGATAATTTAGCATTGCGGGGGAAAATCACTTTTCTATTTAGTGTCTCTTTAAGCCTCTTTCCCGGCATCTATCTATCTATCTATCTATCTATCTATCTATCTATCTATCTATCTATCTATCTATCTATCTATCTATCTATCTATCTATCTATCTATCTATCTATCTAGTCTTCTCGCCCATGTATCGCTGCAATTTTGATCGTGTCGTCCGCTTGTTATATGCCAAAATTGGGATGATAGGGTACGAATGTATGACGGACATGAATAATGTGATAAACCTGCCATGTAGTTCGTCGCAATTAACGATGGAGGTTGGCTGTCTCTTACCTCTTCTCTTTCACGTTTCAATCTTTGCCTCTGACAATGCTTAGCGAGCTGAGTCACCAACGAGCCCAATAGCCTTGGCACGATGACGTGTGGCTTACACCCGTAATGCTGCGCCCCGTATATATTGGAATGCGCGACAGGTGATTGAATTTCAGCATTAGAACTTACGGGCACCAAGGACCAACCAAAAGAAAGATGAAAGTTTTATGACAACACTCTTTTTGCGTGTGCTGAAAGAAGAGAAAGGTGCACCATTTGTTGCAGCTTGCCATTGACCCGCCACGGTGGTCTAGTGGTTATGGCACTCGGCTGCAGATCCTAAAGTCGCGGGATCGAATCCCGGCCGCGGCGGCTGCATTTCGATGGAGGCGAAATGTTGAGGCTCGTGTACTGTGCGATGTCAGTACACGTTAAAGAAACCCAGGTAATCGAAATTTCTGGAGACCTCCACTACGGCGTCTCTCATAATCAGAGCTGGTTTTGGGACGTTAAGCCCCACAAACCATCATCGTCATCCGCTTTCCATTGAGACATAAATACTTAAAATTACGGCACATTACACGCATGCCGAATTGTTCGGCGTTCAGCCAAGTCTTGCGCGTAGCATCAAGTGCAAATGTAGTGACTGTTTGCATAACACGGTCACAACGGGGTTTTCATCATTCCCGTGGGTGGGTACGGTGCTTCACTGTGGTATTTTGCGCACCTTTGGACACAACCGTTCGTTTCGTCCAAGTCGCGTATGAACCCATACTGCGGTGCGATGATGCGCGTACCGTAAGCGTAGTTCGCTGGAGGGGCCGACCAAAGCTTAGACAATGGCCTGCTGAGTGGTGATAAAGGTCGAGGGGGCCTGTCTCGTAGGTGACGTTTGTAACCCGGCGTAACACACGGTATGGTCCCGCGGAAATGGAAAGCAGTTTTTCCGAAAGTCCAACGCGGCAAGTTGGAGTCCAAAACAGTACAAGGCCCCCGGGGTAAAGGAAACGTCTCGATGAAGGGAGTCATGACGCTGCCTCTGGTGGTCTTGCGATGCTGTAAGGCGCTGTCGAGCAACATGACGTACTTGACGAGCTTGGGTGATAGCGTCACGAGCCTATTCCATTGGCGAATCGACGGCGGCTGGAAAGACGGTGTCGAAGGGTAAGGTTGGGTGGACACATCCGTTCGTTGCGTCCAAGTCGCACATGAACCCATGTTGCGGTGCGATGATGCGCGTACCGTAAGCGTAGTTCGTTGGAGGGGCCGACCAAAGCTTAGACAATGGCCTGCTGAGTGGTAATTATGCACATGTATCGTTTCTTACACTGATATCAGAGCGGTTAACACACACCAAACCAAGTGGGATTAGCCAACCGTGGGCACGTGGCAGCGTGCTTGCGTAGCACCGCGAGCGCCTGGGTTCGATTCCTCTCGCCTTTATAACGCTTGGTTTGTTACCTTCAGTGTGCTTGTTTTAAATTACACGCTATCGTGAACAATATCTCGTATTTAATCCACGCAAAGTGTATGAAATTGGACGAGATATCGTGTCGTATAAGGTGTAATTTCGTTGCCCATTGCTCACAGCATGTCTTGAGTACTTGGTTCGTTTTTAATTGCGGATACATCGCTTTCAAAGGTAATTTTCCGGTATATTATGCAGCCATTTACAAGTAGCGGAAATGTTGAACATTTTCATTAATATCATTATTACAAAGAGTGAAAACGAGAGACCCCAGAAGGGATCTCCGACGTACACCGCGTCGCGCGATATCGTTTACTGAAGGTGGATTTCTCTTTAAAATTAAGTATTTCCGCCTCACTTTATTATTCATTGAGTGTTGGAAATACTTGGGAATTCTTAATCATTTCAAGCGGTAAGCAGTGTCGAAATGGTATTGAAACTTTTCCGAAGATCCAGGAAAATCTGCGCATGCCTTATATTCAGCCATGTCTTTGCAACCCAGTGTTGACTCTGTAGTGAAGAGGAGTGCCTGTGCAAGAACAGCAGATCGCCATCGGCATGAGCTTGTGATTGCATTCCCTGGGCAGAGAGTTCTTCCGACCACCGCCCTTTCGCCAGCGTCTGCAACAAACCTCTTGGCAAGTGGTGGAGGCTTGCGGGTGATCTGCCCCAAACCTGGAACTTCAGAGTCGCACTCTACGTCCCATCATGCCGGACGACACAAGCGGCGCCACTTCAGCTATGATATCCTCTGTGGTATGTGCTGGTACCTTGCGCCAGCGAGATCCCCCTATATTTTCCGGCACAGAAGACAAGGACGTTGAAGACTGGGTCTCCACATATGAGCAAGTAAGTGGTCACAATAAATGAGCCGACGATAGCAAGTTGGGCCACGTTTCGCCTTAAAAGGACAGAAAGTTGAGCGAGTTGGTAAGGATCCATAGGCAAAAGTAGATGGCGTGAAAGACACGGACACAAGGGGAGAAGTGAACAGCACGATCGCCTTATCTTTCGGGGCTTGCCAAGCTCTCGTTCGTAAACTATTAAGCCGAACTCACTACGTGGTCAGACTGCAAGAGGAACTCCACGTAAGTTTTTGATCGGCCACGAGTGCGCAAAGCCTGTGCCGAACAGCGGCTGCGCACTCAATACCAGCAAACGGGAGAAATCTTCACAACCTATATTGAGGACATCATCAAACTTTGCGGACGTGTCAACGCGTCCTTGTCAGGAAGAAAAAATCAAGCACATCATGAAAGGCATTGAGGGTGATGCATTCCAAATGTTGCGGTACAAGGCTCCTAGCACTGTCGTTCAAGTGAGTGGCCTTTGCCTCAGCTGCGATGAGTTGCGCAGACAACGTCTTCAGACACGACGTCCCTCTGCGCTTGATGACTCACTCTGCAGTCTGGCATCGGCGACGACCGCGCTCCACTGCTCTGGAAAATTCAGGAGTTAGTTCGAGCAGAGGTGGCTCGTCAGCTATTTTGTTGCCTTGCGTCCCACAAGAACAACAGCCTTTGACGACCACACCTGGCTATTTCGTCCAAGAGCAAGTCGCCCACGCTATTCCTCCAGCCTATGAACCACCGCCCGTCGATGCGGCTCTCACGTACGCAGACGTGGTTGCTCGCTCTCGTCCACAGACCCTCCTGACGCGTTCAACGCATCAACCGCCGACCAGTCCCTATAGACCACCCACCGGCCCCTATGGACCGCCGACCTACTCCCCGCCACCTTTGCCGCAACCAGACAGGCAGCATTTCCCAGCTTCCCGCCGCGACTCGGAGGGTACATATACCAGTGGCGCAGCTTTGACAACCGCCCGATATTATCTGCGTGTGGCGGCGCTGGTCAAGTGGTGCGTATTGGCCTTCACCGCATGCTGACTTTCTGGACCATTCGACGGGAGCCATCTCCCCCCCCCCCCCTCATTTCTCATCCGCGCCTTCCTGTCTCCCTCCCTCTTCATTCTCTCCTGATCGCTCATCCACACCTACCCGACGCTCACTATCGCCACGTCATGACTCGCTTTCTCTGATGCGCAGCCCTCCCGGACCCGCTGAGCAGGAAAACTGATGGCCGCAGTTACAGAGGTTCCAGTACACTATAACGGAGGCTGGAACTGCGACCACGCGGCAAAGTACTAGCCCTCGTCCATTCCCCACTAGTGTCAATCGAGGGAACCGTCGTCTTTGCGGTTGTCGATGCACGAGCCGCCGTATCGGTAATTTCCGCCGAACTGAGTCGCGCTCTACGTAAGGCTATGACGCCATTATCTGATCCGTCTCTTCGAATCATGGAGGAAGAAAAAGTGAGGAGGGAGCCTTACGCCATAAAATTGAAGCCAAATGTGGTGGCCCAGCATGTGTCCGAAACGCAAGGGGGACGGAAAATACGTAACAGCGCGCGTACGTTTCAGTAATCGCGGTCTGTGAACCCTTCCGAATGCCGCCGTGATGCCGTGTGGAAACTGCGGCGTCCGAATCGTGGCGTTTCTTCAAAGCCAAATGTTTACACTGGCGATCATATCTGTCTCAAAAAAATGCCGCCCGCATCTCCCCACGGGGGGAACTCGAGTAAATGCGTCGAAGACTGGTGGGGGTATCGCGTGAATGTTGCGTGATTGGGTATGGTTTGGGAATGCTTAATTATTTCGTCTTTATTATTCTTATTTATTGAATGAAGGAGAAGCGAAGGCAAGGAGTGTAAAGTTAAAGTGTGTCTTTATTGCTTGGTGCCGTCGTTGGCACCAAGGTGGGCACTTGCGTCCACGAGCAGCGTCCGGAGCCGCGTCTCATTGACGACGTTTGTACGCCGCTTCTCGCTCACGTACCTGGGGTCTTAAAGCTCGCTGCTCGCGTTTCGCCGCTGCTTCTCGTGCACGAAGTTCGGAATCCGCAGCTCGGCGTTGCCGTTTCGCAGAAGCGTCGCGCTGCCTGATTGATGGATTGAATTCCGAACGCGCGCTCCGCCACTTATATACACACCGCCCGCGTTCGAGGGAGAGGAGTCGGGGGAGCGGTTCGCACCCCCGCTGCGCATGCTCGGCTTGCTGGACGCCCGGTGGGCCGGCACGAGACGAGCCGCGCATGCGCAGTGGGGGTGGCGACGGCGCCGCCGACGCCGAAGCGCGACATCCTGCGACTAAGAAATGCTCCGCATTTAAAACACGGCGTCGCAACAACGGAAACAGCGCGCATTATGTCACGGCGACACTAAGCGAAGGCGTGAACGCGCGCGGCGTCTCTCCGCGTCTCCACTACCTGGCCTTCCGGCCTTGGGCTCGCGCGTGTCAGTTAGGCGAGCAGCATAAGGCGCTTTAGAGAGTGTTGCACGCGCACATCTGTCTGCGTGTCAATATTTGGTGCATGCTACTTACCCATGAACAGCGGTCCCCACCGGACACCACCGTAAGCGGCCGCGTGGCCGCAACGCTCGCAAGTGTACGGCGCCGCGTTCGCCGACTTTGCTTGCGTCCCGCGATCTCCTCGTTGGACCGTGACTGAGGGACCTGGTGTCCTCTCGTGCGTGGTGCTGCTCCGATTCCTCGTGACGCAACCATGGACGAGTCGGACACCTTCCAGGACGACCCGAGCCTCTCCCTCGACGAGAGCCTGAAAAGGTTCATGGCCTGGCAGAAGCAGAAGCAGCGAGTGCTAGAGCGGCATGCCGCGTCGACAACTCAGGAGCTCGCCAACGCTCCTGCGCCTACCGAGCCAGCGCCTGCCGGGGAGGTAGCTGCCACCCCTGCATCGAGCACCGCCGACGCTTCCGCTGCCGTTCCTCTTGCCGCGTCCCCGGATGAAGAGGAGATGGAGTGCACCATAACAAGGAAGCGCCCCCACGAAGCCAGTGACGACGACGGCCCACGGAAGCAAGCCATGAGCGACGCTTCCGTTCCACCTTCGCCCGCAGCCACCACGTGGGTAGCGCACTCGTCTACCACTACAGCCAGCCCCGTCGACGTCGCGGCAGGCCACCCTAAGGCGCCCGTGTATTTCGTCGGCAGGAAAGCCCGGCGGGCAAGGAAAAAGCGGAAGAGGCAGCCGCGAACGCATCCCCGCGTCTCCGTGCCCGAAGCAGCTGATTGATTGATTGATTGATTGATTGATTGTAGTTCGGAAAGGACGCTAATTTCTGCAGCCCATGTAGAAAGCACGGCTAAGCGTCCGTGGGGGTGGGGGAAAGGGAGTGAAAGAAATAGAGAGAAAGGCCGTAGTGGAGGGCTCCGGAAATTTAGACCACCTGGGGTTCTTTAACGTGCACTGACAACGCAGAGTACACGGGCCTCTGGCATTTTCACCTCCATCGAAAATGCGACCGCCGCGGCCGGGATCGAACCCGCGTTTTTCGGGTAGCAGCCGAGTACCGTAACCACTACACCACCGCGGCGGACAAAGCAGCTGAGGCCCCGCCACCCACGAGACCTCCCAGCACTCCGGCAGTCCGTCCGTGCCCGAGCCCCCTCCCCGTGCCTGCTGAGGACGACTTCCAAGAGGTCGTCTCCAAAGCTGGACGCCGGCAAGCGAGGGCACTGGTAGCCGCGGCCATTGCGACCGACCCGGCAGCAGTAGCGACCGTGTTCTACAGCCCTTCCTCTCCCGGTGGTTCCTTCGCGGGATCGCCTCGCCTCGCGCTGGCTGCGGCGCTCTCTGTGCGGCCGGGTGTGACGGCGGTGCGTGTCAACTACCGCCGAAACATCGTGGCGGCGGACGCGTCGTCGTGGGTGTACCTGGCGGAGCTCCTCACCAACACGGAACTCAAGGGCATCCCTGTTACCGCCCGGGAACCAACCGATCGTCGCTCTAGCCTCGGCTGCGTCTATTGGGTGGACGGCGACATCACCATCGGGGAGCTGCTTGACGAGATGGACCCGGTCGCACCCGTGCTCTCGGCAACAAGGGAGCTTCGTGCGTCAAGCTGCGATTCGGAACTTCGGTCCCTCCCGAGTTCGTCAAGCTTCAGGGACAGCGGCTGCGAGTCCGACACGTAAGGCCGCGCCCATTACAGTGCCGGCAATGCGGGCGCCTCGACCACGTTTCCGAGGCATGCCAGCAAGCCGGCGAATGCATCTGCTGTGGCCGTCGACATCAGGCCAGCGAGCAGTGCAAACCGCGGTGCGTCAACTGCAGCGGGAGCCACGCCGCCGATAATCCTACTTGTCCCAGGTGGCAGGAGGAAAGGCTCGTGGCAACTCTGCTCGCCTCATCGACTACGCCGCTCTCGAGATGGGCGGTCAAAGCGGTAGTACGGGAAGAGACCCGCGAGGTGCGCTCATCTCCCCGTCCTGTCGTGGGTGCGGCCCCCCGATGTCGCCCCCTAAGGGGGGAGTGAGCGTCGTCTCCGGATCAAAATAAAGTTCTTTGCCTGCCTGCCTGTCTTATGCTGCTGCTTTAAAGGCCAGCCCATCCGAGCAGCACCGCGACGACCACGGCAGCCGGCGCCCTGTATACCTGCGCCGCGCCGTCCAATCACCATCGCAGCAAATCCAGCAGCTACAGCGTCGCCTGCTGCTCCACCGACCGCGCCCTCAGCGGATCCACGAGATGCCCTCATCGAGCACCTCCTCGTCACCCTGAGGTCCGTTGCCGAAGAATTTCCGGCTGACAACCCGCGGCGCGGCGGGATCCTGCGCTTACGAGCGCGCTGCCCAGTGCCGGGCCGAGCGAGTAGCTACACTTGCCGGCGGCGGAAACGCCATTCCTTTGGTGCAGCCACTGTCAAACCACTGGCGGCCTTTGCGCGCGGCGGGACGTGCTTCTTCGTGCTGCTGCTGTCCAACACTCTCTTACTTCTCTTTTCTTTCCTCTCCTATACCTTTATGTCCCCTATCCCCTTCCCCTAAGGCGCTTAGCCGTGTCCCCAGTATAGGAGACAGAAAGTAGCGCCTTTTTCCTTTCCTTTAGAATCTCTGCCACCACCATGAACAGCGGCAAAGCCGTAATGCATGGATGATACATACACAATGTGCATGATACATACACCGCGGTTATATTACGTCAACCGAAGCGCACACATGCAGCCCAAGTGCGCAGCGTTGCTTTGTAATCTTGCAGCAGGCGCACTGCGCGAACAATATGTCTTGCAGGAAATGACCGAAGCGCAAAAGCTTTCGGAGAGAGCTTTGAGCCTTAAGTAACTTTTTCTTCCCCCATGCTTAGAATGGCGAACGCGCCAAACATAAGTCCCCCCAGCCTGTACCCCAAGATTCATCATTGAAGGAGTTCTGTATACTGCCGAATTCATTGTACTTCCCTCGTGTTACCATGACATCATTTTAGGTTGGGACTTCCTCGCAACTAATAATGCAGAACTTGAGCTTTCTGCACTTCGCGACGTTGATGGATGGATGGATGCTATGAGTGTCCCCTTTGTAACAGGGCGGTGACATGTGCGCCACCAGACTCGTAAAAATATTTAAGAACTTTTCTTTTTTCCCCTCACTCTTTAAGTTGGCTTTATGCCTTTTAAATATACTTCAAATAAATCAATCATACTATAGCAAAAACATAAATTCATAGCACAGTTCCCTGCCACTTATGGCAGAAAGTCATTGTAATTCCCTATGATCATTTTTGTACGTTCTCTCTGGCTTTCTGCTACCACTACTCTAACTCTCTCTTACTTATTTCAATCGCGGGTATATTCAGCTTTTCGTTGTTCTCCCTGAAGCTCCATGTAGGGCAGTGCCCAAGCGTACACCTGGGTGGATATTTCCGCATTCACCCAGAACATGCTCCGTCGTTGCCCTATCTTCCTTACAGCATGTGCATTTTCCGTCTTCCTTACTGAATTTCGCTTTATAACTACGCGTTTTAAGGCAGCCCGATCTCGCTTCAAACAGTAAAGCGCTTCCGCTTGAATTTTAATAAAATACCTCCCTCTTTATTTCGTTTTTGCCCTTTCGGTAGTTATTCAGCGTCGGTATTTTTTCTATCGCTGCCAGGCAGTAAATATTCTCCACCTCTCAGACTTTTCGCTTTACGCTCTTTGTTGTCAGTTGACTCTGTCGAACTTCGCGCCCCCTTATGATAAGCTGCTTGTATCCGGCGATATCGCCATTCCATTGTGCTCTTCTGTGCCTGTTTCATGTGCCGCCATATCTGACGGCGTTGTTCTTTTTACGCCTTCTCAAACGTTCATAAGCCGCAAATACTCCCCCTGCTCTTCGCCCTGCTTACGCTTCGTGGTAGCGTCATGACGGTACTGGTCGACAACATAATGGCGTGGCCTTTAAAATTATTTAATGGTGAATGGCTCGGCCGCATTCAGACTGCTGAGACGCTTCACATCGTTCGCAGTCCCCCCGCTTCCATTTCGACGGATCTCAGCACATTAAGCTAGCTTCTCACCCTGTTGCAGATCTTGCGTGCCTCTTTTGATACCCACGTTTATGGTTTGCGTCGCACATAAACTGTGTCTCTCAAGATCGACACAAGAAACCATGCACCCCTACACTCTAAAAACAGAGTGCTGGGCACTTACTTTCGGGGAGTACTTTCCGGTCCCAAACTTAACTCCCTTTTCCAGAGTAGATCAACCCCATTTTATGCAGAGTACAGTAACCCCATGAGGCATGACCTTGGCACTCCACCTGACAGAGTACTGTTACTCTCGCCAGAACATAGTAGGACGCTTCCGAAGGGGATTCGAACACTCTGAAGAGAGCTCTACTACCCCACCAAATGGAGTGCTAGTACTCACCAGGGGGAGTAGCAGAGACCAAAAACAATAGAAAGCAAACACTGCGTTTTTCGAGCACGCTACAATCAGCAGGCATTTAATTACATCAGACTGAACATATAATATTGTCACGGTGCAAGAATAGCAAAGACGACGACGACCTCGAGAGGAACACAGGATGCGCAGCAGTGGGGCGCAGGCTGACGATCAGCCATTGGTGCTGCACCGGCTAATCTCCCCGCAGTTCAAATATAACCCATTACCAGCGTATCCCTGTGCCCGTTTCATTTTGGTGAAAGGTGCTGGGTATCGCACAACACGGAACTCCGTAGCGGAATTGTCATCAACCGCTCTACAATGCCCACCGACGACCAGGCCTCTCGATCGAACACGGCGCCAGCATCGGCGCCATCAGCATCCTCGACGCCGCAACACTCAGTCGTCCTTACTCACCCTCGTGACCCTGGAACTTTTTCCGGGAAGTCCAACGAGAACGTGGATCAGTGGCTTGGACTGTACGAACGAGTTGCAGCGCACAACCCATGTTTGTGATGATGCTCGCAAACATTCTCTTCTACCTCCAGGGACCAGCACGCATTTGGTTTGACACGCACGAAGAAGAGTTGACCAGCTGGGACTTATGTAAGCAGAAATTGCGCGATCTCTTTGGCCCACCCGCCGGTAGCAAGTCCTCTGCCATTAAAGACCTGTCTTGTCGGGCCCAAACATCCACAGAGTCGTACGTTGCTTACATCCTTGGCAGTCTAGCTCTTTGCCGCCTCGTCGACTCCACCATGACCGAGATTGACAAAGTAGGCCATATCCTGAAGGGCATCGCCGATGACGCGTTCAACTTGCTCGTCTTTAGAGACTGTTCGACGGTGGATGAAATTATCAATGAGTGCCGCCGTTTTGAAGACGCCAAGAGCCGTCGCTTCACCCAACAATTCACGCGGCTTCCAAACACCGCTGCTATGTCTTCGTGCGAAGACGCTGATCAGTCCTTTCAGTCGCGCACCGCGGATAGCGTTGTGAGAATCGTGCGACGGGAAATCGAGGCTGCGGCACCATCTCTCGGGCGCCCGTCAGAGAATGCAGAGGCGACGGTCTCCCTCATCAAGGCAGAACTTGCGAATGCCGGCATTCAACCGGTGTGCTCCATTACCGGGCCTCCAGTCACACCTGCTGCTCC
>JABSTT010000313.1:0-12368 GCA_013339685.2 Hyalomma asiaticum | reverse complement strand
TTGAGCAGCATTTGCGCTCTCCTTCTCCATGGCTATACCTACTGGCAAACGCAAGTCAGAGCGCAGCGGCTCCAGCGCAGTGTCAGACGCGATTTTGGTGAGTTATGGTAATGTGTGATGGCGGGAAATTCAAACCTGACGTAATGACTAAAGCAATATTTCAATAAATTCAAAAGCTAAACACAGACGGCTTTTCTAAATATACGAAGCTGGAGGGAATTTATGCACTGCAAAAGAAAAATCATCCTCATGATTGGAAAGAAAGCTATGAATATCATGCGCCGGTAGGATTCAGCAGCATAACTGACTGGACGAGAAAATGGGACAAGAGTCACTCACCCCGCTTGATCCAGGTGGTCTTTCTGTACTTGGAAGGTATGCTCACCAGGTAAGTGCCCCCCTCCATCACTTCCTGCAGGTGGCTTCCCCAGCTTTTCAGCACCTGACGAGGGAAAGAAACACGCCTTGACGCTCGACTTACCGATGCAATATACGAGCACATTGCAGTTGTACTTCAGCTGATTTTTAGTCAGAGTGGCTGGCACCGAAGACAACTACACGAGGGGACTATGCTCTGCGTAACATCAAACGATGAGGTGGTTCGTGCAGGAACCGTGACACGAGACTAAGACACACCGTAGTGCAAGCCTGCGGGAATTTTCGCCGCGTAGGTTGTCTATATTGTACCGACAACGCGCAATGCACAGGCCTTGAGCACCTTCTCTACCCATCTCTCGAGAATGCTACTGCCACGGCTGCACCCAAACCCGCGACCTTAGGGTCAGCAGTCAAGCACCATAACTACGATAACCACGCGGCGGACAAATGAGTCCTACAGTCGGAAATTTTGCTAATCTCAACGACTATGCCCACCTACAACAAATACGAAATGACTAAACCGAGCATCAAGCACAGAAGACACAAGAGAGTTAATTAAATCTGCTGAAAAATCCATTTCTCATTACGCCGGAAACTGTTTCAAAGATCCTGCATGCAGTTTCCAAGGCATTCTGTTACGGATAAGCAGAGAATGCTGAACGAAATCAACAGGTCAATAAACCGGCCATACAGTGCGTACCTGGGCGATCTGCTGGCTTCCCGTGGGAAGGATGTAATCGTCCAAAAGTTCCTTCGTGACCCGCTTGATCTTCATAGTCTTGGACATGTCTAAGAGTGGTTCGAACAGCAATCTCGAACACTGGGGGCCTGTTGCCAGGTGTGTTCTCCAATGCAGAAGAACGAACGGCGTCGCTGCCTCGCAGGGTGAGGTCGCAGGTGGAGATCGCTTCAACGTGAATTGCGTTGCTTCGGCGTTTGCGACCGCTTAAATTGGTCGTAGGCGAGACGGGGTTCTTCGGCTGGTCACAGGGAACCAATGGGCGAACGCCGTCACACGTCACGTGCTGCTTCACATGATGCGCCACATTCTTTCAAGGCTACCCTCACCCTAAAGTCTTCCCTTTCAAGTACAAGTGACGTCTCCGTAAGTAATGGACGATAATCGCATTGTCACGCCGATTTGACGCGCTGTCCCTCGAATTCCACCTGCCCCATATCTGGATAAGTGCAAAAATGTTCCAAAAGCCGGGTGAGTTCATGTTCTAAAAGATTTACTCGGACTTAACTCAACAAATATAACAACCTTGCATAGACGTTTCGCCACCTATGCGGGTGGCATCCTCAGTATCCCGGCCCGGCCGCGGCGGCTGCATTTCGATGGAGGCGAAATGTTGAGGCCCGTGTGCTGTGCGATGTCAGTGCACGTTAAAGAACCCCAGGTGGTCGAAATTTCCGGAGCCCTCCACTACGGCGTCTCTCATAATCAGAACTAGTTTTGGGACGTAAAACCCCACAGAACAACAACAATCCTCAGTATACACAGACACACATGAACGAAGGCCGCCGAGTCTACTGCTAGTCACGTATGTCCTCGTAAATGTCCGGTAGAGGGCCGCGGTTGTTGCACGCCGTTGGTCTAGAGGCATGAACCACGACTCCAGGAATTTTATTTTCCCCCACCTTTGTTCCCGAGCCAGGGTCGTTCCATTGTTGAAGTCAAAGGCATGTCCTGTTTTCCAGCTGTGCTCAACGAGCTCCATCTTGGAATGTGTGTCATGGGTAGCATAGCGACGTCTCTTTTGTGTTCTTTGAGCCTTGTTGACCTTTTCCTGCCCGTTTCGCCGATGCACGCCCCGTCGCATTCGCGGCATTGTACTTTGTATACGACCCCGCTTTGATCGTTCGCAGGTATGCGGTCTTTCGGTTTAGCGAACACGTGTCCCAAGGTGTAATGGGGCCTAAAACCGGTTGCAATACCCAGCGGAAGCAAGGCTCTCCGAACAGAGTCAGATATGCCTTGAACGTACGGAATGGACACAATGGACGTCGGCTTCTCGCGTGGCGCATTCCTCGTTCCTTTCCGCATACGCTTCTGGGTGTAAATAATGAACTTCCTGGGATAATGCCGTCGTTCCAGTTCACCAACCACGTTTTCCACTGCATGTAGCCGCAGCTGCTGATTCGAGCAAACCGCATAACAGCTTGTCAAGAAATTTCTCACGACGGAACATTTGTGCTCGGTCGGGTGATGAGATTCAAAGGACAAAAAATTTCCGGTGTCACATTGCTTCCGGTACACTGCCGCTTCCACTCCACCATTTTCAGACCTACCTACCAGTACATCCAAAAAAGGCAAGAGATTGTCCTTTTCTGTTTCACGTACGTGTGAACTGAATGGCGGGGTGCACGCTGTTTAGGGCCTGGTGGAAGGCCTCGAGATTTGCCCTTTTCAGGATAAGAGTGGTTCAAATGAGAGGAAATAGGCGCATGTTTCTGCATTCCGTAAAGGTAGCACGGCTCAGCGCCAGCTTTTCAGGATACCAAATGTGTCATCCACGTACCTGCAGTACATCTTCACGTGAAAGGGTATTGAGTCAAGCACACGTGTCTCGACGTGCTCCATAACCAAGTTAGCCACGACAACCGAAACAGGACTTCCCATAGGGCAACCTTCAATTTGGTGGTAGATCGTGTTGGCGAAGCTGAAATAGGTTTGCTTCGAGCAGAACCGCAACAAGATTATGATCTCCTCCACCGACATGGACGTAGGGCTTCCTAAGTTCTCATCTTCTTTCAAACTGGTTTCTGCAACCTCAATGGCCAGGGCGACAGGGACATTTGTAAACAAAGAAACAACATCAAAAGAGACCATCACATCGTCAACATCAAGGTGCTGCGCGCGCACACCAGTTGCAAATTGACGAGAGTTCTTGACTGACCTGGTACCGTCCTCGGTTAGCGGTCTCAGCAATCCAACCAAAAACTTCGACAAATTGTAAGTTGGTGAGCCAATGAACGACACGATAGGACGAAGAGTACAACTGTCTTTGTGCACCTTGGGCAGCCGATAGATCGTTGGAGTGGCTCCGTCCGAAGGAAATAGTCGGCGGCACAACGTTTGGTCTATGCTTGCTTTGTTCCGCAGTGTCCGTAATTGTTCAACCAGTTGTCGTTCCGACTTGTCTTTCGCATCACGGTTCAGTTTTACAAAGTGCAGAGGATCGCTCAAGATGTTGTACATTTTCTCCTCATACTCCCTTCGGTCTAGCACCACCGTGCCTTTGCCTTGTCAGCAGAAAGGATGATGATGTAGTTATCTGACTTGAGGTCCTTGAGCGCAGCGCGTTCTCCAGCGGTAAGGTTTGTACTAGGGCTTTTGGCATTAGCCAGGACACTTAGGATTCGGCTACGAGCCAAGTTCACCCCCGTTGTGTCCTTAAAGGAGTACTGACACGATTTTGCGGCGGCTCAAAATGTACATTTTTCGTTTTCACCCCATGTATTGTTAACGCTTTCCGCACACGGAAGCCAGGAAACAGGTACAAAGTATTTTAGTTTGGTTTTAAACTTTTCGTCGCCCAGCACTGCAAGCCAGCCCCAGCCTAATGGACACTATGATGACGTATGAGCGCAGTGTATTGAAAATCGCCGAAATCGCTGTCAGTGTGACTGGGCGACCGTGAAATTGTCGTTGTTTGCGTGCCCCACGTGTAATTGACCACAGACGACAGAGTTGCAGCGACACTATCACGAATTGCTGTCCCTACGTGACTCAGACGTATGTCCGACTACGTTGACACGTCACTAGGAAACCGCCCCCTCGAAATCGAAACCGAAAGCGGGCTTTTAAGGAAGCTGTATTAAAAATATATCCATTGCCTCACGAGGCACCATGATACTCTTTTTGGGGGTCTCCACGCCAGTGCTTTGATTTACAGCAATAATACGAGAATGTCAAAAATTCGTGTCAGTGCTCCTTTAATGTGCCACAACTTCTCCTCAACCTCCGCGATGATGTCCCGTTTCGCCACTCTCCGTGGGGCTATTGCGAAGTTCAAGCCTTTCGACAGGAGGCTGATGTGGTTGTCCGACAGATCTCTCGAGGAAAGGTTGTGCACCGCTTTGAACGTCTCGCATTCCGGCTGACGACGATGTAGCAATCGGGCAAGTTTCTGGCGATGGACTTCGGAGCATTTGCCTCTTTCCAAATCTTCAGCTTGTTTACGCGCCCTGATTATGTCATGGAAGTCATTTGGACGAAGCTTTGAACGCAGACAGGTTTCCGCCGCGTATACGCGACGTCTTACTTGATGTATTTGTTGTTTGTTGCCCTGGATCCGGGCTTTCAGGCAGTTGCGGCTGAAGTCCCGTGCGAGCTTGCGGCCGTACGGGGTGTCCACAAGGGTCTTGCAGTAAAGGCTTCTGGGCACCACGTTATTCTTCAGGCACTCGTAGTTGAACCGCAGATGACATTCTGGCCGGACAATCTTCGTAGACAGGTTGATGTACTCCCTCACTGTACCAAGACCTCAACAAAACTGTCGAGGGATTCAAACTCGCTTACAAACTTCTGTCACGGGAGGTGATACTACTTTGATGCCACGAGTTGCTTTTCCGTGGATGTACATGTTGTAACTTGTAAAGAAAGAAATGAGCCTTACACCGCCTTTCTCGACCATTTTTTTTTCCTATACCATTGCAATTACCCGATTCACTCCCAACCAGTTCGCAGCCTCGTCGGTACATAGAGATACAAACACGTCTACAAAGCGGCTGGATGTTCGTTTAGTTGTAGATGTCTGCCTCGTATTTATAAAAAGCTGGATCTAAAACACTGTATATAAGAACATTATTTGGCCAATCCAGTAAATCGTGTGCACGCATTTGTAAGAACGTCTTCACTACAGCAAGAATCTAATAAAACAAGATCTTGCTTTTCAGCCACTAGAAGAACGCCGCGCCATCGCTCTATTGTGTTTATTTCACAGGTACATTTACAGTAACAAATTTCACCTTTTGCCGCTTCATACTTCTCTGCGCACACCTCGACGCATTCACAACGCACGTAATTTTATGCGAATTCATGGTCACACAGAGGCATCACCACTACCTAATGCCACTACCCATTGGAACGGTCTTCCTGATCACATTGTGTCCATTGCCAACGGTGAAACATTCCATGGTAACCTAATGTCCTAGCGCTTTAGCATTGTGTAACGTTGTTGCGCCTTACTGTTCGTAATATTTGTTTTGTTTCTTTTATTTTTCCCTTTTTTGTTATTTGTATAATTTTTGTGTATTTTTCTGTTTTGTATATATGGATGCCTCCTTACTCAATGCCCTTCATTGGGCCTGTAAGGAATTTTGAATAATAACAGGTTGTTCTTTCAACAGCAAACGAGCGCGTGAAGCGAAGCAAGTAGTCAAGCAAACAATAAGGAACTTGCCAGTTATACGAACGGTGATCGCGTGTCGAAACCTGCGGCAAAAGTACGCGGTTCGGGCTCGTGCGTTCCATTCGCGGCCCAATGCCCGTACCGAGCTCCTCGGTACAGTATAGTATTTATGTCCTTGCAGCCAGCGTAGAGATCTTATTTTGGCAAAAAAATGCACAGTCTTGCGTGAATACAATGCAAACTCTCAGCGCGCTGCTGCGGAAACATGCAGAACCAGCGGCTCCTCCCGCTTGTCCCTAAAGTCCCTGAAAAATAACTAAAGTAGCGCCATTCGTGTCATTGTGGAGACACCTCCTCTCTCGTGTGCTTCGTAGATGTGTAGATGAAGCTAGTTGAGAAGGCACTTGGCCGCGTCATACGTTCAGCTAAACGCAAGAGGGCGTTGCGGCTGTAATACCCCTGTCACACGAGGCAACTAAAGTGCACTTTGAGCAAGTGCACTTCGCCGCTAGTGTCATTCGCACGCTGTCACACGGGAACGTTTAGTGACACTCGCTGCAAAGTGCACTTGCAGGCAAGTGCGTTCGCCGAACTCACTTCGCGGCGACGAAGTGTGTAGCCTCGGTACCAGTGGCTTGTAAACAAATACGCTAATGCACAATGCGGCGCCCGTAGTATGTTTAAAACATTGTTTTCGTTATTAGAAGCACTGCAATGTATTAAAACAAATCATATTTCAACAAAGAAACCTCGCTATTCTTGTCCTCGGGCAGTTTGCAGCCACGTCCGCTAGGGGAATGCACATTCCCAAAGCACACTTCTGTTTCTCGTGTAGCAGCGCGTGAGCGTAAGTGCACTTTGTGAGCGTAAGTGCACTCGCTCAAAGTGCACTTTAGTTGCCTCGTGTGACAGGGGTATAAGCGACCCTTTGGGGGAAGTTTGAGAAATAATTATGAAAGTGCCGGTAAATACGACAATAGAAGGTAATTAGGAGCAAGTGGAGTGTTTTTTTTAGTGTAAAAATATGCAGTACATTATCAGTGAGTACATGCATGTGCTCGACGTGTGTTTATGTGCGTGGTGTCGGCAACATGGCATGGGACAGGTTCACGGTTACGGCGCAGTTGAGTTTTTGTGCAATATGTTAAATATACCGCGTCATAAAAGAAGTCTGTAGAAGAATGAAGTAAGCGAAGCGCTTGTACCGCCAAAACACATCCCCGCAAGCGAGCAGCACACGACGCGAGAGCCCAGCATCCTCTTGCCGATGTGCTTGGGATTGACGCTGTCGACGGCAGCGCCGCCGCGCGCCATGCAAATTCGGCTTCGGCCGTGCTAAGAGATCGCAAAGCACGACGCACCACTAGCTTTTTGAAGGTCGGGCGAACGCCATCTTGGTTGTCCACCCCACGTGACCAGGGCCTGCAACGCGCGCGGCGTCTGCTCGACCTTGCGCGATCATGCTTGAATCTGCCGACAGCGCTGCATGTTTTGGGATGCCGCAAAAGCACGTACAACAACGGAAAGAAGGAGTTTTCGCTTCCGCGAGGAAAGCTAAATGCCAAACGTCGAGATGTGTGGCTTCAGCGTATCGGACAGCTATTCGCACACACGCCGAGGCAACGGCGGAGAAGCCGGAGACCAAATGCGGGGACGATGGTAGCCGAAGACGGTTCCCACGGCATCGAGCGCGTGCTCTCAGGGCGAAGCTGGCCCTCATAGCCCATCCTACGGCCCTACTAGCCGCCAAACACGCAGCTTACGCAGTGCTGTCAGAGTGCCCCGTGCAGGGGTGCGGCCGCGTGTTTGCATACAAATGCATACAAATCTCATCGCACTTTACAGCTACCAATAATTGCACACTGCATTTATCAGCGATCAGTCAAATACAAAGCAAGTCTACCGCACGCGACATAGCGGCAACGAGGGCGAAGTCCGGCACGGCAACCGCCGACGACCGCTCCCCCAAGAAACGTGCTTTCAACGACGCGGCTGCCCAACGCGCGCGGCAGCCTCGCTGGCCTGGCCGCGACGGCCGCCGCGTGCTTTCGCTTTCGCCTCCATAGTTACTCGTGGACGCTCCAGGGGCGCTGCTGTAGCTGCCAGGAGAGGAGGGAGAAGCGGAGGGGTGCACTTGGCGCTACTTTCATTTCATTTCATTTCGATTCATTTATTGTACCCTCAGGGCCGAAGCATTACAGAGGGGAGTGGTAAAAAACATTAATACAATGCTACAGGTAAAACATAAGAAAACATAATGAACAACAACAACAAAAGAGACAATAATAAAACTAATTAGTTACTGTTAGCTAAAGTTGTACGGAAACGTTCATGATCCGTGATGTCTGCGATGAGAGCAGGAAGGTGGTTCCAATCCTCACAAGTCCTAGGAAAAAATGAGTTATGGAAAGTGGAAGTCCTGCAAAAGGGAACTGCAACCTTATGTCTGTGATCCAAGCGTGATGACAGATACTGAGGAGGTGAGATGAAGTAATCGTGTAATGAACGATGATGAAATATGCGGTGAAAAAGACACAAACGGTAAATTTTACGGCGGGATGATAATGATGGCAGTTGAAGGTCCGCTTTCATGCTAGTTACACTTGCGGTTCGCGCATAGTTAGACATGACGAAACGTGACGAGTTATTCTGAACCATTTCAAGTGAATGAATGAGGTTATCGTGGAAAGGGTCCCAAACTGAGGCGGCGTATTCCAGTTTTGAACGAATTAATGTTTTATACAATAAAAGTTTGATAGCTGGAGGAGCACGTGAGAAACTTCTTCTAAGATATCCAAGTGTTTTATTAGCGCTATTGATTATGGATTCGATGTGTTCATTCCAGGTTAGTTTCGATGATATAGTTACACTAAGATATCTGTATGATGATACTACTTCTAGGGGAGAGTCGTCAAGAATATATGAAACCGTCGTGTTAGTAGATCGTGTTACACGCATGACCTTGCATTTTTTAGTGTTTAGTTCCATGCACCAATTTTTACACCAAAGGGATACAGCGTCCAGATCAGATTGTAGAATAGTGTGGTCGTTAGGGCTGGTTATTTCTCGAAATATTACACAGTCATCTGCAAACAACTTGATATGGGACGAGACACAAGAAGGTAAGTCATTAATGTAGATTAAAAAGAGAAGAGGGCCAAGTACTGATCCTTGCGGTACGCCTGAGGAAACAGGACTCGGAGGAGAGTCAGTGTTGTTAGCAGAGACGAACTGGGAACGATTTACTAAAAAACATTCAAGCCATGCAAGTAGTTTAGAATCTAAGTTTAGTAGCTGTAACTTATACAAAAGCAGGTTATGGCACACTTTGTCAAAGGCCTTCGAAAAATCTAAAAATATACAATCAGCTAAAGATGAACGAGCGAGGATGGCATGAAGAGGATCAGTAAAACATGCAAGTTGAGTTTCACACGAGAATGTCTTGCGGAAACCATGTTGTGAAGATGAAAAAAAAAATTATTTGATTCGAGGAAAGATACAAGATTTGAAAACAAAATATGCTCTATGATTTTACATGGGATACTAGTAAGTGAAATGGGGCGATAATTTAGAGAAGAGTGCTTGTTACCGGACTTGTGAAGAGGAACCATCCTCGCGGTCTTCCAGTCACTGGGAAGGGAGCTCTTTTAAAGGGATTGCTGAAAAATTTTTGTTAAAATTATTGATGAATAGCATGATGTGTTTATTAGAAATCTCGGAGTGGTGAAATCGCACCCAGGTGAGGAAGAAGCTTTTAGGTTTTTAATAGCTTTGACCACGCCATCGTAATCAACAGTAATGGGAGACATCACAATGAAATCAAACGGTTTAATGTAAGGAGCGGTTTTGTTATTAGTGCCAGTAAAGTTGTGCACAAAGACTTCATTCAACGCACTTGCGCACTGTACCGAAGGTAAAGCGTTTCCTGTACAATCAACAAGACTGATTGTGTTATCACTTCTGGGAGTGAACACGCGCCAAAATTTTTTTGGATCCGACCTTAGTATTGAAGGTAGCGTGTTATTAAAGAAATTATCTTTGGCATTTTGCTTGTAGGGGCTTTACTTGTCCCGTACCCGTGGCGCCGCTGCGGCGGCGCGGAGAACTAGGCTCGTCGCACCGATTTCGGGCGACTTCGCAGGCCCCACCACGTGCGTTTTTATCGAGCGGCCATGCAGCCGTTCTGAAGGGCGCATCCTCCTCCAGTTCGGCCTAAAGTTCCTAGATTTTTCTTTCTTTTTAAGTAGCGGCAAGTTTTGATGTGCCGCTGACGAATCTCATTGGCCATCATATCCAGTTGACGGCGGCTTCCGGTCGCCATGTTCTTCCTACTCCCCGACGACGCCGTGAGCCCGTGACGGCTGCTCGCTACACCGGCAGCACACAGAACACTTATGGCAGCATCTGCAGTCACTCGAAAGCAGTGGCGAGTAGATAGTTGAGTGTTTCCGTACGCATGTGCCGTCGTGTTTCCTGCAGTCGACGACCCGTGAGCACTCCCGACAATGCGGGCGTGTAGCGGCTTCGGATGCTCCATCCATTCGGGAAAAGGATAGGCGCTTTTTTCTGTGCCCGTCGGAAAGCACGACAAAACAAGGCGTGAAGTGTGGCTGCAGAGAATAGGCAGAAAGAATTTCAAGCCCACGAAGTCCAGCAAGCTGTGCGAGGAATGTTGTATTTTCCTTGTACACAGAATCGTGAAAAATGCTCGTCGATTTATTGTCATTTCTTTTTAACCTGGTGAGGCGCATGACAGCGCCCCACGCTTTCGGCAGTTCCGAAGTTCGAGTAAGCGCCTCTATCTTGACGATTTCATGACTTTTTAATTACGCACATGTGTCCGCCCGCTTTTTAGCACATATTGTAGCACATACTGTATTTACGCGAAGCATATAGTCTAGGTTTACAGTGGGTATTTTTCTAAGTTCACAGCTCGCGCGTACTCGATTCATGCCGCGGCGGCGAACTCGGTGCCGCGGTGCCAGCGTGTTGGTAGGAGCTCAAGTGGAGGAATAAAAAGTATGGTGCCTTGATTTATGCACATACATCTGGATGATCCTTCGTGGCCTGATTTAATGCATCACTGTTCTCTACCCACTACAGAAATAAAAGCGCGTGCGTCGCTGTGTACGATTGCTCAGTCGCGTCGTCTCCTTGACCTTACGCTTTGTCGCTCACTTTACCCGTTCTAAAGGCTTGGATCCGGTTATTGCAAGCATTTGCTTAAGAAATAAGCATGGCGTGATATGAGCCGGAATAGCGAGGGTCTGCTTTCGTGTCCTATGAGGACTGTAATTCTGTAATTAAAAAAGCTGCTCGCTTTGTGGTTCTGTGAATTTCTTTTTTATAAACAGGCGTGGTCTAAACGTTTGTAGTTTACATATTGGAAAACACAAGCAGGTGAAAGTTGAATATTTTGTGTTACTAATGTGTTGTTTGTGCTTCTAATATTGTGCACGCTGTCAAAGATAACGGCTTGTGCTCTGAAAGTGCTGTATTTTGCAGCGTCATTTCTCTGAGGACCAGTTTGAGCCTGCCATCTGAAAGAAGTTCGGCATAAAGAAATTGAAATCCTCAGCTGTGCCGTCCATATTTTCCCACCGACCAGAGAAGCGCCCTAGAAAACCACCACACCCACGAGGTGCTGGTATAGCGAATAAACTCATCAATGCTGAAGTGTTTGGTTGCTTTGTTGTGTTACTTCAGCATCACTGATGTCAGTGGATGGATGGATGGATGGATGGATGGATGGATGGATGGATGAAGAAACTTGAATGAGGTTCGGTCAGTGCCCTAACTATATCTGTTCCATATGTAAAAAATTGGATTCGGTAAAATGTTAATCACAGAAGTGCAGCAATTATACAAAATTACTTGTATAATTGGAAAATAATGTCACCTGCAATTTCAACTGAATGCTCGTAAAGGCCTGTTACTTGTTACCAATTGCGTGTCGCCCACTTCCATGTAAAAATAAGAGTAGCATTGAATAAGAGTCGCTAATGAAAATTCACAACACTGGTTAGTCCAATAGCAATAAGCTATAGTCGGATACAGCACATGTCTGCAGTGAAACCCCTCCCACGCCCTTATGCCCGCCAGTCAATGTACCTCCGCGAATCCTCAAATAGTTCCTTCTTTTAACTTTCCATGTCGCCAAAATAAAGCGAGGGTGGCAACAATAATGGATATATACATAAATGTTGACGTTTCCGTTCGTTTATTAGAGTGGAACATGCGTAGGATAAATCTTTACTGAGCTCAAGTCAAGGGCCTCGAATGCGAAAACCCGGCGCGCTACAAGTCTCCACCCGAGTTTTTCAGCACAGTTCAGTGAAGTTTCAAGCGGAAAGCGGGCTCGCAAGCGAAATGAACTGTGCCACGGCCTTTTGCGGATGGAAACGCTCAGACCTGGAGCATTTTTGTCCATGCTTCACGAGCACCTTATGGCTTATACCTATGAAAGTACTACAGAACAGCAGACGCTCCACAGGTACTGAAGGCATAAACGCTGGCCATTTTGAAAAGGTCATTTTAAAAATGTCGCATGAGGATGATTTTGTTTGCTTCTGTGGTTGGCTGGCGGAGTAACACCGACGCGCGGCAAGCATCTATTTGTCGTACATCCCACCT
>JABSTT010000312.1:0-13285 GCA_013339685.2 Hyalomma asiaticum | reverse complement strand
GGTTCAATTCCGGCGCTTCTGTGACTGGATCCCGTAACACCAATAACTACGTCTCGCCGAAAAAAAATGTAAGTACCACATTTGAATGGCTTAGCATGATGCCTGTGAGATCACTCATGTGTTCCGTGGATAGGGCGAATCGTTCTGTGACAGATACAAGGAGGATTAATGCTATGTAAGGTCTAAGATAGTTGACGCATTAAACGCAAAGCAACGCAACTGTGGTTTATTATTCAGATCATCGTGTATGATTGCATTCTGAAATTTTCTTAGGTCTATGTGCGTGTTGCCTGATTAGTGAGTAACGAGTGCATTGGCTTCGTTCCCACCATCCTGTCATTTGGTCGTTACGGGTAGCGAGTGCAGCGCATGTACAACAATGTCGGGTAGTAGTAATTTACTCGTGTCTTACACAGACGAATACATGCATGTGATATCGCGCGTTGTAGGGCAACCGTTGCCGCGCGTCCTTTCACTGTTGCATTGCAGTCGTGAGATTTCAGTTCAGAGCTGCGAAATTTACGTGCATGTGATGTGGATGTGAAAATCGCGCATTGTTTATTGTGGCATGTCAGCAGAACTGAAGCAGGCAATCATGACGTCTTATGGTGGTGGAATGACTTCTCGCAGCTCAGCATTCATATGAGCATGAGTGTCGTTGTGCTCGTTCTCGGTCATATTTAAACTTTGTCAGAGGCATGTGACTCGTTTGCGAATGTTCGTTATTATTTCTCATTGTCCACGCTGTTGCGGTTTTCTGCATTTGGGGTTCGTTATTCTTGCAGACCGCAAATACCAAAATAATTACACGACCTGTTATCTGGTTCCACAGTGGTGTTACAGGGACGCTGTTGTGTACAGTAGATTTTGGTATGCCATAAGCTGTCCAGTGTTTCACGTGGTACGGACTGGGGAGTGAAGACTTGAACCATGTTGCTGGGCTGATAGCGTAGGACAGCGATGATAAGGCGACGAACGACGAACTAAATTAGTACGTCGGGCTATGGGTGAGCGGCGTGTTACGACGACTTATACATGAACGTTTGGACGTATTTTGTTTATTTTTATTATTTAGTACGGGCGCCGCCAGCTTGTCCGGTGCCGGGATCTAGCTGTGCATGCCTATACCTATATCGTCAAATCAAAGCCACGGTGCCATTCAACAGTTTTCAGCGGAACGTTTGACGTTTTCCTCCTCCGCGACATACTCGCTACCCCAAATGAGCCATATTTCGTTGCATTGTACTAAATTCACTATTATCTGGCCATGAAGGCAGTTTTGTGCAGGCGAAATCGAAGCCACAGCGAAAATTGTTGATGCTATGCACAGATGTGATGCGCAGTCACTGTGCCCGTAGATCGCGCGACCTTGAAGGTCCCATTTAATAAAGGAGCCCTGCGACATTTGGAATCTCGATGGCAAACGATGCCTAACAGTCGTGGAGGTTGTTGTGAACGTGTGAGCCAAGTATTATTGAGCTGCGTGCACCAGGGAATTTTTTATTTGGTTTCAAACACAGCTGTAATTAACATTGCTCTTCGTTCCAACAAATGTCACTAGGCCGTCGACTACTTTGTTCGAGGCAGATATATCACTGGCTGAACTTACGGTCACGGAAAGGTAGTCTGCAATTATATATTTGTTCATGAAAGGGAAAATTAGCATCCACCCGTTTTGTAGCACAAGGCAAACGTTACCCACCCTTGCGGGTTTCCGCAGAACTCATTTGCCTATATATATTTGTTCATTTTGCATTAAAGAAATAAAGGCAATCTGAGTGCCTGTCTTTAAAAAGACCGAGGTGAGCGAAGGGACCTAGTCGTTGGCGCCAGTGACGTTACTTGTTGAAAGAAGAGCAGGCAAGTCGTTGGTCGGTGCTGCTAGTGACGTCAGTTGTTGGAACAATTGCAGGCGATTGCATGATGTATTTAAAATGAAACTGCAAATCCACTGCTGCTTGCAGCACAATAACATTTGGCTCACACGTTTACAGAAGTCTCAACGATTGATTGGCACCGTTTGCTCAGTGCGTTCGAAAAGTGTTGCAGGGACCCTTTCATACCGAGTGCGCAGTGAGCACGTAAGCACGCCTCGAAGAATATTCTCACAGTCTAAGTGTGAAGCATGTGTGTCACCCGATTTCTACATGCTGTGTATGGGAATGCGTCCAAAATAAACTACGAATCAGTAATGTGCAGTTTAACGTTCACGAGTGCCATACTATTCGGCGGTGGTAGCATCAGGAGATGCATCAAGTTTCCTGCGGAGATGGCCCGAACACCACTGTATATTGTAAATGATAGAGACATAGACACAGCGCCTTTGCCGCAGGCCGGCTGTGGTACTACTCCCAATGTACTTTTATGCATCTCCCCGGAGTCCCCACATATTTCTAGCACTCCGCCGTTCCAACCGCACCATAGACGACAAGACCCTGTATGCTTCTCCAGCTCGAACCGACACTCATCTTCGTTCTCTGTGCGCACCTCACCAGACTGGAGTGGCCTTCCCGCTTCAGCAGTGCTTCACGAAAAACCTCTTCATTTCAAACAAATCGTCGATGAACTAACCCAAGTGAAACGAAATGCGCGCTCCCATACCTCACGTCAAACTCCATCGGGAGCCTTTGAGGCGTCGAAAAATAACAAAATAAAAGAAAGCAGTTTCCATCCATTTCCAGTTGAAGGCCTTCGTAAATCTGTCAATACCTTTTCACGGTCGGGGGGGGGGGGGGCATTGAAACCGCACACATGCATGTGATGTGCGGATAAGGTAATGCTATACTGCTATACTAGTGGTATAAGGAAGGTAGAAAAGTTGAAGTCCTTACACGTTTACCTAGCACGCTTACACAGCATTAACTTTTGCCGGGCCTAAGGTGAGTAGAGTTCTTATAGAAGAAGGATTAAAATATATGTCCGAGAATGTGAAAATAACGAAAAAGTTATTATTGTAATTGCAAGACAACCAAAAGATGCACAGGACAACTGACAACGAAGCAAAACACAGAACCAGGATTTTCCTATATTTCCTGAGCTATACGCTTACATAGTACGTGGTCATTGAAAACCTTACCTGGCCAAAATCACTAGAATTATTACGATTGAAGCACTAAATATGTGAATGTGAAAATAACAAAACATTATTATCAAAATCGCAATACAGCCCAAGAATACATTAGGCAAGCGACAAGAAAGAAAAACACAGACACATCATTTTCCTCTAATTCTTGAGCGATACTTGTGAACTATACTTAGCCGGCCTGCACCTTATGCTCACTCTTACTCGATTTCTGTCTTTTAGATCGACAACCGCATTCTCAAGCCGCTGAATGAAAAAAAGAATGTTGAAGTAATTTTCGAACGCAACATGGCACAATGGTGTATTAGCAAAAGTTATTGACATTAACACACATAGCCGGAATGTACAGGTCATAGAGAATGAAGGGTGAGGACCTGAAAATTTGGAAAATGGAGCATATTATACCCGCAACAAAAGTTCCTTAACGAGTCCCTCAAGGTGTCTCTGTGCTATTGAGGTGTATTAGTGATATGGTCAGCGAGTCGAGCGCAAGGCCGAAACGTTCAGTAGTCTAGCAGCACACATCTTGCAAAGCGAACATGGCCTGTTCTCTTCCACTATCAGCAACACAGCTCTATCATCTAGAATAGAAGTGAGCTTTAGCAAAAATTAACACCATCGTCCAAAGGGAACCCTGATTGGGATGCGAAGCAGCAGCGTTGCGCACGGGTGGCGTCACGGGTTGAACGGCGCTAACGCGGGTGCTTCGCATCCCGTCAGGGTTCCCTTTGGGAAGACGGTGTTAATTTTTGCGCGTGAATCGACGAGTCGGCGGTTGTTGGTAGCGAGCGGCGGTAGCGGCAGGTGTTGCGGGCGAACGGACGAGGGCGGCAGCTGCGGGCGCTGCGGCGAGCGCGCGGCAGGCGAGGGAGAGAGCGACGTCAGCGCGCACTGCGAGGGAAGTGCGAGCGTGACGTCAACGCCAGCTGCGGCGTGACCTACATGGCACCGCTCCAACAGCTGCGGCGAGGGGAGCGCGGTGCGGCGCGTTCGTACGGACGCACGGAGGGACAGCGTTACACAAGCTAGTCAAAGAGCTGCTTCGCATCTAAATGTCGTATTTAGCTAAAGCGTGGTATACAAAAGCCAGGCCGGTCACTGCGTTACGGCAAGCTGCTCACGGCTTGGTTTCACGAGCAGCATATCGATCTATGTGGCATCGAGTACTAGAAAATTAGGAAAGCGCTAGAATAAAATTCATGCCAGCATCGTACATCTTTCACCGCACCGGTCACACCCTCCGAGTTTTTAGTTCACGGGTCCGAACTGTTACTTTTTTCAGCTTCGTTCTTTCCACGCGCAGATAAAGATTGGAACGGCCTTCCTCAACATATCGTAGACATCACCTGTGCATCATCATTCGCTGAAAACTTAAATAACCTTTTCTGTATATAGACACACGTGGCATTGTTATTTATGTTTTCCTGACCCCACCTCTTATGTAATACCCTCATGTGGGGTCTTTAAGGAAATAAATGAAATAAAATGAACCCTTTCCCTTGAGTATATTACTCAGCATTGCTTATTTCTGCCGTTCTTTCAGTGGACTCTCAGATCGGCGGCAAATCTACCGACACGTCGACCATAACGATAATACCTCACATCGCGAGAACATGAGCGCAAATGACGGCTTGTGAATACATACAACATTGAGAAATTTTGATTTCACTCATCCGTAAAGCTGAGTGACGCTAAGTCCTGCCTTGAAAATTGTCGGGCGGCGACTCTGTCGAGCCTCGTATAAAATATTACTATTCATGTTCCAGAAACAATACCATATACAATCAGAGTACTAAATCCATAACGGACCTAACGGAACGCACGACACTGGTTTTAATAGACTTTGCTCATTATTCAGGCACCGAGTTGTGAATATCGATATAACGCAATTTTCGGTCTGTGATGAAGTTTTATCTCCACTTACCCTTTGTAGGGGCTATTGTAGTTCGAATACTTTCCTGTTAGTGCTGCAATGTCGCCCGGCCACAAATTGACCAGCGCTGTACGTAGCTGAATCTGAAGGAAAATAAGAGTGTTCTCATTAAGAAGAGCCCACACAATTAATATATATTGTAAAAGGACGACTTAATTAGTGCGAACGCATGTCCCTAACTATACATAGCACAAAAACGACGTACTAGAAGGTGCATACCGCCCCGCGAAGGTGAATACCACAGAAGATATAGAGTCGTCGAGTTCGAAGCGTATCCCGCAATGAGCAAGTCAAGCCAATTCTGCACGAGGTCTTTCATGCACGTGGGCCTCGCGAGAAACGGATGCTTCAGATGCATGCCATCGCCGTGTCGTCCTTGATGCGCCTGGGTAAGCTGCGAACGGTGGGTGGTGGTGAAACAACCTTTAATTGGTCCTGCAGGGTTTAAAACGATCGGGTCTAACTCTCCCCCGAGGGGACGGTGAGGTTTTGCCCCAGCGCCGCCTCGCGGGCCTGCTGGACGGTCCAAAGCTGGTCGTCAAGGGTGGAGCTGCGGAGAGCGGCGGTCCACCTAGACGGAAGAGTCTCGGGTCTAGCGACTGTCTTATCGCCTATATAATCTCCCATAACAGGTGAGTAGCGTGGCCGGAGCCGATCTACAGATCTCGCACATATTTGTGTATATACATCCGGGAAGACATGTTTAATTGGACTGGGTTGGGGTAAGGACTTGGTTTGGAGCTGGCGCCAAGCAACTGCTGTGCCCTGTTAAGCTTGGTGTGCGGTGGTGGAAGCGTTCTTCTCGAGTTCGAATACATTTTCGTAATATCATTATACCTAGTCATACGGTATCGATCAACCCGTCCTCCCCCGCTGTCGCCCAAATTCGCGTGGTCTGTCATGTCGCGCGCGAGATTGTGCCCCGCAAATTTTGACCACCTGGGGTTCCTCAACGCGCACCGACGACGCACACTACACAGGCCTCCATGGAAAATGTAGTCGCCGCAGCCGGGATCGAACCTGCATATACGTGGCGCGTCTGGAACTGCGGCACCGAATAATACGTCCCCACGCTTAGGTTGCGCGCGACCTGTGAATAGTGTCGTAAAATCCCCAGATCCCCAGATGGCCTAGTATAGTGTCTCCCATATCGATAATGAACTTCGCACGCCGAGAAGTAACGCGACAGAACACTTCGAATGCAAGATTTGACCCGCACGTTAAGTTTCACAAGCGAGCTGCGTAGCGCAGTCAGCAAGGTAGGAAGCGGCATCGTGTCTGTGACGTACAAACGATCGCAGCGCAGACCTCTCCAGCGGTGGTAGCCGCGGCCAATTTCTCTAAAACAGCGAACACTAATTCATGACCACGCATAGCCATGGACGTATCCATTGCCGTGCATCACGCACTCGTCGAATACACGCGCCGACTCAATGATTACTTACTGCATATTATTGCGATAGCAATTATACGGACAGTATTGACGGATTTTGGTCGCTGCCGTCATACCCCGCAGAAAGTCCAAATTTATAACAACCCCTCGCGCGTCGTACGTTCTACACGCGGGTAAAAACACGCTAGGAGGGGCGACGAACGCGGCTGGAACACAGATCAAATGATCCTGGCCCATCTCCGTCGCTCGGTGGGCACACGTGATGATATCCCGCTTGGGAGGCCTGCGTCGAAGCGGAGAGGTCACGCCCCGGCCCACTTTGACGAGCACGAAAGAGCTCGAGGGTGAGGGGGTCGCTCGAGAAGCAAACGTGGACTTCGCCCGGTCACCATCGCTGGCGCGCGCTATCTCTGCAGCCATCAGACGTGCTGCGTACTGCGTAACAGCGCCTTGATCACCTGCTCCGCTTCCGGCGCCTCGCATATCGTCGGGACAATGCCATCGCCACATAGCGCTCACACTAAGTGCTCGTTCACACAGCCGTCAAACGGCCCGTCGCGTCACCGTTACGGTGCCGGTTTTCGTCAGGGGAGAGGGTTTCCGAGTCGTTTTCTCCTCGAAAACGGGTTGACGGAAACGTAGAGCAATGCTCTACGTCGACGTCAACCCGTTTTTGAGGAGAAAACGTCTCGAAAATCCTCTCCCTTGACGAAAACCGCTGCCGTGACGTTGACGCGACGGGCCGTTTGACGGCTGTGTGAACGAGCACTAATGGCCGAACCACACGTACGCTTCTGTACGCATCCACGCACGCGTCGACGCGCGAAACTCTGCCGCGCCTGGCGCGGAATAGTGGCTTGCAACCGCACGTCGCGTGCGCCAGCGCGCGTTCACTCCGGCTATGCAGACGTCGGTGTAGCAGGTACCGCCTCGTGCCGATCTACTGATACAGCTTCACGATGTAGGCCTCGCCACAATCCCATGGCAGAGGTGGTGCGCCTCTGTATAGTATAGGTGTTCTGTGGCCACTTCACACCACGAAGCACCGCTGGCACCGCTAGACGAACATTTGCGCGCATTCGATGGCGTCGTGCACGCTGTAGCAAGGTGCACGATAGGTCGCGCACAACGAAGTGCAACCATGCCCACGGTGACGGGAAGCACCTGAGCCCAATAAGTGCTTTAGTGTGCCTAAATGTCTTTAAACAGTGGTCGAAAATAAATATATGAGTACAAGCGTAATTGTAATGCATAGACATTTGCTAATTAAGCATGAAAAGCAAAGAACAAACAATCGAACTGGTGCCAGGAGTAAAGCCACGTCGTAGTTGCGCATGTATACAGGACTCCAAACGCGTGTGGGACGCGTGAAATCGAGCGCGGATATCAAGCCGGGCTTGTTCTCCGCGCCTAGACGCGCCCAGATGCGCCTGCGCCATGTACGCATGCGCAGTTAAGCGAATGAGCGCGCGCAAGTAAGCGCACGCCCATCGCACGCGTCTTAGAAGCGTACGTGTGGTTCGGCCTTAATGCGTCTTCGAGTGCCGGAATGAATGCGCTCGCTCGTTGCCGCTGTGCAGGTGGTTCTCGATGGTGCAAAGTGCCCGCTGCTTGTCGTCGGTCGCGCGGTGTGAAGCGCGTGCCCGAACACATGAAAACAACATGTCTTAGCTCGCAGCTCTGCTGGGCCGTTGTCTCTGCTGCTCGACAGTCACGTGGTACTTTACGCAACTGCATGCTTAGCCCACGTTGACTAAAATTCAGACTGCCCCTGAAGCTGCTTGTCTTACTTCGTATATGATATCATGGATTGCTATCGCATTCATTGCTTCGCCCTTCTGGCGAAGCAGTGATGTTTTTTTTTACAATTCAAACAACGCAAAAACACGCCATTTGCTTCTGAATGTATTGCACTGTAGTATTTACAGGCACTTGTGGAGTAATTTCTCTCGAAGCTCTCCCACTACGACGCTTTGAGCCGCAGCGCCTCGTGTGCTTTTGCGGGAGGACTTGCACAAGCCTGTGCTTGCGGTAAAATAGCCAGCCCAACTAACCTCGTTTACAATCTACAAAGCACACGAGAGGAGGTATGCCTGGATGCGGACGCCAATCTCTCTAGTTTAACCTTTCATGAATTTTCCATGTAGAGAAAAAGTAGAACTCTAGAGAAAGAAGGTCTGCCCGATTCGGCTTGCACTAGCTGCACTAGTTCCGAAAAATTGCCAAGCGGCGCCGTGAGAGCGCAGCGCCGGTCGAGCAAGTGCAGGTACAGCCGCGACACTAGCTTACACTAGCCTGCGGCGGCTACGACCAAAAGGAAGCCGCAAGTGCAGGGCGGCCTAGCAGCCGCTTTCTTGTGGCTCTTCAAAGCACAGCCTTGATGGAACTTCTCGTGGCTCGAATCGTTCCGAGTCTGAGAGCAACGGTATTTTCGACAACGGCGACCCGCACTCGAAACAACCAAAAAGAGGTCGCGGATGCGACTGCGAGTTCGACGATTTGTGTAATATATTGGTCACCTGCGCGTTTGTGCGTAAAGACGCCAGTCATACACAATGGATACGGGCACGTCATCAGTAGGTACCACTCGCACAGAAACAACAATAGGCAGCGTCGTCTGCTCTAGCCTTACACTGGTCCAGCCTTGAACTGGCCGAACCAGTTCAAGGGATTCGGCGCTTCCGTCCTCGATTCGTGCACGCGCCTCTGCACTGTTCTCGTTATGTCAAGGTGCAGAACCAGTTCAGGACGAGTAGCTTAAGGGAAAGTGGGAGGTGGGGGACACATGCTGAACTCCTCCGCACCCGCTTTTCAGTGAGTGCGTGCGGTGCAAGAACTCGTCCTGAACTGGTTCTGCGCCTTGACAAAACGAGAACAGTGCAGAGGGCGCGCGCTTCATTAGCGAATCGAGGACGAAAGTGCCGCACCCCTTGAGCTGGTTCAGCCAGTGCAGCCAAATGCAAGAGACCTGAACGTCACCAGTGGTGATCGCCGAAACCAAAACCGGTGGGCTGTGTCTCCGCAATCCTCCACCACGCGGCAGTACGGGATCGCGGAGGCACGGCACCGGACTCGTACTTAAGGACGACAATACTGTCAGCACTAGCTGTTCATCGTCTTCATCTGCACATACACCATCTTCTAGGTGACCGTGGCTAGACATTTCTTTCCCATGCTCTCGTCGAAGTCCTACAGGCCTCGAACACCACCCACAAGACCACATCAGCGTATCACTCCCACCTAATGGACCTACGGAGTGCTTTCACCAAACTCTATTCCACATGGTCTCTATGAATGTTAATGAAGCCAATCGCAAAAAAATGGGACACTGTACTTCCATTCGCAACGTTTGCTTGTAACACTGCCGTTCAACGCACTACAAACTGCAGCCCCTTTTTCTTGATGTGCAGTCGTGCACCGTGTTTGCTTTTGGTTACCACACTTCTTTCCACACCATCATTTGCATCCGCATCCCTTCTAGAAGAGTGCGCCACCAGCGTCGCCCACTGGGGCGAAGTTGTGCGCGCCAGTAGCGCTATTTTTAAGGGTGAGAGGAAAGTCCGCTGTGGTGTCACACGTTGCATCATTTCGTTTCGGCCAGGCGACGAAGTGCTCCTGTGGACTGGGGCTCTGTGAAAAATTGCTGCACAGGTATCTTGAGCCGTACACCGTGCTTGAAAGCATAGGGTTGTTGAAAGAACATCGCGCGTGTGCTATTACCGTGTCGCTCCTGTTACAGCGGCCACCGACAGACGTCGCCTCAGCACTGAAATGGTTCATGCATTTCGCCTGAAGCCGTATATTCGCCGTCCAAGCTGTTCTAGTTCTTCAATTTGATTGATTTGTGATGTTTAACGTCCAAGAAACCACCTGTGATTATGAGAGACGCCGTAGCGGAGGTCTCCGGAAATTTCGACCACCTGGGCTTCTTTAACGTGCACTGACATCGCACAGCACACGGGCCTCTACATTTCGCCTCCATCGAAATGCAGCCTCCGCGGTCGGGATTCGATCCCGCGACCTTCGGATCAGCAGCCGAGCGCCATAACCACTAGATCACCGTGGTGGGGCAGTTCTTTACCTTGAATACAGCTTTCGCGAAGGGGGTGAAGTTAGTGGGAGCGCTGTGTAGTTCATCGTCGCCATCTGTACATACTCATCATGGTCATGATCATCGGACTGGCTCGTGTTCGCTGGTCTGCTCGCGCTGTTGCGTTGAATACAAGAGCTCCGTCGTCACATCGGACGTCCCCTTACCATACACGATAACACATCAGGTGTCGTCACCTTCGACACACAGGCTCCACACGCGTGCGGACTCGGCAAGAACACGGCGCGCGTTTCGCGACATCGGCACTGTAGCCGGGCATGCGCAGGCTACCCCCCTGAAAAAGGTACGTTGGGTCCCCCTAAGGAACCAAGCTCTCGAGTTCGGGTATGACTGCATAATTAATTTTGATGCTCGCTTCCAGCCATTCTAACAAGCTCAGTTAGTTTGTGTTTATGTCGCGCTCGCATATTTATTGCGGCCGGTGAACAGATGAACGAATTCCAGTGAGCATTTTGCCAAAGTACTACTTACGACAGCGGCGTTATACGTGTACTTAACAGTGGCTAGCGTAGTCGACTTTATTATTTCCCTGAAGATGGAATGACACTCCTTATATAGGGTGCCCTCTGCGTTGGAAAAAAAGGTTATGTATGTCAAAATGGTCCTGATGTATTTACTCTGTTTAGTGCTTATTGTGTGGTCCCCTGGTTGCTCGATTCCGTTGAATTCGTACTGCAAGATGGAAGCAAAAACGTGACACGTTTTCGACGGCACATGCAGTCACTCAATTGTGCGCTATGAAACGCCCAGCTTCGTTTTGGCAAATTGCGAATGACGCCAGCGCAAACCACTTAGCCATAAAACAAGTAATCGTAAGACACGGAAGTTCACGGATATGGCTCTTGAAGGGCCGCCATCGTGAGCTGACGAATCAATCTCGCTTTGCGCGCTCGCGATCACGCCTGCCAAGAAGTACATCGCTAGGCGCCGCGGAAGGCGCTGAAATTTCAAACCCTGCTTCGGTTCTCCTGGCAAGCATCGCGGGTCAAGGGGAGTGCACGATGCTGTGCACGGCAGCGACAGCACTGCGTCATCGGAAAACGCCTCTGCGTCGCTAAAACCCATGACGCGTGAGAGTGCGCGGCGGCAGCCCTGGCTAAGACTAAAGTCCCTAGATATTTTTTTTTCCGTTCTTTCAGTAGCGCAAAGCTTTGATTTGCCGCTGGCGCGTCTGATTTGTCAGCGTTGCTTTTGGCAGCCATGTTCTTCCTAAACCTGTTACTTGAATGCTGCAGCGAGAGAACGTCAAAGAAAGCTGCGCGTTTTAGTAGGCGTTTCCTTACATATGACACGTCCACTCTCATATTTGATAGGAATGCGTATGTTGACGGCCGGACGCTATCTGAGCGCGCATGCTCCGCTCCACGTGTTTAGGAGAGAGAGATTCTTTATTTGAAAAAAAGAGAAAAGCACAGGATAGTAACTGTCTCTCGTCGAGGAGGACACCTCAACCGTCCTGTGCGGGGGATGGGGGAGGGGGACTAAAACAGAGAAAGAAAGATAAAATAGAACTTAGAAGAGGGAGACACGGGCGTAGGCACCATACTGTACAAGGCACAGGTACACATCAAGCTAGACACTTAAAACACTTAAAAGACACTTAAACCCTTAAAAACACACGCTAGCTTAAACACTTAAAACACACGCTAGTTTGTCATAGCCGCCCGCCCAACCCCGTGTCCTCGATGAAGTTGAGGAGGGCGGAAGAGCGGAGCGGCGTCGTTCAGTGCAACCAGCCGGGTGCAACAAGTCCTGTAGTGTTGAGCACGACAGGCCGTGTTTACGGTAGCTGGCACACAACTGTTCTCGAGCGGAGGCGAAGGCAGGGCAGCCACACAGAAGGTGCGAGAGGGTATCCACCTCCCCGCAGTCTATGCACGCCGGAGAGAGGGCACCACGAAGTCGACGACGGCGTTCGGCTGTCCACGCCGCGCCGGTCCGAAGGGTGAAGAGAAGCGCACGCTCGCGCCGAGTGAAATCGGTCGCGGGTAGTGGCGTGGCGGGGCAGCCGTCGGCGATGCGCGAGTCAGGGTGGGATCGCGCCAGTTCCCTACGAAAATTGATGAGCGCGGAGTCGTGAGGAGCATGGCTGCCGACGCGGGCTTTGAGCGAGAGGGTGCTGGGAGAGGAGGTAGTTGTCGCTACTTAAAACTAAAAAAAAATATCTAGGGACTTAGCTACGAATTGCCAAAGCGCTTGTTAATTAGAGTGCTTGCATGTGTCAGGAAGCTATCATCATCTTCATTGCCGTCGTCATTTCAAGTCCCCAAGCGTATAGTGCCCAGAATATACTGGATGGTGTGCTGAGCGCAGGCGCTTTCGAAAGGTCGGCAGTGCCATCCAACTACAGTGACCTGGAATGTTCCATCAGGCGCTCTACTTCCAATTTTTAACCGGCGGGCGGCGATGCTGAATTAAACCTGCAGCCGCGTGATTTGTGCACCTGCAGGTCCTCGCGTTTTCCGAAGGTATTTTGCCCACATATGCATTCTTAAACGGCACTAAACAGGCTCGTTCTCGGGAAACGATGCCAAGGGACACTCTAAGACGTGCGGTTATACAGATTTGCACGTTACAGTAACGTAGCAATTACTGCGTAGTGTGTACTTCCCCACTGGGCGAAATGATAAGAGTTATGGCGCAGGGGATACCTACCACCTCTACTTGCACTACTTTCCTCAAGCGTTTAAAATGGCCTCTAAGAACGTCGCTCCTCCAGCTTACGCTGTCACTGTCCTGCAGTTCCGCGCAGGCCTGGCATTTTTT
>JABSTT010000311.1:0-13798 GCA_013339685.2 Hyalomma asiaticum | reverse complement strand
TGTGAAGGAAGTGTCCCGACATTCATGGAGACGCCGAAACAGGCCTCAAGGTTCACTCATAAGACACATTGCAAGCGCACTTAAGCGTTCCACCCTGACATACTTGTACTAGCTCAGCGCGAAGGACGAGCACATTACGAATAGCCAACGTACGCACACACTCACGCTCAGACAGCGACAGTTCATTTTCTTCACCCGCCTACGAATATACTTGTTTTAAGCAAGGCCGCCACGTGAACACTTTTCGAAAACCAACAAAACCAACACCGATGTACCTGGGCGGGACTCACCTGGTGAAGACAAACAGAATTCATAGGTAGCTCGATTACCGGTATTAACACTACGTGAGGCATGAACTGCGATTCCGTAGTAATCATAGAAGTGAAGGTGAGCTAGTCCAACGTATTGCGTCACCGAATGGTCAGTTCGTTCAGCTTCAATGGTTGGTCTAGTATATTGGACAAGCTCCTGCTCACAATGACAGTTCAAGGAATATAGGTTGGCATGTACAACTCTAGCAGTTAAGCGCCAGGAACCCGCCAGGGGGCTCTTTCCTTCTTTAATCACGATAGTTCGAATAACATCGTTACTTCACGGCGGAACGTTAAACGATAAAAATAGGCAGGTACATAAAATAATTTTTGTAGTAATTGTGTTATTCGAGAAGAATAATTCTCGTAGAAGAAAGAATAAAGGTAGAGCTGGTGGCCCTTGGCAATAGCCACGTTTATGATGCCAATGCCATAACATCAATATATCCATACTACTCTTTGAGCTAACGCATGTCTTCAACTGAACGAAACATTCTTTTTTACTGTTCCCTTTTTTTGCGTTCCAACGTAGCTCTCTTATCCGGATTCCTCCTTGTGTCTCTTCCTTCCTTCGCCTCAACCGTACAAGCCAACCAACAAGTTTTGGTCCCACCTCTGTTCGGTCGTGTAGTGGTTAAGGTACTCGGCTGGCACCCAAAAAACGCGGGTTCGATCCCGGCTGCGGTGGTCGTCTTTTCGATGGAGGCAAAAATGCCAGAGGCCCGTGTACTGTGCGTTGTCAGGGCACGTTAGAGAACTCCAGGCGGTCAAAATTTCCGAGACCTCGACTGCGGCCTTCTCTCATCTCTATCTCTTTCACTCCCTTTCCCTACCCCCACGACGCTTAGCCGTTCTCCTACATGGGTGGCAAAAAATTAGCGTCCTTTCCTAACCGAACCACAATCATCATCATCATCTTGTGTCTTGGAAGGATACCGACATCGGGACTGGCGTTAATCGCGTCCGCCAAGTGTTGCTGCTTGTGCTCACTGCGCAATGCGTTTTAGCGCTGCTGTCCCAGAAGTTTCGAGCACACGTGCCTATGGTTCTTTTTACAAACGTGAACTATCTCGCCCAGCAGAGGAGGAGGAGGAATGAACGTTTTATTTTCGAAACGGCGCTACGAGCCCATGCCGGTGCCACCTAAGGTGGGAGGACTCCTTAGTCCAGGAACCAATTGCCTTCTTGGCTCTGGCGACGAGTTGTCGCTGGTCTTCCAAGTCCACGAGAGTGAGCTTGGTCTCCTACATACCGTAAAGTGTTCTTCGTTTGCTTATCGTGCTCGGTTCGCGTGTCTCCGTTGTAATTTGCAGTCCACATGGCACGTATTCCAGGAGCTGAGGCACGAGGGTGTCCGTACATTGTAGATCGGCAGAAACAGGCCTCAAGGTCATCACTCATAAGACACATTGCAAGCGCACTTAAGCAGTTCCACATGACATACTTGTACTAGCTCAGCGCGAAGGACGAGCACATTACGAATAGCCAACGTACGCACACACTCACGCTCAGACAGCGACAGTTCATTTTCTTCACCCGCCTACGAATATACTTGTTTTAAGCAAGGCCGCCACGTGAACACTTTTCGAAAACCAACAAAACCAACACCGATGTACCTGGGCGGGACTCACCTGGTGAAGACAAACAGAATTCATAGGTAGCTCGATTACCGGTATTAACACTACGTGAGCATGAAATGCGATTCCTTAGTAATCATAGAAAGTGAAGGTGAGCTAAGTTCCAACGTATATGCGTCACCGAAATGGTCAGTTCGTTCAGCTTCAATGGTTGGTCTAGTAATATTGGACAAGCTCCTGCTCACAATGACAGTTCAAGGAATATAGGTTGGCATGTACAACTCTAGCAGTTAAGCGCCAGGAACCCGCCAGGGGGCTCTTTCCTTCTTTATCACGATAGTTCGAATAACATCGTTACTTCACGGCGGAACGTTAAACGATAAAATAGGCAGGTACATAAAATAATTTTTGTAGTAATATGTGTTATTCGAGAAGAATAAATTCTCGTAGAAGAAAGAATAAAGGTAGAGCTTGGTGGCCCTTGGCAATAGCCACGTTATGATGCCAATGCTCATAACATCAATATATCCATACTATACTCTTTGAGCTAACGCATGTCTTCAACTGAACGAAACATTCTTTTTTACTGTTCCCTTTTTTTTGCGTTCCAACGTAGCTCTCTTATCCGGATTCCTCCTTGTGTCTCTTCCTTCCTTCGCTCTCAACTCGTACAAGCATAACCAACAAGTTTTGGTCCCCACCTCTGTTCGGTCGTGTAGTGGTTAAGGTACTCGGCTGGCACCCAAAAAACGCGGGTTCGATCCCGGCTGCGGTGGTCGTCTTTTCGATGGAGGCAAAAATGCCAGAGGCCCGTGTACTGTGCGTTGTCAGGGCACGTTAGAGAACTCCAGGCGGTCAAAATTTCCGGAGACCTCGACTGCGGCCTTTCTCTCATCTCTATCTCTTTCACTCCCTTTCCCCTACCCCCACGGACGCTTAGCCGTGCTCCCTACATGGGTGGCAAAAATTAGCGTCCTTTCCTAACCGAACCACAATCATCATCATCATCTTGTGTCTTGGAAGGATACCGACATCGGGACTGGCGTTAATCGCGTCCGCCAAGTGTTGCTGCTTTGGCTCACTGCGCAATGCGTTTTAGCGCTGCTGTCCCAGAAGTTCGAGCACACAGTGCCTATGGTTCTTTTTACAAACGTGAACTATCTCGCCCAGCAAGAGGAGGAGGAGGAATGAACGTTTATTTTCGAAACGGCGCTACGAGCCCATGCCCGGTGCCACCCTAAGGTGGGAGGACTCCTTAGTCCAGGAACCAATTGCCTTCTTGGCTCTGGCGACGAGTTGTCGCTGGTCTTCCAAGTCCACGAGAGTGAGCTTGGTCTCCTACATACCGTAAAAGTGTTCTTCGTTTGCTTATCGTGCTCGGTTCGCGTGTCTCCGGTTGTAATTTGCAGTCCACATGGCAACGGTATTCCAGGAGCTGATGCACGAGGGTGTCCGGTACATTGTAGATCGGACAGATATAGCTGTAAAGCATCGGGTGTAAGCAGTGCATTAGCGTGCCATGAGTGAAAGTGCTCGTTAGTAGGCGTCTTAATAAAGTGCTTTCTTGTCTTCACAGTTTTGGGTGAGGTGGAGCGTACACATGTCGCCTGAGTCGGTAGTGCTGTAAGATCGCCATATAGATGATGGGTATCGCCTCCTTTTCTGCTTCCGCCAGGTTAGATATCACGTGGAACAGTAGTAGTCCGGCACTGACGTGCTCACGGGCAGCGGTGTGTGCCGCTTCGTTGCCCTGTAGTCCCTCGTGTTTCAAAGTTTCAAAAATGATGTGACATGCAAGACATCATTCCCGAAGTGACATGCAAGACAAACGCGGCCTAAGTTGCGCGTAACAAAGTGTTAATGGCGCTCCCCGCAAACAGTCACAGCAAGCGCGCGTGTAACAAAAAAGCGACAACGGCATTCTCTTTAAACGAACGAAAACAACCGCACGTGTCGGTATAATATCATCTACTTCTGTCTGTTCTCTGATCCATTGCACTCGTTTTTTTTTATTTCTTAGCATCATTTTTCTTTCCATTGCACGCTGCATGCTACCACGATAATGCAGTGATTCTTTTCCTTGTAGTAACAGCGGCAAGTGTGCAGTCACGATTTCGGAATGCCTTCCGAGCGCGATCCAGACCATCCTTATTCGATGGAGAATCTCCTCTTCATAGTTAGGCGTCCCTGTTATTCATTCACACATTCTAAGTGTTCCTCGCTAATCTTAAATTCCTGTTCTCTAGCCACACTATTGAGTATAATTTTCGTCGTTTGCCAATTCATATTTAGTTGAATTTTAATAATTTTCCGGTTCATGTCACCAATAACAATTTGTAGTTCGTCACCATCATTGCTAAAGAGAACAATGTCTACAAACCTTAAATTGCGGAGATATCCGTGTATTCTACTTCCCTTGTCTTCCAAGTCTAGACGTTGAAACACTTCCTCTAAACATGCAGTGAATAACATCGGCGGCATCGTACCTCCTTCTCTGACACCTCTCTTGATTGGAATTTTTCTGCTTGTCTCATGTAGTCGTGAGGCTGTGCAATCTTTGTGGCTGTTATTTACGGTGTTTGCACGTATACATCAGGCACCCCTTGTCGACATGAAGCTTATAGAACTGCTTGTATTCCTTTGGAGTCAAATGCTTTCTCCTAGTCTATAAATACCATTTGAAGAGGCTTGTTACATTCAGTGACTTTCTCAATTACTAGGTTGAGAGCATGGCTGTGGTACACTGTTGAGCGTTGTGGCTGACATTGTCGAAGGCTTCCTGGACGTCGATCGCCAGTATGGAATATTAGTTTCGCTTGGTCAGGCGATCGAGATCTTCTTTCTATTGTAAAGAGGACGTCATGCGGGGAAATATGTTGCCTGAAACCGAGAATTGTGTCCTGCAGGTGCCCGTTTTCTTCGAGGTACGGGGTTAAGCGATCGTGCGCCATGTGTTCGAACAGCTTTCCAACGCACGAAGTGAGTGAGATGGGACGTGATGTTTCGACACCAAGAGCTTTGCTTGGTTTTGTTCACATCATCGTGATCCCCGAATGTTCCCATAGCGCTGGCAGTTCACCTTTCTCCCAGCAGTCATTGAAATACTTTAGAAGAATTGTGGTGGCCTCCTGGGGTAGGTCGCGGAGGTGCTTGTCGATAACCTGGTCTTTGCCGGGGCTGGTATGTCTAGTCAGCTTGGACAGGGCAACGCAGAGTTTGGCCTGAGTGAAGCGCCGGTCGACCACTGGGTTCGGCGTTTCAGCATCCGCGTGAGTGTGTGTTGATGCGGGGTAGGCCACACCTCCAGAAAGCTTCTTTTGTAGCTCTTGTAGAAGGTACTCCTCCGATCCTGTGGAAATGTCCCTGTACTGCTTTGGTAGGTTCCGTGGACAGAAGGCCGCATAGGAGACGCCAGGTCTTCTTCGTCCTCAGTGTGTTCTGCAGATTTTCACAGGATTCATGCCACTTTTGCCTTGCAACTTGGTCAGCATAATCTCGAGTCTGCTCGGTGAGGTGAGCGATGTGTCTTTGTAGCTTTTTCTTCGAGCTCCCGCCGCTTCTACCTCTTGAGTAGGCTTCTTCTTGCCTCCCAGATGCGGAGGAGATGAGCATCGGGTGCAGGCATATCGGCGTCGAGCTTAATAGGGAGTTTTAGCAAAGGTTGCTTACCGTGCTTTCCGTACGGTAATACCGTGCAGTCGTCGTTGGCACGTGGCTATTTCAGTTAGAAACAGTGGCTCTATGCGTACAGTAAGGCGACAAGAGTTCGAAAGGACCTTTCATCACAGTTTTAAGGCTTAAATGAACTCTGCCGGTGGTGAGGAAACGGTAATAGCTTGCTTACCGTACGGTAACCCTCACCCTAATGTGCGTTCCGCTGTGTCCAGTATATTTCTGAACCACACTGCGCGGCCGATTCAAACGGGCCATGAAAACCAAACACGAAAGCAGCCCCAGCGGACGAGGTCATACACGTCAACATGATACAGCGCAAAGGAAACCACAGGCCTATTTGAGCAACGTTTATGTACTATCGTGAGCAATATGAAAGGGAACACAGGAACGCGTGGCAAAGAGCCTGAAACCTAGGTATTGGTGATACGTAGTGGGGAGGGGGAGGCAGTTTTAGCAACTGTTGGCAACTCCTGCCGTGCGTTGTTTTGCACAAAGTGCAGAAATTGGCATTTCACCAAGCGCTATAGTGCGAAGGAAAAAAAATAATGAAAGAAAAAGAAACAAATTGCTGCATCTCACTGCGACAATTACCACGTCTTATCGAATATCGGACGATACCGTGTTATCGGTGAAATGGCCTAAGTTGCTGGTTTGTATAGAAAGGCCAGCGTGGGGAAAGTGCCAGCAGATAGTGGAAGAGCGCCCTCCTTCCCGGTTTGGTTTTTCACAGCGCCATCCGCGTATCGCTCCGACTCGATTTCCAGGCTGTTTGTCACACGTTCCTGTGTTCCCTTTCATATTGCTCGCGGTAGTACATAAGCATGATCCGCTGCGTTCGTTAATTAATGATGCTCATTGGATTGGTTTTTACTTTAGTAAATGAAAAATCGATGCGTTAGAAATGGCGCCGTAGAGAAGTGCGAGCCCGAAATGGCGAAACAGCAACTTTGACGTTCCTCTCTCCTGCACTTTCTCGGCCGCTAGGCTTCGTGTGTGTCCGCCTCCGCGGAGAGGCAGCTATCGTGCACTCATCACCCTCGCTTCCTATCTTTAAGAATTTAAGAATCCCCTCGGTGTTGTGAAGGAAAGGGCAGTGTTCGTTGGGCTGCGCGGCTTTATAATGAACTGATTATAAGAAACGCAGAAATTATAAGAAACGATTTAGTACGGAGTAGACTTGTGCGCCGCTGCCGGAACAGATCTATGTGATGCAGGGACACCTAAGAGCTCACGCTAACCTTACAACTCTGCTGCAAATATTTACTCTGCAATTGCGTTGAATAGCAACTAGCCACCGGCACGAGGTTATACGTCTAGATATATATACCGGATTGTCGATGTAAAGTTGTGTGAGGTTGGTCTCTGGTGGTGCGAGAGCAGGTGAATGCGACAAATTTGAACTGAATTAAGCAAAACTTCCGTTGAATCTCTTCGTGGAGGAGTGAGAGTGGAAGGGAAGAGCGTGATGGGTGGGAGGCGGGAGAAGAGGGGGTGTAATTAGGGGCGGCAGAAAACTATCGTCTTTCGACGTCGTTGCAGGGAATCAAGCAGATATGCGGCCATTTTTTTTGTCACAGATTAATGCATGTCATCTCTGAGTGTTACGCAAGTAAACTGAAGAACATATCAAACCTATGGTTTCATCTGTGGATTCGCTGTCGTGGAAAATCCTGAAAGTACTTTTTGAAAATGTGCTGGCATTATTTCGCACATGTATTTGTATGTACGATCGAGCAGCCACCAACGAGACTCGGAAAATATGAATGCGAGCTGAAGGCAAATATGCGAGCGTAGCCTAGGCCGGTACTAAATAAATAAATCTCGTAACGATCGCGTCTCTTTCACATCGTATATTCGAAGTTTCGCATGGATTAAGGGAACGATCGTATGACTAACATAATGATAAGCCACGAGGGCGATAAGTTGACATGCTTCCCATTTACATCACTATTTAGCGACAATAAAATCACTTGTGACGCATACCGACATTCTCTGTCCAACACGGAAATAAATTGAACGCTAACATTGCAACATTGTGTACATGTCTCGCCTAATCAAGAACGCCAGAAAACAAACGTGATTGATTAAAGATCTTGCCCAACCTGGCTTTTACAAGAGCCTAAAACTCAGCAAATAGTTCCCCAAGATTTTCTTTGTGTTTCACGGCATAACATCTGCATGAAAAGATTGCTGCGCTCAGCGCCAACCACTAGGTCACGTTCTCCGTGTTTTGCGAAGGTCACTCATTTATCCTTACGTCCTTGGTTCTGTGAAGCGCGGCATATTTTCCTTCTTTTCGCAACGCAAACCAAAACACCACCACTTGGCAAAATGTAACAACCGCGTCGCACGCGTATACGTGTTTCTTCCCGAGTTTCACTGAACAACAGGCATGCTAGGGCAGCGAGGAACTAGGCCTCGAGCCAGAAGTGTCGTCCAACGATTGACAAGGCCGTCCCTGTGAGACCGTGACGTCATGCCAGTCGCCCGACAGAACACCGGCCACTCCCTTCGGTCGCCACTCTTTCTCGTTAGTTTTGCGCGAGAGCTTGGGCGATTTAAATCCGGTGGGCATTTATTGTTTCTCATGCAGGCTGTTTGCGTTAGCATTATTTGGTGACCATGGTAGAAGCATTCGAATGTAATATAGCTTTCTGCAGCTTCAAGAACATGTCCTCAATTATCTACTGAAACAGATGCAGAAGTGCGTATGTACGGATTGGTGTATTGAAGCAGGGTTAAAACCAGTGCATTTTAACTTCTTTCTAGTGTTTTCGCCTTCTTATGCAAAGCCTTTTCTTTCTGCAGTACTTTGAGTGATGTCATTTGGCCAACTGCAAAAGTTACTCAAGGCGATGTTCATGTCGCACGAACAAAAGCCTGCACTGTGTGAAGATATTCGCATATTTTAGCCCACTGTATGTCAGGAATGACCAGGCCATGGATCTGACACTGCATTATTGGCACTCGGGTTACGCTGTCCTATAACGAAAAATCTACCATGCGATGAAGAATTATCCTCGAAGCGGATTAGCATTATACACGGCGAGCGTTGACCCTGACATTCCACAGCTCACTGCTGCTGGTAGCAGAAAGCCTATCCGTCCTGTGCGCCTTTTTAGATGCGAGACCCGAGAGCATCTAATGTTCAGGGGCAGTGTCCGTTCTGCGGTGTCCGCACCCATAGTGCGCATGCGCAAGTCTCCCTCATTCTCCTCCCCTACGCAGGTGTGCGCTCTCCTTCTCCCCTCTCCCCCTCTCCGCCACAGGGGTGGCGCTGTATAAAGCGCGCATTCATTGTGCTTCCGTCATTATCGCTCCGTGCAACGACGTGCGAAACGCCATGAACAACGTCAACGTCGCCGCTAGTTGCAGCGGCAGCGCCACCGCCGCGGAACAGAGGAAGGCTCGGGAAGCCGAACGTAAACGTCAGCGTCGGCAAGCGGACCCCGAAGTTTGGGCTAGGGAAGCCGAACGTCAACGTCAACGTCGGCAGGAAACGTCTACGGAAGCAGCACGGGCTAAGTACGTCGAAGACGCAACAACCCCTCTCTTCTCAATACATTCTCTCAGTCTAACTTTCATAGGGCTGTGCTGCCAAGTGAAACGAAACGGAAACCCGGTGCGCACCCCCCGCGATTGTTTCGCATCCCACCATGGTTGCCCGTAGGTGGAGATGATGTATTTTTTAGGGACGAAGCTCCTTAGGGCGTGGGTCTGTCCTTCCTCTGATGTAGTATGTAGCCACCTGTAGTTTTATGTAGTGCTCACTAGATGGCGTGATGGCGCCGCGGTGCTCGCTTCATTCAGATGTATCGGAACGCGTAGCATGGGAGTCTGTCCGTCCGTCCGTCCGTCCGAGCGCTGTGGTGCTGCTTAGCTAGTACGTGAATTGATCAATAGATGGCGCGGAGGCGCTCGCTGCGTGCTCTAGTGTGATAGCAGAGCGCTAGATGGCGACACACAGTGTTTGTCACGTCTTTGATGATGTACTGGGCAAGATTCACGGAAGATTCACGGTTTTTGCCGATGAACTTCTGGAGCTTCGCCCACTCATCATCATTCACTCCGTCGATATGCGTGGACTTTTTTACTTTGCTTTGTTTTATTTTATCTCTGCGTGGCTTTGCGAGAGAGAGAAAAAGAGAGAGGAGGATGCGAACGACACTGAAGCACACCATCATCGGCAAGAACATTCAGCCATCTCGCGGGCAGCGTGCAATAAATTTTCTGCTGTCCCGCGGCGGCTCATAGACGCTGGCATGACATTGAGCTTGAAAGTGAAACATACGGAACAAGACGTTTTCTGGGTTTCCACATGGACTAGCAGAGCTACCGCTGTTATCAACGAGAGCAGTGCCTTTTACTCAGCCGACTTACTAATCATGGGAGCACCGACTACGTCAAGCAATCTTGCTTTGTCGTTCCAACATCGATTTTTTTTCCTGTGGAAGCGACACAATTTCACTTTCGACCCGCGCCACGAACAATTTCAGTTGACTCTAAATTCAATTAGCGTAATACTGGCGGGGACGAATGAAATATGGGGTCAGCGCTAGCATTTTGGAAATGATTTACCGTTTAGCCTTGAGTCGTCCTGCGTACAGTGAGTTGTACAATGTGCAATGACTTATCGTACAATGTCTTGTATAATAAGTCAATTATACGCCCCGACCTTATCATAATTTCTGGGGATTTACGGCCCAAATCCATGATACGATTTGAGAGACGCCGTAGTGAAGCGCTCTGGAAAAGCGCTCGGATCTTTAACGGGCACTGATATCGCACAGCAAACGGGCCTCAGTATTTCCCCCCGTCGAAATGCAAGTTTCGCTTCCCGGATTCGAACCCGACACGTTCGGACCTGCAACCGGGGGCCATAGTAGCTAGACCACCGCGGCGGGACTACGTCCTCCAGCTGCCATTCCTCGCAGTTTCAACGTCTGTCGCTACATATTCTTGGTGCACTTACCGTTCGACATTTCGTAGTGAGCGAACTCTGAAGGTTATTTTCGGTTCCTCCGGATGCACCTCTTCTACCGTGTATCTCATGCAATGCTCATCTGTGCCGCTAAAATCGGCACTCGGACTTGTTTTATGGAGTACGTACCAGTCTTCAGTGGGAGCCGAACACTGGAAGGAGACGAAATGAACCGATCAGATCCCGTTGCTGCGTCTGACAAAACGTATACAAGTCAAGCATCCGCCCAAGTGTCTGTCACAGATTGTCCCAAATTATGCATTTGCTTGAGTTGTTTTGTTTATGTGTTTTTCACTGAGAACGCCCTTCACGCTACCGACCCTCTGGAACGACGTATGGCGGCTACAATAGAAACTTCTCGCAAAGCGAGCGTCAACATTTCCTGACATTGCCAGCACTGATTAAAGGGCAACTCCGGCGATTTTTCAGTATCCACTGATCTTAATGAAATTTTCAATATGTATTCCCCTCGGCACTGTAATAATATATTCCAAACCAGGCGGTTCCAAGTCATTTAGTTTTCCTGGAAACGAATTTTAAAATTTTTGGCGGATTCCCCTGCGGGCCACCCTGTGTTTTTGACGTCATCACCTTCAACACTGCCTACATGAGCCTGCGGGACTTCAAAAGCAAAACGGCGGTACTTCAGCGTTAAAATCGTCGCTGTCAAGCTCAGAAAAGCTGGCATAACTCAATACATCTTTGGATGACCTCATCACTGTGATGTTTCTCCATATTTCTGACGGCGGGAAACTGTGACCTCATGGCATACGCTACAAGAAGCCCCGTTTCGGTTTGAACAAGCGTTTCGGTCGGTTGTTTAAAATTATTGGTGCGTTTCTGAGCAAATTGAACCACCCAGGCTGCTACAGGACTATCAGTACCATTTGAAAACATTGATATCAGAACATGGTGAAAAAACCGCCGGAGTTGCCCTTTAAGTGTGGAATGTGTGCGCTAAAGCCCATGTATGATGCTCTAAATTTGCTAATATTGGCTATTGTTGGGTGATAACAGCTAATTGTCACAACCATAGGTTAAAGTGTAGCATTGTATTCACGAAATCTAAATCTGGTGGTTGAGTGGTGCAACATTTTTTTAAACGAAAGTGTTTTATGCCAGGGACCACCAAGAAATCTGTGACGTACTTTCGCAACGGAAGTAGATGTCTGTAAAATAAACACGCATTTGAGACTGAAAGAGTACCACCCGCAGGTATTCGAACACACAATCATCAAGTGCGCGAGGGTAGGAGGTGGAAGCGCTGTTGACCATGCCACAGACAGACTTGCCATAGGGAGGAAAAGACGGGCCTTACATATTTACTAGACCGCTTTACAATTTGCATCTAATTGATATCTGGTTAAAGCAAAGGCATTTAGCGAGCAAAATTGCTCTTAAATTAACATCGCCTCCCTTTTACTGCACTCTTGGTTTTAAGCGGTGGTGCCGCCACCTAGAAACGATTGAGCGAGGTCGCTAATTGTTGCGTTAATATGCGCGCCGGCAGTTATCGTTTCACCGTTTTCGACGCCTCTATCGCAGCGCAGGCTTTGGCGTCCTACCGGCGCGTTGCTTCAAGCACGGTGGCTACACAATTTGTTTTGTGTGACGTATATGATAGCTAGTTGCGTTGTGACTCGCTTTACTCTAGGAACGCAAAGACGGCCCCCGACAAGCAAATGATGCGCCCTTCGCACAGCGAAGTGGGCGTTCACAAAAACGATCCGCTGAGAAACACGTTGGTTTCGCTTGCAAGGTTACACCGTTGGCGGACGCTGCTGACTTATGGCAAATTTCCGCAGGACGCTGGCGTGTGCATTGCGTTCTCTCCGGAGAAATGTGTCGTTCGACAGCTTTCGCTTGTGTGGAACTGTCGAAGATTCCTGTACAGTGTCAAGGCGCCGATGATGTGTACATGCAAGCGATTCACATGTCCAGAGTACTCAACCCACCTCCCGCTACTCGATTAGCCAAATTGCAGCTTATGTGCCAAGACAGGTTTCACTTTGGTGTTATACCGATTCCCACGACAGGGGGATTAAACGAACTTTTTCTTAGCGTATCTATCTATCTATCTATCTATCTATCTATCTATCTATCTATCTATCTATCTATCTATCTATCTATCTATCTATCTATCTATCTATCTATCATTATATTATTCTATTATTCCATCTATCTATTATTATATTATTCTATTATTCCATCTATCTGTTATTATATCATTCTATTATTCTATATATCTATTATTATATTATTCTATTATTCTATATATCTATTATTGTATCTATCTATCAACCTACGAATTTGTGCTCTAATGGCCGTTTCGTTAATGGGATGTATACCAAAATTTCTATGGCATAGCACGACTGCATGACTAACGTAAATGACAGGTCATAACATTACAATGATGGCACGCGTGTCATAAGCGGCATGGTTTACATGCCACACTCTTCGTGCTCTTGCGGCCGTTTCGTTAACTTTATATGTACCGACATCGGTATAGCGAGGCAACAATGCAGATCCATTTGACGTTCCAGATGCGTGCCTCACATTTCCTTAATTCCCACCGCATGTGGGATCTGCAATTTTTTTATTTAGAATTTACCACGTCATCCACGGCCAGCAGGGCGTATATGTACGAAGTTCCTTCATGAACACAATAAATCTTCTTAATATGATCGAGATATTGTCGCGCGGTCGTGACGATGGAGGACGCAATGAAGAAACTATTCAATTCTGTACGGCCATCATTTGAACTTGATTATGTGCTGCAAGCGTGCTTGAAAAATTCTTTTAAGCTACTTTCCACAGGTCATAGAAGTAGCTTGTATATATTTGCAGATTATTATTCTGAGTTCTTTATTTTGCCCTTCATGAGTAATCCCCGTTATGAATGGCAGCATAGCACAAATAAATGAAATAACGAAATAAAGTTGGTGCGGCGACATGAGACAGCGAACATATTGCCTTTCTCTATATATCTGAACTCGTCCAAACACATTCATTCATGTTATTTGCTTTCTTTCAGATATGTTCTTTCGCACCATAGCTATGATGCATACTCCGATGCATTGATGAAAGCGCAAGGCTTAGTTACAGTGAATCTGGTGGACAGTAAATTGTCCTGGCGTGGCTAGTTTATATTTGGCGGGGACACGTGGCCAGTCGTGGCGTCATCTTTTGTGGTCATGGAAGTGACACCTATGCTGTAAGTTTCAATTTTGCGTTGCACGTGACCAGTTGTGACA
>JABSTT010000310.1:0-11994 GCA_013339685.2 Hyalomma asiaticum | reverse complement strand
GGAAATAAGGTCTTATTAAGTGCGCAATACGGATACAAAAGCGAAAAGCACGAAAATTAGGCCTGGCGACTTTCACAGAAGAAAAAAGTTCGCTAGAATATTCAGAATATATCTGCATACGGGGCGCATTCCTGTACTACGCACTATGGCATATCTCTTATGGGTAGTATGAACAAGAGAGGACCTAATATAGAGCGGTGTGGAGCACTCGTAATAAAGGGCTTGTTGCTAAAATTTTGTCCATGGATTCAGATTTACTGTTATCTATTCATCGGATAGTTTTCTTTTAACGTGTTTCGTGCGCCATGAATATCAGAATCCTCTAATTCAAATGACGAGTCTGTAGTGTCCTCCCAATGGAGATACTCAATGACCTGGCAAAGGCATTCGACGTTATAAGTTGTGTTGGAATGCTGGGAGTTGGAGGAATGGGTCGCCTCCCTGCTTTCCGCACTTCCACGTTGACGTTTCCCCATCCGAGCTCGAAGCAGAGGTTGCCGAAGTATGGAGCGGACACGGATGCGATGACGTTAGAGAAGAAGAGAGATGATGTTTATTTTTACATGATGATAAGAGAAGCTGCTTGAGCGCGATTGCGCTCCTATTATGTACAGTATTATTTACAATGGTGTCCCGTCACCCCTTGCCGCAGAGAAGCAGCGGCAAGGGGTGACGGAATCCGAGTTGCCGTAGATGATCCCTGGGGACGCTGTAAATGGTGTGATCCGGAAAAGAGGCTCGCTGAAAAAAACAGCACAAATAAATGCACTCTTCCCGGTCCCGGCCAAGGAGGTTTAAAAAAGAATTCTGGAGTGGCGATTTTGTGCTAAAGGTGAAGCCGGCGGCCGCCATCTTACTCAGGGCATCGATTAACAGCATTCAAGTAGCACAAAAGTAAAAGCGCTTTCCTCACGCTTCTAACACCTTTAAAGCGGTCAACTTTGCTAGGCAGACAATCCTTTTTGTGCCCGTTTGTGCCACGGGTTTTTGAATGAAACATGAACATCGAGAAAATTTGTGTGCAATATCACGGCATTGATAGTTGTTCAATAGCGGTCTATTAAATCAAAACAACGCGCTTTTACATTACAATTAGTCTAGGGTTTACATTAGCAGGTCAAGAACGCTTGAAATGATACTGGTTTCTGGACACTTAGGCAAGGTTTTAGGGCTGAACTAAGGGCAAACGCCGGCTTCACTTGTCGCGGTAAGGTTCAGCGGCCGCTGCCACTCCAGCATTTTTTTAGAACCTCCTTGGTCCCGGCCTTTGCACGACACGCTGGCGCCTTCTCATACTGGCGGAGCCGTAGATCCACCTGCTGGCAGCAGTTCCCAGCGTCCGGTGCGCTGCCGCGCCACTCCTGTTGCGTTGGTGTGGCAGAGAAGTTCTTGTCACAAAAGCGGCTCAAACGCACTCATACACACCGCACGACACACTGATGGTCCACGGATTCCGGGAGCTTCCCGCGTGCCTGACTGCACCAGTGTTCCATGCAGGCTGCTTTGAAGTTCGAAGCAAGCGGCTAACCTGGCGGCCGCGGCAGCATCCAAAACAATGTGATTGTCGCTTCAGAGACCACTGCACAGCGATGTCCATCCGCGGGAACGCAGGCAGTAAGCGTTCCCCACGGTTTTTTTTTTTTCACCGAAAAGTGGCTCCGCCGGCTACTGCCTGTAGCCTCCCTCCACAACATTTACGGGGGGGACTACGCCGACCCTAACGGTTGCAAGAAACTGCTACTACAATTAGAGAGCTGTGGCATCCCTGACTTACACTGAGGTGTGGATACGCGGAAACTAACCTTTAATTTTCCCTGCAGCAGCGTATTATGTAGCACTAAGCTAGTGCGGTTTTATCGTCGGCGGTATCTGTCATAGATGTTCCTGCGAAAAAGGAGTGAAAAGAGTTAAGGCGCTGCAATAGGATCGTATCACCTGTACATAAGTTTACAGGGCATGTAGGCTTCTGTTTCCAAGGTCCCGTTAAATAACGCTGCTTTTCAGATATTGTTGCTCATTTCTCATCTCCGAAATTGGTGCACGTTTAGTTGATCACTCTTCAGCATGGTCACGTCATGCGCGTGCGTAGTACAAAACTCGACTCACGAGTTAAGAGCAGTTGTGCCAATGGGTTTAGGAGCCTGTATACCAGAACCCTCTGAATCCGAACATGTCATGCGCGCCGCAGTGTGTTTGGTGCTTGGTTGCGGGGTCGAACCCCGACTGCGGCAGCAGCATATCGATGGAGGTGAAGAACTAGAGGACCACGTACAGCGTGCTGTCCTTGCATAAGGACTACAGGTGGTCAAAATTTCCGGAGCCCTCTGCTGCGGTGTCTGTCATACTCATATTGTGGTTTTGGGAAGTAATACTGATGAATTTATTGTTTGATACTTGAAAACAGTGATTTAAACATCGGAAGGAAGATAGCTGCAATTCAGTTTCTTTTATTGCGTCAGCGATTCCTGAGTATTTGACACTTAAAAAAGGATTAATATTTAAACATCAGTTATTCTAGAATGTAAGCTGTTACTTCAATACCTGATAATGTTAAAATCACATACAGGTACTAAACGCGTTGGCTCAATTTGCAATCGAAAACAGTCACATAATAAAAAATAACATTGCAGATATACAGGCAACGATCAGTACAGGCAACGATCAGTTGCCTCATAGTGAGTTTCTGGAGCTAGGGATGTGACGCTGCAGTTCTAAAACCATGACGACATTTGATGGATTGATGAAATAAACATTATTAGTGTCCTGCAAGAAGCGCGCAAACGCGTTTAGGGCTCCCACGTTGGGACTGAAAGGCCAAGCCTGACAGCCGCATCGCGGGCTTGCTGGACGGCCAATGTTTGGTCGGCTAGGCTAGAGCTGCCGAGAGCAGCATCCCACTTCGCCGAGGTAGCATCGGGGTTAGCATCATTGTGCATAGTGGTGCACTCCCAGAGAACGTGTTTAAGCGTAGCGGTGGTGAGCTTGCAATTGATACAAATGTCATCAGGGTAAGTACCGGTTTGCAATAGCCTCAGAGTAAGCGCTTGAGGCCTGCTTAGTTTAGGGCTTGGCGGCGGGAAGACACGGCGTGAGAGGTAGAAATGCTTCGTGATTTCGTTGTATGTTGACGGGACGTCCCTGTTTTCCATGGCCTCGAATCGGCCAGTATCTGCGCGGTCAGTCAGTGCGCGCTCAGAACTGTGAGCAGACTCGTTGAGGTTGACGGGACAGCCAGGGATCTGCCCGATATGAGCAGGGAACCAAATGAGCGTGTGATGACGAAGTTCCTTGGGACTGTTTTGGAGAATGTGTAGCGCCTGCGGGGCAATTCTGCCGTTCGCGAAGGACCGGATTGCAGATCTAGAGTCACTAAAGATTACTTCCATGCTGTCGTTGACGATAGCGAGTGCTATCGCAACCTGCTCGGCAATTAGCGGGTACTTGGTGTAGATCGAGGTACAGTTGGCGAGCTGACCTTTGTGGTTAATAACCACCGCAGTGAACTTCAGACAGCTTCGATATGAGGCGGCGTCTACGAAACAGGCGTTGCTGTCGGATTGATAGTTCTTGAGGATAGTTGGGGCCCGGGCCCTGCGTCTTGAGAGATTGTGTTCCGGGTGAACATTTCTGGGAATTTGCGTTGCTGTTATAAGATCCCTAATGCTTGGTGGGATTTCTACGGAGTCACCATGGTATGACTGTTCCGTGTACCCAAGTTTCTTGAGGATATGTCTGCCAGTCATTGTGGAGGATAGACGTGCGATCTGAGAGCGCTCCTGTGCTTCCGCAATTTTCTCTATGGTGTTGTGGATACCAAGCTGCATTAGCCTATCTGTACTGGTGCTGCAGGGAAGCCCGATGGCGCTCTTGACTGCTTTTTTAATAAGGGCGTTGAGTTTGTCTCTCCCACTTCACGTAAGAGATGGTAAATCTGGTACAAGACGGCCAAAGTTCTGGATCGGAGTTGATTTACTCTGAACTGGTTATACCATATTAGACGCACACTAAATGTCCGGCCGCCGCCGCTCTGACATGGTTTATTTGTACAAAGTACAACTGACTTCAACTGCCGCATTGTGGAACGCTTCTGAAGAAATTAGAACGCGTATAGAAAACACTATGAAAAGAATGGAAACGCAGTATCTTAAGTTGAAAAATAATATTGTGGGCATATGATCCCGCTTTCACCAAGTAAAGGAAAGCTCTGTCAGTGCACAATAGCAAGGCACTACATATACCTTGCCGACATTCAGAATGGGAATGTTTTCGCAAACTCAGGCGCTGCAATAACATGTTTTCAAACGCCGCGTTCCCTTATATAGCAATCGATGGTTCACTCGCTGCGACTGCAGGTACCTCATTTGTACTCAGCGCTTTCATCGCATTCGATGAAGTCCCTCACGATTCCGTTTGTTCGCACCGAGAGAATACAACGAACGCGCGACCACTTGGTCAAACGTGTATCTTTGGAATGATCCGCGATATTGGAACAACGAGGCTCTACAACAGATTCTACAAATAGACGCATTTATACGGTCTGTACTGTCGTGCGGGCGTCTAATAATACACCACGTTTCATTTGCTGCTGCACGTTGGTGAAATTGCTGCAGGCTGAAAGAATGCTTTGCCAATATTGTTGCTCCGCCATCCCAGTTGCTGCACCAATATGCTACGGGTATAACGTTGTTTGCAAAGGTGTACGTACAAGACCTGAAGAAACAACAGTGAAGAACAAAGCAAGGCTGATGGTTAGTCGTTTCTGTCGTCGACACCTTACTTCAGCGTAGCTGCATCACATGTTGGGAAAACTTGCAATATCTATCTATCTATCTATCTATCTATCTATCTATCTATCTATCTATCTATCTATCTATCTATCTATCTATCTATCTATCTATCTATCTATCTATCTATCTATCTATCTATCTATCTGTTTGTCTGTTTGTTTGTGTCTCTCTATATGTCTGTCTCCACTGGTCTCCACGTTTTACGTTCAAGACTTCAATTCTTGTAATCACTGAGAAACATGGTCGGTGTCACGATTAAAAGCTGAAACACCATCCCTGCAAGATAAGGTTGTCCAGTGAGTCGATTTGAGAAAGAAATTGCACCATCTCCTGCTAAAGGGGACCATGAGGCGATGCGAAGCAGCACTGGGGGTCCACACCGCATTTGCATCGGTTTGACGCTAGTAGACGCTACCTGCGTTAGAGTTGTCTCTTGCGGGCGAAGGCGCGTTCTCGTTCCATGCGAGCTGGTAAAGCGTTCATCGAAGAAAGAGCGTCGCCGCGGTGGTGTAGTGGTTACGGTACTCGGCTGCGACCAAAAAACGATGGTTCGATCCCGGCCGCGGCGGTCGCATTTTCGATGGAGGCGAAAATTCCAGAGGCCCGTGTACTGTGCGTTGGCAGCGCACGTTAAAGAACCCCAGGTGATCTGAATTTCCGGAAACCTCCACTACGGCCTTTCTCTCCTCTCTATCTCTTTCACTCCCTTTCCCCTACCCCCCCAAGGACACTTAGCCGTGCTCCCTACATGGGCTGCAGAAATTAGCGTCCTTTCCTAACTGAACCACAATCATCATCATCATCTTCTTCGATGAACGCGCTACCAGCTCACAAAGAAGGAGAACGCGCCCTCACCCGCGGTAGACAAGCTAGACGCAGGCAGCGTCTTCTAGCGAGTTTCTTGATTGAAAAATACCGACTGCATGCGCTGGAGAACCGTTCACCGGCCACCCATATATATATATATATATATATATATATATATATATATATATATATATATATATATATATATATATATATATATATAGGCACTGGATCTTGACTTGCAATGAAGTGCCGGTGGGAGATTTCACTTGTGCGTAGTTGCACCACAAGGATTCGTAGCGTGCGCGTTAACTAAATTAATCAGGAACTCGGCAGGATATACGACCAACTTCCGGAGCTTCGCCCACTCATCATCATTCACTCCGTGGATATTCTGTGACATTTTTTGTGCGGAAATTAGCTTGGAAAGTAAGTGATTACACAAGAGCATTTTTAATCACCTTTTAACGCTGTTAGTGCGATTGTAAGCGGTTGACTTTTTCGGTAACATGCACAAATCATACTGCATGGAGGGCGTGTACTTGTGGTGGAAATCTTGAAGTTTTGCAGTTGAGTAAGAGTCAAGAACGAAGGTGGGTATGGAACATCATGCTGGTTGGTTGAATTAAGAAGGAACATAGCAAATCTTTCCGTCGGGTTAACAATTTACATTGCATTGTTGGGGTTAATATTAACTTCTCGCTGCAGATAATTCACTACACGTCAGTTGAATTTGAGTTTCCGCGCACGGCTACACTATTCACTGCGATCATGTGCATACCGGCCAAGGTGCAACGCAAAACGATGACGTAGTATACTGTTGGAGTTGTAACGCAAAACGATGACGTAGTATGCTATTGGCGTCATATGAAACGCGAACAACGGAGCGCGTGGCTGCTGCATTGACAACGGTACAGTGCGTGCCGTCCAGTCACAGCCGCTCGCACCAGGTCTGGCAGCACTGTGCCATTCCAGGTAGTGATAAATTTTCGCTTCTGTCCAACATTCGAAAGCGAGAAAATAAAATTGGCAGATCCCTCGTGCTGTGGGAATCATGGGAATGCGAAGCACGCATAAGGAACGTAAAATGGATTTGCATTGTTGTCTCGCTATACCGAGTTTGGTGCATACAAAGTCAACGAAACGGCCGCAAGAGCACCAAGACTGTAGCATGTAAACCATGCCGGTCATACACGCATGTCATGATTCTAACGTTATGACTTCTCATTTACGTTCGTTATGCAGTCGTGTTGTGCCATAGCAATTTTGGTATACATCCCTTTAAGGAAACGAGTGGCATGTAGATCAATCCGCTAATGACATGCATGTCACGATTTTCATGTTATGACCTGTCATTTATGATTGTCGTGCAGTCATGTTGTGCCAAACCAATTTTCGTATAGGCTCCGTGCAGTCGTGTTTTCCATGTGTGACATCAGCGCCAGAATGCACTGCCTGGCGGAGAGAAGAAGCAAAATTGACCAGACTGTGAAAGGAAAATACGCGAACGCGATGCGCGTCTCCAACTCTATAGCAGCAGCGACCGCCCGTCCCACCTTATTTCGTTTTATTTCCTTTGAGACGCGCGCTCCGAACTTGCGGCAAACTGTTCCAAAGGGCGACGCCGCGAGCGTTCGTTCGGTTCGCAGCACGCCCGGAAAGAAGCGAAGAAACGCGCGCGTCGCTGTCGCCTCGGTTCCCACCGTGCGCGCGCGTCTCATCCGTGCGACCGAAGCGGCCAATGTCAGCGATACTGAGCCGTCCGACGATAGCTACGTAGCGCCCTCTGGTCAGTAGACGGAGCCCATACATCTCATTAACGAAACGGCAGTATAGCGCCAGGACCATGGCATGTAAATCATGCCGGTCATGACACGCGTGTCATGATTCTAATGTTATGACCTGTCATTTACGTTCGTCATGCTGTCGTGTTGTGCCATAGCAATTTTGGTATACATCCCTTTAACGAAACGCCTGGCATGTAAATCATGCCGCCCATGACATGCATGTTATGCTTTTCATGTTATGACCTGTCATTTATGTCTGTCATGCCATCAAATTGTTGCATACCAATTTTCCTACATATCCCACTAACGAAACGGCCAAGAGAGCACCAAGGACGTGGCATGTAAATCATGTCGCTCATGACATTCATGTCATGATTTTCATGTTATGACCTGTCATTTACGTTCCTGATTTTGTCATCTTGTGGCAGCGAATTTTCATATACATCCCGTTAAAGAAACGCGTGGCATGTAAATCATGTCGCCCATGACATGCATATCATGATTTCCTTGTTGTGACCTGTCAGTCATGTTCGCCATGCAGTCATGTTGTGGCATACCAATTTTCGTATACATTCCATTAACGAAACGGCCAGGAGAGCACCAAGACCGTCGCATGTAAATCATGTCACTCATGACATGCATGTCAGGATTTTCATGTTATGACCTGACATTTATGTTCGCCATGTAGTCATGATGTGGCATACCAATTTTCGTAACCACCGATTAGCGAAACGGCCAGGAGAGCACCAAAACCGTGGCATGTAAATCATGCCACTCATGACATGCATATCATGATTTTCATGTTATGACCTGTCATTTATGTTCGTCATGTAGTCATGATGTGGCATACCAATTTTCGTAAACATCCGATTATCGAAACGGCCAGGAGAGCACGAAATCGTAGGCGGCTAGATAGATAGATAGATAGATAGATAGATAGATAGATAGATAGATAGATAGATAGATAGATAGATAGATAGATAGATAGATAGATAGATAGATAGGCTCAAACTCGCCGAAGTTCGCTAAGAAATGCTTCGCATTTAAAAATAAAGAAGAAGCAAAGATATACTGCAGATGACGGCGAGTGAGGTAGCACGGCTCGCCAAAACATTGAATGCTATCTGCACCAAATGAACGCAATCAGTGGTGTGCGTGACGCAGTTTGAATCGTCACTGTCAGAGATGGACAAGCTAACGCGCTTCGCTCCCATATCACGGTGCTCTTTGCAAGGGCAGTTACATCCGGAGCGCCGCCAAGCCGGATATGCATGCCTGTAAGTGCTGATGAGTGGACGGCGCGCACTGTACCGTTGCTAATGCGTGGATCACGCGCTCTGCTATTCGTGTTTCATTCGAGAGCTGTAGTACTCTCCGGTTAAGACATTGTCAAAAAAGAGAAAAACGAATTTTAATAACGGCTGCTAGAAGTTTAGTTGGTGATGCATAACATCTCAAGTATGTAGTCATGTTTCTGTGTTTACTTTGCGTTTATTCGTCTTCTCTTCCTCTTTTCTTTCTTCTACCTTATTTCCTCTCTCCTCCTATCTGTCACTTCTATCTGTTCCCTCCTCCTGAAAGAATAAGCAGGCGTTGTGCCCCACTGGGTGAAATTTACCAGCTTGCTCCTTCCTTCTTCCCTTTACGTCCTTATGTGCTTTTATGTTACCATACCCAATAATAATATGACAGTGCAAACACAAGAAAAGACCAGGAACACACGAGACAGAGCATGCTATCTCGTGTCTCTCTGGTCTTAGTCTCTCCTATTTGTGCTGTTATACGGGTGATGTTGATTGATTGGTTTGTGGGGTTTAACGTCTCAAAACCAGCTCTGATTATCAGAGACGCCGTAGTGGACGTCTCCGGAAATTTCGACCACCTAGGGTTCTTTAACGTGCACTGACATCGCACAGCGCGCGGGCCTCATCATTGCGCCTCCATCGAAATGCTGCCGTCGCGGCCGGGATTCGATCCCGCGACCCTCGGATCAGCAGCCGAGTACCATAGACACTAGACCACCGTGGCGGGGCACGGGTGATGTTAAAGAAAACCAACGCCAGTTTTAGCAGTCAACCATTGCCCCAGCGATATCCCTCGTGATGACATCGTTGCTATTTGTGAGGCTTATGGCGCATGAAAACACAGGGACGAAGAAAGACGTGACACACATTTTGTTTTTGTTTGGCTGTTTTTTATTTTCTTGCCGGTCAGCAAACCCCGCCATCTCATTTCTCATAGCATTAATTTTGCTCATAGCAATCCCAGCACGAAGAAAAAAAAAAGAAGGGCGCAGTATTCGAATGCTTCCAAAGCGTAATTGCGAGCGCCGCCTTGAAGGCTTTGCCGAGCACAGTTGAATGGCCGGATTTAACAAGTTGTAAGGTGCATAAGAGAAGACGGGATTAACCGTCAGGATAAACACCTTAAAGCTGTAGGGCTGAGAATACGTGCGTCGTAGTTTTCTTCCTTTTCATACGGATTTCACAAGGATTAAGTGGACGTTTGCTCTGAGGATTAGGCCAATGCGTCCAGTTTTCAACGGCAAAGACTACTCAAATTAGACGGTGAAGAAGCAGGCATGCCAGAAATAGCGCGCTGGAATGTAGCAGGCGCAAAAGGACGCCGCTGCAGGGCACGGGTGCTTCAAACTAAGTCTTCCTGCCGTGCTATGCGCCCCAGCGGAATCCCACAGAGAGTTTCTGGGGTCACGTTACTCAGGTGCACTCTTCGTTATTCCTAGCGCTCTTGATTGCGGGCTGGAGAAAAGCTGCAGGTGAGACTAAATATCGCCATCACCAGTCCGTGTCGCCGGCCTCGAAAGTGCGGCTTTGAGTGCGACAATTTGAGGAGCAAAATTACATGCCGAGCGAGACGTTCCTTCAGTTCGCGAGAGCACATAACCTTCAAGACTCAGACCATTTGCTGGCTCTACATTGTATCCGGCTATTCACCGTTTTCTGGAGCGTTATACCTGTGAACACTCCATGGAATGTGAGTTAGGGGATGGAGAGCTCCGCTTCCACAATTTGGAAGGGGATTTAATGTCTCAAAGTAGTTGTTAGTTCTTTAGTTTTCATTCTCAGTAAAACGGTGCACCTTTACCACTCGTGTGAATGTTTACCGCCATCAATTTTAGTTGCGCTTGCGTCACTTAGCTTGCATTCGACGCTGCGCAGTTAAACACGCAATCGAACTGATACGCTGGGCAGGTGACGCCACGAAGTAACAATCTCGTTTTTCCCAATAACGAATTATAAAAACAAAATTCTGCACTCTTTCAGTCAGCGGATGTGACTTGATTAAACACGACTCGCTTCGATGGGACTCCTTGATTAGATAGGCGCTTCAGCACGGTTTTGCAAGAGAGAACAGTTTGTGATTTCTTTTTCGCGCTGCCTGTAGGAAAGGGCGTTACTGACGTAACTTTGTTCATCTAGTGTCACTGCCGCCGTGAGATGAAAATCAGGGATGGCACGAGATTACAGCAAGTGATACGGAGTGACAGGAGCAGCTCCGCGGAGCGATAGATGCTCAGGGATAGCGTAAAGGAAAAAAAAAAATCTGTATTGCGGGTTGAATGACCGCGTTTCAAGATCAACCATGGCTGTTGGGAACATTATCTGCGGCCTCTATCTGAAGTGACGACACTGCTTGGCACCCGGCAACGAATGAAAGAGCAGGAATTTGAGAAGACGTTGACGCTATGACAAACCGTTTTCATTTGATCAAAGCTGGTGCGACGAACTGCTTATTTGGCTAGGCGCATTCCAACTTTGTTGGAAAAATGTTATCACTTTCCTTGTAATTCGTGTTCATTTGTTGCTTTCCAAATACACGAAGAAGGATATTTACACTTTCCTTAATTATCATGTTCCCTTGTTCCTTTCCAAATACACGCAAGGAGGATATTTGCAGCTTGTTTCAGTCAGAGTGGCATGTCGTAAGCCAAAAACAAGAAAAGCGATTACTTTGTTGTATCTATGAGAAGCAGTTTTATCCATGTGTTCTCTTTCTCTCTATCGCGTTTTTTGTCTTTCGTTTTTTGCTGCTTGTAAACGAAACTGGTCTATGTTTAGAGGCTACCATTAAACTTTCCAATGTGGCATTTAATGCCACCTTTAATGTGGCATTTGCATTCAAGACTTGTCATTTGTTATGGGGAGCATGTCTTGTTGAACCAAAGCTATTTTGAGCAGACATGTCTCTCGATCACTCCTCCTTGGGGTCGCTTAGCTTACCTAATATTCACCAAAAATTTACATAGTATGATATGACGTATCAGTAAGACGAATTACAAGTCGGGACTTGAGTATCGCGACATTAAGTTATGCAAGACGCGACATCTCACATGAATGGCGTCACATGCATGTATTGTAGCAGAAGGTGAAATGAGTGAAAACAAAAATATATTATGCACATCTCCTTAAGCCGTCCTGGTCATTATTTCTTTTAACATTGCGTATATCTGTGCAAGACAAACGGTGTAATTACTGGCCCATGGTGACATAATTCACATGGCGCACTTGACTGGTTAAAATTATAACATAAGCTAAAATAAATGATATCCTAAGTATTGCAGGACATCCACTCCGATACTCAGGATTCACAAG
>JABSTT010000309.1:0-11220 GCA_013339685.2 Hyalomma asiaticum | reverse complement strand
CCCATAGACAAGGTAGAACGGCGAGTACCCGGTTGTGCGTTGTACCGCAGTATTATATGCGAAAGTTACAAATGGCAAAATGGTGTCCCAGTTTGTGTGGTCAGGTTGAATGTACATGGCGATCATGTCGGAGAGCGTGCGGTGAAATCGCTCGGTTAAGCCGTTGGTTTGCGGGTGATAGCTGGAGGTTGCCTTGTGGATGGTTCCGGAGGCACTGAGCACTTCGTCTACAAGTTGCGAGAGGAATGCTTTTCCGCGGTCGCTCAGGATGACGCGAGGAGCACCGTGACGGAGTATTAAAGCTCGAAGTATGAATTCAGCGACTTCAGAAGCTGACGCTGAACGCACACAGGCGGTCTCGGCGTAGCGTGTCAAATGGTCCACTGCCGTCACAATCCATCGATTACCGCTAGACGTCAGAGGAAGGGGCCGTAGAGGTCCAGACGGGGCCGTAGAGGTCAACGCCGACTACGTCGAATGGTTCTGACGGACATGGGACCGGTTGCAGCTGTCCGCTTGGCAGTGTTGTGGGGAGCTTTCGACGCTGACAACGGGAGCAAGAAGAGACATACCTCGCTACACTGGCAGACATGCCTGGCCAATAGAAGCGAGCTTTGATGCGGTCATAGGTTTTCTGAACACCAAGATGGCCAGAAGTCATGTCATCGTGAGAAGCCTGAAGGACTTGAGGCCGAAGAGAGCGAGGCAGGACAGGCACCCAGCGTTGGCCGTCGGAGTGGTATACATGGCGGTATAGGACGTGGTCTGCGATCTTAAACCGTGTCAGCTGTCGACGACTGCGGGCGTTAGGTGGGCGCGAAGTTCCTTGAAGGCGGGCTATGATGCGCTGGCAATAAGGGTCTGCAAGCTGATGCGATAGGAATGATGGGCTGTCATGCGGCAGTACTTGGTCCACAGTAGCTAAGGACGTAGCGTACGAGGAGGGACTTTGCCAGAGATTGTCACATAAGGTGGTTGAAGGTCCATTGCCCTGTGACGCAGGAAGCGGACATCGAGAAAGGGCGTCTGCATCCTGGTGTTTTTTACCGCTCTTGTAGGTGATGGTAAAGTCATACTCTTGGAGACGTAGAATCCACCGACCAAGGCGCCCGGACAGGTTCTTCAACGTCGAAAGCCAGCATAAGGCGTGATAGTCCGTCACGATAGTGAAATGTCGGCCGTGAAGGTAAGGTCGGAATTTCTGCACGGACCATACGACGGCTAGACATTCTTGTTCAGTAATCGTGTAGTTCTTCTCGGCATTTGTAAGAACCCGGCTTACGTACCCAACGACTCTTTCACGTGAGGACTGGTCTCGCTGTAGGAGAATGCCACCGATGCCGTGACCACTGGCGTCCGTATGCAGGAAAGTAGGTGCGGTTTCGTCAAAATGGCAAAGTACGGGTTCAGAGGTTAGAGCGCGCTTGGGATAGTCAAAAGCTGATTCGCATTCGGCAGACCACACAAAGGGAACATGAGATCTGAGGAGTGTGTGTAAAGGGGAAGCTATGGTGGCGAAGTCGCGTATGAATCGGCGAAAATAGGCAGCGAGTCCTAAGAAACTGCGGAGATCTTTAGCTTTCTCGGGACGAGGAAAGTGCAGAACGGCGGAAACCTTGTCAGGGTCGGGGCGAATGCCACCCTTGCTGACAATGTGGCCTAACACCTTGATTTTCTTGCTTGCGAAATGGCATTTCTAGGTGTTTAGCTGAAGTCCAGCACTGGCAAGGCACGTGAGAACTTCGTCCAGACGGTGCAGATGCTGAGGGAAGCTTGACGAAAAAATAACGATATCATCTAGATAGCATAAGCAAGTCTTCCACTTCAGGCCACGGAGAACAGTGTCCATCATGCGCTCGAAGGCTGCGGGTGCATTGCACAGGCCGAACGGCATTACATTGAACTCGTAGAGTCCGTCGGGAGTTGAAAACGCCGTCTTCTCTTTATCGTCCTCATGCATAGGTATTTGCCAGTACCCGGAACGCAGGTCGAGAGTCGAGGAGTACTCGGCACCCTGCAGGGTATCCAAGGCATCGTCTATGCGCGGCATAGGGTATACATCTTTGCGCGTGATCTTGTTGAGTGCCCGGTAGTCTACGCACAACCGCACAGAACCGTCCTTTTTTCGAACGAGAACAACGGGGGATGACCAAGGGCTCGAGGATGGTCGTATTATATCCCGTTGTAGCATATCGGCGACGTTTTCTTCAATCACTTTGCGCTCAGCAGACGACACGCGATATGGCCGACGGCGCACGATGGAAGTGCCTTCTGTCTCGATTCTATGCGTTGTAATGGATGTCTTTCCCAGCGAAGTGGAATGCGCGTCGAACATATCTTCATGCTTCTTCAGCAAAGCCAGCAATTCTTGTGATTGTGACGGTGTCAAGTCGGAACTGATTGTAGATGAAAGAGCAGGAAGGGACTCAGAACTCAGAACAGATGACGCCCCAGAGGATGTTGATTTAAAGGAAAGCAGTGATATAGCTTCCGATTCAAGGACGCGCGCCAGTTTAGTGCCTTTAGCGACGAGAATTTTTCCGGGAGTCGTGTTCGTCACGTAGAGATGTGCACGGCCACTATGAAACCGAACCAGCCCTGATGCAAAGGCTATCCCTCTTGCGAGACAGCGGACAGATGGTAAAACCAGCACGTCACCCTGGTCAATCACATCAGACGTTATGGTCACAATTTTCTGATGGCGAGGTGGTAGCTCAGTGTCGTGCGCAGCAACAAAATGAAGAGGTGCGTCATCGGCGTGGAGTGAGTAGTTGGTGTCGGTCAAGTGGATAGCGCGTTGCCGGCAGCAGATTGAAGCGGACGCCGTAGAAAGAAAATCCCATCCCAAGATGAGCTGCTGCGGACACGAACTTAGCACGGCGAATGGTATGCAATGTAGAAGTCCATCAATGAAGACACGGGCGGTACACATAGCAGTAGGGCGAATAGCGGATCCTTGAGCAGCAAGTAATGTAGGTCCGTTATATGGAGTGGTAACTTTTCGCAGACGCCAACACAAGTCACGATGAATTACCGATACGCTAGCACCAGTGTCTATCAAAGCTTCTACTAACACACCCTCTACGGAAACCAATATCATGTTACATGGGCGCGCTGGAGGAATTTCTGTCCCATCGTCGGATGCAGCTTTTCCTCCGGAAGCTGCATAAGTTAGTTTTCCGGACGGCGATCAGAGAAGGGGGAAGCAGGGCGCAGCGGAGACGTAGAGCGGCGAAGTGGTGATGGGGAGCGGCGCCTCGCCGGACGGTAGGCAACAGCATTCGCGGACTCTGCAGGTGGCGATGGAGAACGACGTCGAGGAGGAGAATACAGACGGCGTTGGAAAGTAGGTCCGGCGGAATAGTCATCTCGTTCGTAGACGTCGCAACCGCGGCGCTCGTTTTGCTGGCGCTTGCGGCAAAACCGCGCGATGTGACCACGATATCCGCAGTAGTAGCATGTAGGGCGCGGCGGGCGCCACTGCTGATAACTGGGCTGAATGGATCCACCGACAGTCATAGAAGCCATGTGGACCGGTGTTGGTTGAGGAGGCATCGATGAAACTACGGCCGGCGAACTTGCGGCTACTTTCGCGTATGTTGGCGGGGGATAAGTTGTTGGACGGTCCACACAAACAGCGCCAGTCATGGACGCCAACTCTTCCTTGACAACGTCTCGCAAAGAGTCACCGGAAGCAGCCAGGGGCAGTGAAGCTGGTAAGAAGCCAAGCATCTGGAGCTCTTCCCGTATGATGGTACGGATCATCGCGCGCAATGAAGAATCGGTGGTAGCGATGTTTTCTACGGTGTCCGGTTGCAAGCGGACCGACTCGAGTTCATCAAGGCGCTGGCAAGTGGAAACTACATCGGCAACGGTTTCGGGGTTCTTGATGGCCAGGGCGTTGAAGGCGATACTCCCGATGCCCTTGAGAATGTGCCGAACCCTGTCGGATTCGGTCATGGCTGAGTTCGCTCGACGACAAAGGGCAAGGACGTCTTCTATGTAGGAAGTGTATGATTCGCCGTGTTGTTGTTTACGGGAATCGAGTGTCTTCTTTGCGAGAGCAGAGCGAACGGCTGGTGTGCCGAAAATTTGTCGAAGCTGCTGCTTGAAATTGCCCCAGTCTGCGAAGTCTACCTGGTGGTTGTAAAAGCAGGTCTTTGCCACTCCTGTTAGATAAAAGGGGACGTGGCTTAGCTTAAGCGGCTCGTCCCAACGGTTAGCTGCGCTTACTCGGTCATAGTCGTCAAGCCAATCCTCGACGTCTTCGCCGCGAAGTCCAGCGAATAAGTGGGGGTCACGCTGGCGGCCGCTTACAACCCAACAATGAGGGGCGGCAGATGTCTGAGCCGAGATGGGTGATGCGGACGTGTCCGTTGGCTGCGACATGACGGCGGGCAGCTGACACAAGCGGCGGCCCGATCGAAGCTCCAGGGGTGTGACCGGGGTGGCAGAGGACGCGGGACCGAAGAGCACTCTCCACCACTTGTTAAGCTGTGACGATAACGCCGTTTTATTAAGCCTTGAGGCTACAGATGACGGTTCGCACCCAAAGCACAGATTGAACTCTAGCTGACAACCCACAGCAGAGAATGATGACGAAACCAAGGTGATGATGATTATGTACAGATGAAGTAGAAGAGGCTAACGAATGCCCACAATATATATATATATATATATATATATATATATAGGCGCTGGATCTTGCAATGAAGTGCCGGTGGGAGATTTCACTTGTGCATGGTTGAACCATAAGGATTCGTAGCGTGCGCGTTAACTAAATTAATGCGGGACTCGGCACGATCTAAGATGAACCTCCCGAGCTTCGCCCACTCATCATCATTCACTCCGTGGATATGCTGTAATTTTTTAGGGGCGAAGCTCCTTATGGCGTGGCCCGAGCGTCCCGTCGTAGGTAACCGCCTCTCGTGCATGCAAACTGCAGTTGGGTGACGATATACTGGATGGCGCTGGTCGTCATCGCCCTTTCGGTGAATATGCCGTGGGGCCGCGGGGTCGAGCTCAACGACTCCCCCTCTCTCGCCCCCACTCTCTCCCTTTCCCTCCCTCTCTCCCCTCCCCTCTCCCCCTCTCCCTCACAACCGTTCAACGGTCCCCCCCTCTCTCGCCTCGCGATGCCGACGCAGGCAGCGTCTGCTAGCGAGTTTCTTGTTTCCCGTATATATGGCACTGGATTTTGACCTCCAAGGTAGTGCCTGTGTGCGATTTCTCCTGTGCGTGATTAAACAATGAAAATTCACAGCGTACATGTAAAATTAAAGTGAGCTGCGAGTCACCATAACTCTCATCGACCCTTTAGTATATACGCGCGCGATCTCACGTCGATGATGTACTGGGCAGAATTCACGGTTTACCGATGAACCTCCCCAGCTTCGCCCACTCATCATCATTCACCCCGTGGATATGCTGTGATTTCTTTCTTTGTTTTTCTTACATGTCTACTTTACTGCGTCATATCCGTTACGGTAGTGACGTATGGGGTCGTGGAGGCCCTGGCATAAAACAATTTCGTGTTAAAGAATGAAAACTAGCGGGTCGCGCGGGGTGGACAAGGGAACCCGCCCAGTACCTTGTCTTCGACTCATCTAGCCACATCCTTCTCAGCTCGCTGCTACATGATAGCGACAGTGAACCTGACGCCCCTGTCCCAGCTCCGCTGTTGCACTCTGATTCCACAGGCATAAAAGTACTTTTACATGATCGATTACTTTCCTTTCTCGTGCAGGGTTTCACAAGAAGAAGCAGGTGTCGCCGACATCAATAGCCACCAGCGCGACCGTAGTGTTTATTGGCGGGTAAGAATAAAAAACAAACAAACTTTTATGCATTGTGACGTATATAACAAACGCCACCAAAGCACACCTAACAGTATATAAAGCCTTAGGCAAGGGCCGGAAGAAGGTACGCCTAAGAACTGGTGCCATTCAGCAAATGAGCACAAGAGGATGGGGCACTTGGGCGTAAGATTATGCTGGTGACGATAACATCTTCCACATGCCCTTATATATATATATTAACTGAAAAGAAGCTTCTGAGCAGGTGCATTGCAGCGTAATGCTTCAGCGAACAGGCAACATCCAGTGTCAGGGAGGTGATTCGCGGAAGGAAAAGTGTCGTCTTACTTGTAAAGAAGAATAATGGAAAATCGTTAAGCACCAAGAACGCTAGTCACATGGAACTGTTTGCTGAGCAGTTCAATAAAGGACATCGGGTGCAATACAGGACAATGACGAGACGAGGGAACACGAGAGGAGGGAAGACGAGTGTGCTTGTACCTGTTCTCCCGTCTCGTCATTGTCCTGTGTTGCGCCGCTGTCCTTAACCTATAGTCTGTTTCAGAAGTTCCGTGCAGCACTGTGAAAGCTACAGGTCTCTTCGGCCATTCAGGAGGGCGAACACATGCTAAACGTGTCCTTCCGCGGCTTGTAATCTGCCGATGGCGGGCGCTGCAGTTGCAGCTGCAGCCCTGGAAGGAGGAAGACGAAGCGGGGTGTGCGTGTCCGAACAATGACATTTCGTCTCGCTTCGGAAGAATTCTGCGCTTGATGGCCTCGTAACCTTGGCTGCGCTGCACGGAACTTCTCAAACAGACTATAGAACGCGTTCCACAGGAGAGCCAACAAGTACCATGGAGACTACATATTTTAAGAAACGCGCCGCGGTAGCTCGGCAGGTACAGTGTTTGCTTTCGAAGCTCGATGTCGCGGGATGCAAAATCCCGGACACGGCGGCAGCACTTCGATGAGGGCGATATGCAGCTACGTTAAAGTACCTGCATATCGCCCAGAGCTACGCAGCGTGCGCCATAATAGATGGTTTGGGCACGCAGAACCCAATTATTATTATTATTATTATTATTATTATTATTATTATTATTATTATTACGTGTGTGAGCATAATGTTCATCCTTCATGCCCTTGACCTGTACATAAGCATAATCACTGTGAGCGTCGTCTTCGTTCAGCGCGTGGCTCGGCCGACTAAAACATCACAAACTTACGTTGCCCATTTCCCACCCTGAATCTTTATTTGCACAGGCCCGGTCTCGCTGCTTCCCCACAGTGCCCATTCTGTAATGAGGACGAAATGATCCACGACATTTTTTTGTATCTGTGTCGCCGCTTCAAATTTCAGGGAAAGAAAATTATGGAACCAATTACTCGCGAACTAGGCTTGGAATTTACGGAGTGGAATTTACGGCCTGGAATTTACAGACTATTCTTTCGTTCGTATGGTCCACTTCGGGATACAGCTACAACGGTATCTGTCTTGCAATAGGGAAATTTATATTTGAAACCAAAAGAATTTTACCTCAATTTTTATCATTACGTATATAAAAGTAATCGTCTAAGTCAAAACAGCCTTTGCCAATTCCCTGCATTGTGTATGCACGGCCGCTGGATGAAAGCGCACAGGTGCGGCCTGCTGCGTGGAGCCGCCGCGCATTGTCCAGGGAGGGAGAGCGGCGTTGACAGTTTCGGCCGCAACTTTCGACGAGGGCGCTAGTAGTAGGTGATACTCGGAAGTCCGCGCGCTGTGGTGAGCGCGCCTTTTTTGCGTTGCGCGGAGTGCTAGTAGCCCCGAATTCCGTGTGCTCTCCCTCCTGACAACACAAACATAGCCTGAATAGGTTGTTAGAGCAGCAGTACGCCTAAGAACTGCTGCGTTCCACTGTGCACGTCGAACGCGAAGAAAAATCCCGGCTTGGGATACCATGAATTTCCCTCCAATGGTGAACGCTGATAAGCCTGGCTCACCAACATCGCCAGGCAAGGATATGGAGGAAAAGGGTGCCCAGCGACCGTTCTTCTCTTTGCTCGCTGCACTTCACTGAAAATGATTACAAGACTACTCCAAGGACAAGGAAGCGGCCTCGACGGGAAGTAGGAGATGACGCTTCTTTAACTTCAGCGAACAACAACGCACCAAGTGGCTCATGAGAGTCTGCATGAATATCTCGAGCCTGGCATCAGAGATCAAGAGCAGGTCGCTACGCCAGGCGAATATTCCGAGGCAACGTCGAATTGTGGGTTGCCTGCTGCGAGTATGCGCCACAGATAGATGAAATGTCTCAAACAGACCTTGATGTTAAGCGGGTAATAGAGGATTCGAAGAGAACAAACAACCGCCTACAGAAGAAAATATCTCGTCTCAAGCACTCATTACAGACACTGCAAAGCAAGAATGATACAGAGCGTGAACGGCTGACACCTTTCGAAAGCAGCAAAGAAATAGCGTCTTTTTTTAATTTGCTGAAATCAGCCGACGCAGGCAATAAAACCGGCCAGTTTGTCAAGAACCAAGCGTCAAATTTTTGTTTCAAAGAATCCAGAGTACAGTGAATAAGTTCTGAGGAAGTACGTGCTTTGGAAAGCTTGCTCCAACAAAGGTTACGAGCACGTGAGGACGAGAGGCCTGCTTAAGTTGCCTTGTCGTGCCACAATTCTGCAGTATGTCGGGCACACAACAGGTGAAATAGGCGTCGCATCACTAATAACAGGAAGTCGGGAGGTACTACAGACCAATTACGTCTCTTCAAGTATATCATGGTGTTGCAGTAACTGTGTTACAGGAAGTTGAGTTGATAAAGTGCAGGTCGCTGTGTTGACTGAAGGCGATACGCCTAATATAGGTTTTTCAGTACACACGCTAAGGAGGTATGCGCCTCCCTGCTTTCCATGAGCCGCTTCTTAGTGGATAAACATTTCTTTGCTGCGACTCGAATTAATTTTTTTTACTAGAGCCAGAAGATATACGCTGCTCGTAATTATCGAATGGGTAATCACTGCGTGTAGCAGCCTAGATCATTACAATAGAACACATTATATGTAGCCGGCATGCTCTTCAGTACAATAAATAATAATTACGAAGCTCTTCCCCGCATAAGAACTGCAATTTTTCACAATATTTGTCATAAGATTCGGAGTCAAAAACGCTACTTGTTCTAAACGACATCGGCGAAGACAAAATAATTTATCATAATTACCGATTTAGCTCCTTTAGGGAATTTAGATGTTGAATTTGTTTGTCTGAGCGATGTAAGTAATTGAAATATCCTGCACACTCCTGTTACATAGTACTTTTGATTGATATTTTGCTTTGGCTTGATTTTATTATTTGCGGTTGACCTGTCATGCTTGCAAGGTTCTCCTGCAAGACCCAAATCCTTGCGGTGGCATTTACGAGTTCACAGCAAAAAAATAATAAAGGAAAAATTCTATATGGACGAGATCGTACAAATTTGCAAGCTGACACGAAATTTTGTCAGTGAGGTGATGAAGCACGCAGAAGTTCGCGAAGAAGTGGAAACCTCTGCAAACTTCCTCATTCAACCCTCCTCTCACATTCTGCAACCTGTACAGCATTACGGTGTGGTTCAACACCCTTGAGCACACGAGCCACCTCTGCGATGTTTTTTTGAAGAAGCTGCTGCGACCGTTGCTGGCTAACTGGACGGGAAATATAAATACAACTGTGCAATGCCTGGTGAGCCTGTCACACAAGCCCCTCTCCCGAAAAGTTCTTCGCCTTTGAGGGCGATGAGCGCAAACACCTCTGATATTTGTTTACTGCACCAGTAAACACGTACTGGTAAAGAGCTTCGCTCAAGAAGCGTACTATTGATTTTTGAGGCACACCTAGTATTTTCATTTCTGTATGCGCAGACAAGACCACAAATTTTTTCTCATCACTTTTCGAACAGAATTCACGCAAGACATTTTTTATATAACAGTAACTGCAAAATAAACTAGAATTAACTAAAACATCAAGTATTCATTGCCCTTCTAGTATAGAAACGCAAAATCAAGTCACGGTAGCCATTCAAGCACGTTTTTAACGAGAAGCGAAAAAAAAAATCCCCCGAAAGCATGTGCCTGTACATTTGTGAAAGAACATAACAAAGGTGTAATAATAAAACTGGTCCTACAAAAAGGGAAAACCTTGTCATAAACGCTCTAAGTACAAGTGCAGAATTGTCTGTCACAGAGACGGGCATGCTTAGTCAAAGTCACTTCGAATCCTGCAGGAAAGGAAAACCATTTGCCATTATGAGAAAAATGTACTGCCCTAGCGTAGAACGATGCGCTGAGGGGGTATCGAATTCGGCATGTGCGTATGCAGTACCGCGAGCGCCGCTGAAACATCATACGATTTCGCGCATACACCGCTGTCCAGGCGCACTCACTATCAGTGACTGGTGGCGCTGCGGCGGCCGCCGAACGAACTAGTCCTCTCCCGCCGTCTCCGGCGCACGCAGCTGGCCGTACCTGTGCGCTTTCATCCAGCGGCCGTGGTGTATGTGCGAGCTTATAAAGGAGAAGAAGCACGAGCCAGCAGCTGCCTTACACGTGTTTGAAGAGCTCAGTGTTTTTCTGACGAGGCGGAAATACACAGAACGTGTCACTCCTGTCATTATATGGCATATTATGAAGGTTGACGGAAAGCTTATAATTACTGTTCGCGTTTTCGCGGCATTATAATTGCAGTGAGAACCACTTGCAGTTATAACCGTTTACAGGGTTTAGGTGCTTTCGCGGCATACGTACGTACGAGTGCATGTAAGAGGACGGAGAACAGCACACTTCAGCTTAACAGGGCGTTATGTTGTTCTCGGCGAACTATCTTCGACTTTACAGTATAAAATAGGGCGTGTTGCGTAGTTCCATAAGAGCGGAGTTCATTAGTGCCATAACAGTGGAGAGTGATAGGCAAACACACAAAGAGAAGAAATAGACAAGGGTACGTCTATCTCGATGTGCGCGCCCACGGCTCTGTGCTCTTTTGGAAATGAAAAGCCATCTAGCCCAACATTCCGTTTCGTTAAGCTCAATAGTTATTGCGCGACCATGAGACGAACGCGGTCTTTTTAATTAAAAGGAGACTTAAGTTAGAGGGTGAAGTGGTTAAAATGACAGCGTACCTTTCGAGACCTGCATTGGCGTTAATTTCGGCTTGTTATGTTCACCATTAAAAGGGAAAAATGAATGTCAAAGCTTTAGTTTTGAAATTCGCGCTTCTGACATTTCAGAGTGGTGTGGCCACCAGTATTTTGTTTTGCGCGTTTTACTAGCTTACCGAAGGTACTCTTATCGCGATACTGGTGTTTTTGGTATTGTTAAACGCTAGCATACTAACGCGAGAAAAGTTGTTTTTCACTTTAGTGTGCCTTTAAATACCTTAGGCATACCTAATTTGACG
>JABSTT010000308.1:0-12103 GCA_013339685.2 Hyalomma asiaticum | reverse complement strand
CACTTTAGTGTGCCTTTAAATACCTTAGGCATACCTAATTTGACGTATGCAGGAAGTCGAGAAGAGCTTCGCTCTTCAAAACAAGCGCACAATTCCAGCTTGGGTGCAGCGATTGGAAAGTAAGTGCTGCACACTATCCTTGTTCCATTCATGTCAACACACCATGTCCAACTAATAGAACTCCGTATCGGTTCAGAAATCCAATGCCGAATATCCTTACCCACTACACTCATTCTCCGGAAACAGCGAACGAGTATGGCGTAAAATCAACGGAATTGCAACATAAGCCCTATAACAAGCAATATGCTGACATTAGAATTACAAGACATGACAACGTTTCTTTGCCACTTAACAAATTGTATAGAAGCAGCCACAGCATAACAAATTCGTGCCATACCATGATCTCATTCCGTATGTATGTATAACGTTTCTGGGCCACATAATATGACATTACCAGAATAAGGCCGAGGAGTCCACAATAACAGCGCTTTAAAAGTTGCCTAGGGCGTCGTCGCGACGCCAAAGCAAAGTGCGGTGCCAGTGTGGTACAACCTGGCGCATGGCACCAGAGCCACTGCAGGAACAGCGGAACCCCTGTGTACGCTATAGCAGTCGTGATAGCTGACATCTCAGAAACTCGCACGACTATGTGTAATTGCTAGGTTTCGCAAGGAGAAAATGCAGAGCTATCAATCGTGCGTTCGTGTGCGTGTAAAAAAACATCGTCTCTATACGAAGTCTGCGCAACCTGCGTAGCAAGTGAAATTGTCGACTGATGGGCATTACCCTGTCCAGACCCACTACGCATGCCTAATTTCTCCTAGAGGGATCATGTAGCATCGGAGTACAGCCCCGCCCACTTATTCTGTTGCCAACTATGTGTCAGTGATAAAGAAGATACCCTAACAAGCAAGCTACATCGTATATTAAGCAAGCTGCCATAGAAGCGGACTGCTCTTATACGGTTATTCCTGCGTTAAGCATCGTCCGTCGGGCATCGCTCATAACCGAGCAAACGCGCACAGTGAGTGATGTTTTCGTGTTCCGAGCCAAGCCATGCTCTGCTTATCTGGCGATGCATCCATGGCCACAGAAACAGAAACACACACGTCGTGCACAATTTTACAGCGAACCTCTTAATGTGCAGCAGCTCTCGTAGTCGTTGGAAGTCTCTGAAATGAGCTTATTTCGCGTATCTGGAGAGGGGAAGAAAGAAACGTGGCAAGAGAATTGGTTGCCGGTGAAAGGATTTGTACAACGTGCTCCATGTTCGGGAGAGAAGTGCCTTAGCCAACATAATACAAACGACGCTTGTGAGACGCGAATACATATGAACGATTTCGATGGCTTGGATCGTCAACGAAATAGAAGGATAAAAGCAGAAACAGGATGCGAAGAAAGGAGGACAGGCTGAAGGAAAGAAACAAGTGAGGGAAGACGACAAAAAGTGGCAGATCTCAGGCATTGTGGGAATCGGTGATACGCCAAGCACCCAGCGATAAAATGTCTAAATCGAATTGATTGGCATCCAGCAAGGTGTTAGGAGTACGATCAATGTCATTGTGCAAATTATGCATTCAGCGCAACGAGGGCTTATCAGGGAGGATGCCAGCAGTGGAGTGCACTATTCTGTGTGTGTGCACGCAGTGCATTAACACTCTTCGACCCCAGAAAATTCACGCTACGGTGTACTGATGAAATCGTGAGAGCCGATTGCGTGTTCGAGCAAAGTTGGACAAAAGCATGCCCAAACGCAGCAGTGCATATCTACCTTCTTTCATTGCTATAAGAACGGTTAACACAAACACGGCAGTAAATGATGTTGATAACGACCAGCAGAACTTATGATGCAATATGTACATTTACACTATGCATAACTTGCGAAGAGCAGCCGTGGACGAGTGCTATAGTGCTTGTGTGGCACCTGGGTGCTCCGGTTTCGATTCCTATCTGCGGATGTTGCAGCGTGCTGGGCTGTTCTCCCTGCTTATTACGTTTACACTTCAATCGAAACCTACAACGAACAGAGTATTGTTCTCTTGTGTACTTGAAACAAAGTACGCCCTAATCAATATTTCAGCGTGTCCCTTTGTTTGCACGCGGTAAACATAGGTTCCAATATTAACAATCAATTCCCGCTGAAAACGATGCCGCCGGACTGTGGCGCCTTCGTGCACACAGAACGTTCACGGTCGGTCATGACAAGAAATTTGGGAGACGTCTTCATCGTCCGTTTAATATCGTTCCAGCTCGTGACGTTTTTGAGACGTCAACCACGCGAAATAAGACCTCAATCCCCAACAAGACGTCTTTTTGGTCTTGTGTGCTAGCTGACAAACGGTGCGTTCATGTCCTATCATAAGCGTCTTTCGTTGAAATATTCATATGGGTTCGAACAAAGTTGCACAAGAGCATACCGAATGCTAACAGAAAATATCCATTGCTATGATAGTGCTTATAATATATTAGAAGCATTATTCACGTTATATAAGCATCATCGTTACAAACGCTGGTGAAATAGGTTCGTTGACAATATATAACCTGCAGACGTTGCAGCCGTAGCCTAGCGGCAGCGTACTTGCTTGACACCTCCAGGGCCCCTGTTCGATACCACCCTAAAGCATGGTAGCTTCCATGTTTCTCGCTGTGCTTGTTATGTGTACATTTCAACCGGAACCTTGTTTATTCCTTCTCTTAAGAGCCTAGCTCTTTGAGCCGGCCGTCGTGTGTAAATTAGTCAAGTATGGGCGATCCTGGAGGCAGTGCAGCGGGGCGAGGCGAAGAAAACGTAAGGCGGCGCTCAGAGATTCAGGCTTGATCCTGGCCGTCACAGCGTTTTATGTCTATTTACCCACGGCCACCTGGATCGGAGCGCGCGGCGGTGTTGCTCCGGCCGTCCCATTCGGACGGAGGAGGCGTAATTGCAGAAAGGGGCGTGACCTCTACTTTCGCCGCAACGCGGCGCTCGCCTACTACCCCTCCATTCCTTTGCTATCTATGCGGGAAGGTTTGCGGCACGTTGAAGATATCGCTGTATAGTAACCGTGCGTTAGCATAGCATCTCCCCCACCCTTACGAAAACGCACATAAAAGAATGGATGGCGGCTATCGCTATATTTATTTGTGTGTGTGTGTGCGCCAGTCCCTGTCAAGTTTCAAGTTTCAAGTTTTCAAGTTTATTTAGCATTTCCCTTTTTTACAGGAAAGAAAGAAAACGCAAGGGCAAGGAACAAAAAGCTGCAAAACAGCAGCTTGACGAGGTTCCTGCCCCCGTGGTTTGGCAACAAAACATACAGCATATGTACAAATAGAGGGGAAAAAATACATATTCACACGCTTCTAAGTCCACATATCCATGTATACACAACATCTGACCACTTTCCCATTTATACACACAAAATATCTACATCTACTCACACACAACAGTTTTCATACATACATACAAAAAAAATGTATACAGTAATGTGCACACATATAAACTTAGTCGATGCAGGAGTGATTAACGCGCACATGCATAAAAATACTTAAGGGTTTAATATCGAAACTGACACTGTTGGGCCGAACAAGACAGGCAAAAAATATAGATACATAAATACACAGATAAAGTAAGGAGCACGAAAAGAAAAAAACTAAAACAAAAGAAGGATAGAAAACATGAATGTGAAATCGGCAAATATTATTCATATAATTGTACCCTTATTTAATAGGTTTGATTTTAACGCCTTTTTTGTGAGAGTGCTCAACTCGGTTTTTGAGGAATACAACACATTTAATACCCAAGGCACTTTGTACTGCAATCGACATGAGCCGTAATTTGTTCGTGAAAATGGCAAAACCCAGTTATTTCGTTTTCTGAATTCATATAGTGGTTCCTGTGATACAACTAGATTACACAAGTTTAAAAATATCGCATTGTTGCATCGGAAATACTTTTTTATTTTCAAAACAAGGTTATATTCGTAAAAGTGTTCAATGGGCAGTACATTGAGAGCGCGGAATATTTCGTTGGTATGTGCATCAAAAGGAGCAGTGACAATATGCCGAATAGTTTTCTTTTGTAAAGTTTGTAAGCTATGAATGTTTGTTTTTGATGTCGTGCCCCACACTAGATTACAGTAACTGACATGCGATAGGAACAGACTGTTATACAACATAAGTTTTATTTTGGTAGGAAGCATGTATCGTAATCGGCAGATAACACCACATGCTCTGGCTAGTTTAGACGCAATACGTTCAACATGTGCGTCCCAGTTTAAATGATTATTAAAGATAACGCCTAATGTTTTTACGTTGTCAACTAATTCTATCTTGTCTGCACCTAGGTAAAGAGCACTGCTACAGTTTACATGTTTTTGCGGTGGTGTGAACAATACAGCTTTAGTTTTTTTGGTATTAATTGGCAATGAATTTAAGTCACTCCACTTTTGTAGTATGCTTAAGGATGTGTTTGCTACGTTTACGAGATGTACGATGTCAGGAGATTGAAAAAAAAGACTGGTGTCATCCGCGTAGACTACAAACTGAGCAAGTTTCGTTATATTTTGTATGTCATTAATGTAGAGATTGAATAAAACAGGTCCAAGTACGCTACCTTGGGGAACACCCTGTGTTAAGGATCTTGCTGATGAAAGTTTTGATCCAATAGCAACGCACTGTTTTCTGTGTTGAAGATATGATTTTAGAAGTTTGAGTGTAATGCCGCGAAAGCCGTAATGTTCCAACTTTGAGAATAGGGTTTGATAGTTAATAGAATCGAAAGCTTTCGAAAAGTCAACGAAAATGCCTAGAGTTAATATTTTGTTCTCAAAGTTGTTTAAGATTAATTCTTTTTGCGATAACAGAGCAAGCTCCGTTGACATTCCACTGCGGAATCCATACTGCGTATCTGATAAGATGTTATGTTTATCACAAAATGACGTTATTCTTTTACATATGACCTTTTCGAGACCTTTAGAAATTATGGGAAGTACGGAAACTGGCCTATAATTTGTTAATTCATTTGTGTTGCCGGACTTAAATAAAACGATCACTTTCGCATGCTGCATTTTCTCGGGAAAAACGCCATTAGATAAACAAATGTTAAAAATGTGAGTAAGCACATCTACCACAAGGTCAAGTACATATTTAATCGGTCGAATTTGAAGTCCATTTATATCGCGCGATGTACTATTCTTTAACGACATAAAAGTCTTGTATACTTCATTTGGTGTTACAGGTTCAAAAAACGCAGTGTGTCTGTTAGGGTTACCCAGAAAAGAAGTAGCGTTTATGTCATGCGTACTAGAATTTAGAGACGTAAAGTGCTTGTTAAATGTGTTAGCTAATTCTTCACCACCTACGACGTTATTACCAATTGTCAGCTCCAGCTCCTGTTGCCTGTGACAATCGGGCAGAAGAATCTTATTTAATTCGCGCCATAGGACATCACTCCTGGTTCCGGCTCTAATAAAGACCTTCTCAAAATGTCTATTTCTAGCATTTCTCAAAAACTTATTTAAAAAGTTTCGGTATTTTTTGAAAGACGAGAAGTCCGCGGGTTCCCGAGTCTTTACAAACTTCGCGTACAATAAGTTCTTTTCACGGATCATTCTGAGGCATTCCTCCGTTAGCCAGGGTTTCCGAATTTTTTTCGATCTTCTTATTTTTTTATATGGAAAACAGTTTTCATAAACACTTACAAATGCATGCATGAACGTATTGTAAGCTTCGTCTGCGTCTGTGCAATGAAGTACTGAGCTGAAATTTATTTTTCCAATTTCGGTGCGAAATTTATCGAGAGCTTTTTGATCAATAGCTTGAATAAGAAATGCCTCAGAATGACGAGATTTCCAGGTTGTATGATTCACTTTACATAATAAGTATACGGGGGAGTGATCTCCTATTTTTCCTGCAATTACACCGGATTGTATAACACCAGAGCCATTTGTGACAAACAGGTCAAGCAAGCTTTCGGAGTTAGCACTAATTCGTGTAGGCGATGAAATCACGTTTCTACAGCCGAATGAGTCGAGAAGAATCTGCAGCTTGCTTGACTTCGGTGTATTTATTAAAAGGTCAATATTAAAATCACCGCCGATAACAAGTTTCAGGTTATTTGTGCAGACGAACGAAAGCAATGTTTCCAGATATGCTAAAAAACTTGCAACGTCGCCACTAGGTGGGCGATATACAACAGTGAAAACACACTTGTGGGATTCTAAACTTAACACTTCATAATCTGCTGTCATTGAAGAGTAGTCTGGAAGCATGTTGCATGCTATACGCTCAGATACGAGCTGTAATACACCCCCGCCACTCCTATCAGATCGGTTCAAAAAGAACGTTTGGAAACCAGGCATACGAAATACTTCCTCGTCTGTTCTATACCACGTTTCAGTTATCATCACGTTGTCAAATTGAAACGGGAATTCGCCGAGTAGCGCAAACAACTCGTCATGTTTGTGCCTAGCAGACTGTGCGTTACAGTGGAAAAAGGAAAGATAATCGCATGAATGTGGCCTCAAGACATCACTTGGCGAAATCATTCTTATGATTGAAAGAAAACTAAAGCTCCGATCAAACACACACGCCCCTAGTCCCGCATTTTTTCAATATCTGCCTCACAGCCGATACGAACTGCGTTCGACGTTTCCGTTTTTCGTGCAAAGATTTTACCGCCCTTCACCCAGACGAAGCGCCAGTTCAGTTCCCTCTTCTTAGCAATGGCTAAACCTAGAAGTCTCTTTAGCTGCGGGCAGAGATGCTCATTGATGTATATTGCTTGACTCTTGTCAAAGCCCAGATCATTGGAATTTATCCTCGCCTTGCGTGCTTTTTCAAGCACTTGCTCACGCTTTGCACGTTGGTTGAAAACTACAACGATGCTCTGTTCTGTTGCCGCTTTTCGTGTGGCGACGCGATGACAGACCTCAATGTCTTGCTCCTTAATCGGTTCCCCTAGTGCATCGCCAACTTTGCCCAGTACGTCGACTAGCTTTTCAGTTCTCTCGTGCGGTATTCCCTTGATTTCGATGTTTTTGTTTCTGGAATATTGGTCTTGCGAGGTGACCTTGAGAGATGTTTCATGCAACTGCTTCTTCAGTGTTTCTACTTCCTGCGTAAGCATGTGTTGCGATGCCTTGAGCGCCACGTTTTCCGTTCTCACATCAGCACAGTCCTGTTTCAGTGTTTCGTATTGCTTATTTATGAACTCAAGACTACTTTTGAGCTCCCTTATTTCTTTGCGCAACTCACGCGCCAAGTTAGACACTTCAGATGACATAGCCAATGTTAGTCACAGTTTCAACGGAAAAGAAAATATACAGTTGTTTGGCAACAGAGGCTAATAAAAAAAAAACGTTTCGCAATAAGGTAAAGTCTCCAACCTGGGAAATCAAGCAGGAAAATTTCAGATGGCTGCTCCGTGCGCTGCCTCTGTTGCCAAATGGCGTGTTGCTGATGCCAGCCCTCTTTTATCCCAAGCTCGGTGATGACGACAAGGTCCACGTGATCCAGCAAAGTCCAGCAGGAACAGCTGATAACCGGAAGGTGCGGCTGCACCCACTTGCGTTACGGTCACGATACGCCTGTCTTCTTCTGAGATGATTTGTTCTTGAAAGGCCTGGGAAATCAAGCAGGAAAATTTCAGATGGCTGTTCCGTGCGCTGCCTCTGTTGCCAAATGGCGTGTTGCTGATGCCAGCCCTCTTTTATCCCAAGCTCGGTGATGACGACAAGGTCCACGTGATCCAGCAAAGTCCAGCAGGAACAGCTGATAACCGGAAGGTGCGGCTGCACCCACTTGCGTTACGGTCACGATACGCCTGTCTTCTTCTGAGATGATTTGTTCTTGAAAGGCCTGGGAAATCAAGCAGGAAAATTTCAGATGGCTGTTCCGTGCGCTGCCTCTGGTGCCAAAATGCAAAATGGTGCCCGAAGCGATCACACCCGTGAGCCAGTTTTCAAGAATATTGTTTTGGTGTTCTTAAGTGCAGCATATCAGTAAAAAAAAATTCACAGCATATCCACGGGGTGAATGATGATGAGTGGGCGAAGCTCCGGAGTGAATCACCGGTAAACCGTTAATCTTCCGTGCAATTCGCCCAGTCGATCATCATATAAAGACCTGAGGAACACTGTATTCGAAAGCTGGGATCTCGCGTTTAAGGGGACGCTAGCACAAACGCGTTAGAAACATGCAGTACACTCTAGTAAGGGGGGAGAGGCCACAGCGTCTTACGCAGCCCCTTACACAGGCCGGAACGCGCACCGCGTTTGCCGACGCCATCACATGACTGCTGAAAGAGTATAAGGCGGAGAGGCCACAGCGTCTTACACCAGCTTCTTACACGCGCCGTAACGCGCTAGCACAAACCCATCATCATCGTTAGAAACGGACAGTCTTTCGCTCTCTCTCTCTCTTTCTGTCTCTCTCACACAAGACAGCAGATGGAAGAGTGAGAGAGCTCGCGCGCCGGGAGGAACGCGCCGAGGGCGAGCGCGAGCGTCCCGGCGCGCGAGCTATCGAGCGCAATCCTAGAACGAGGTGGTTACGACTACAAGGGACGAACGACCCACGCCTTAAGGAGCTTCGCCCCTAAAAATATGCGAGGGAAATAATAATTTCTGGGGTTTTACGTCCCAAAACCACGATTTGATTATGAGGGACGCCGTAGTGGAGGACTCGGGAAATTTCGACCACCTGGGGTTCTTTAACGTGCACCTAAATCTAGGCACACGGGCCCCGACATTTCGCCTCCATCGAAATGAAGCCGCCGCGGTCGGGTCAGCAGCCGAGCACCATAGCCACTAGACCACCGTGGCGTGGCTGCGAGGGAAAGAACGACATTTATTGACTTTTCAAATTGCAGCGCGACCAAGACGAAGACAGGAGACACATGAATGACACAGACGAGCGCCGACTTACAACTAGATTTATTTGCACTTCACCAGTCCTTTTTTATGCAAATTCTTGCCACATCACGCCAAGCAGTCCAACAAAACACATACGCACAAAAACCAAAGCTATGTAAAGCATACAGGCAAGATAAAACCTGCGCCTATGCACTCCCTCAAGGTACACACTCAGGCATGACAAAGCAGAATGCAATCAGCCAAGAAAACAGCAACAAAATCCTAAAGATAACACAAGTCGAAGATGAAACCGATGGCCAACAATAAACACGGAAGGCTCGTGAGGATGAAACGGATAAAAACTAGAACAATAACTGAGCGTCGAATCGTAAAACACACGTCGAAGATGAAACTGATGACCAACAATAAACACGTAAAGCTCGTGAGGATGAAACGAATAAAAAACTAGAGCAATAACTCATCGTCGAATCGTAAAACTAAGAAAAGGAATGAAGGAATGACCATAAAACACGTGACAACGGGTGAGGGTGAAAAACAAGGCTAGGCATAACCATCTAAAAATTCTACTTCGGCGTCAGTAATTAAAAGTGAAGGCTTGCTCACACATTTATCTCCTGCTTTCTTAATGTAGAATGCTTCAACAAGTTCCCGTGCCGTCTTGTGTTTTGATTTACTTAGAAATTTGGCTTGTTTGAATTTGGGGGTGCAACCACAACGCTTGCAATGCTCACTTAAAAATCCACAAGCATCCACCACTAACGAGAAAATACTGAGAGGCGAACATAATCAAAGAGGCTGGCGGAATCGCGTCATGTGGCAATGCGACGCTGGTTTTTCGCCATTGTGTGTTGCACTAGCTTTGGCTGTAGTCGGGGCTGGTTATCTTTCTAGCTTTTGTTTCTCCCGAGTGCGTTGCACGCCTCGAACCTCGCGGCAAGGTACGCGGGAAACAAAACCAAAACTACAGAAGTAAATGGCTTGAGTATAGTTCGCAAGCCAACGCGAACCAATCCGAAGCCTGTACTTCCCATAATTCCCATGATGGTTGAACGATCGCAGCGCCAGATGACCCTCTAGTTTATAGTAAGAAACTTTATGATTTACCGCTTTCTCGGCGTTTCGTATGTCTGTTTTAGTTCTTCATTGGTTCATGTAGGTTCCGGAAAACTGAAGCAGATGTGGCACATACCCGGATGCAGTGGGGCGAGAACTACTATTATGAGAAACAAGTGATTGCAGTGTCGTTAAGCACGACGTAGATGATGCGTGTATCACTTTAGCGTTCTAAAGATCAGTGATTCATGTTGGCCACACATTAGTATCCTAACATGTCAGGTGAACGAGGCGACCAGGAGAGCACCAAGACGGAGGCGGCCACATAGATAGATAGATAGATAGATAGATAGATAGATAGATAGATAGATAGATAGATAGATAGATAGATAGATAGATAGATAGATAGATAGATAGATAGATAGATAGACAAGGTCAAAGTCACTCACATTCGCCAAGAAATGCTTCGTATTACAAACAAGCTGCTTATTACGTGCTAACGCACTGGTTAGCAGACGCGAAACCCTACTATTTTATTGCATTTGTGGACAGCATGCGGTGGTGACTTAGTATATATGGTTCTGACTTTTGCGTGTATAAATGAGGGGACATTTCTCTAACTAGTACCAGCTCTTCGGTAGGCGTTCTAATAGACGCATTGTTTAAGTGCATCTGGCGACTGCTCCCTCAAGTGAGGTACCACCCAGCAAAACAAATGCAAGAGCCGATGCTGACAAATGTCACTTACTACGGGAAAGCGATAACACGGGGCGTTTCTGTGCCCGTAGTCGGGATTTCTCGAACATACTCACGTGAAAAGACGGAATCGCGGTCAGTTGTGCATGTTTGTAATAGGAAAGTATACAAAAACGCTTGCTGAAGCGATTAGGATCCCTGTTTTTCTCATTTGGCCTGACTGCCAGGCTCGCTGGCGGCTTGAACAGAAGCGAAGATAGTGAACTTTATTGTAGAAATCAGGGCTCTGACTGCTTGTCGGCACCAGAGAACAATCGTAGTTCTTTGTTTCGTTAATACGCGTGGCCCCGCGGGTAAGTAAAGTAAGGAGCAGAAAGAAAACATACACTGAACGCCAAAAGGAGAGGAATAACCGCGTACGAAATATCGAAGCGGGGGCGAAACGCGCCAGTCTGCAAACACAATAAGCGCCTTCGAAACGATGCGTGAAATATTCAGCTGCCGTAAAGAAGAGGGTCCTATCGACATTTTAGGGGCGAAGCTCCTTGAGGCTGGGGTCTGTCCGTCCGTTGTTCCTAGTAGCGCGTTACCTTCAAAGAAATGGATGATGCTACGTGTGGGAGGCGCGCCCTCGGCGCGTGCCTCCCGGCGCTCGAGCTCTCTCACTCTTCCATCTGCTGTCTTGTGAGAGAGAGAGAGACAGAGAGAGCGAAAGGCGCGCGTTGACTATGGAAACGCTCTTTCTTCGATGAACGCCCTACCAGCTCGCAAAGAAGGAGAACGCGCCCTCACCCGCGAGAGACAAGACGCAGGCAGCGTCTTCTAGCGAGTTTCTTGATTGAAAAATACCGACTGCTTGCGCTGGAGAACCGTTCACCGGCCACCCATATATACATATAGGCACTGGATCTTGACTTGCAATGAAGTGCCGGTGGGAGATTTCACTTGTGCGCAGTTGAACCATAAGGATTCGTAGCGTGCGCGTTAACTAAATTAATCCGGAACTCGGCACGATCTACGATGAACCTCCCGAGCTTCGCCCACTCTTCATCATGCACTCCGTGGATATGCTGTGAATTTTTTATTCTTCGAACAGCTGAAGAATACATTCAGGTTGCCGGATCATTACAGCGAAGCTGTCCTTGTCTAACCTAAGGGGTGTAGTCCTGTCTGCCCTTTTCTCAGGCTCCCCGAGATGGCAGTCGCCGTCCAAGCTCTGACGAGACACGCATGCGCTCCGGGGAAGCAGCAAACAATTATTAAAATGATAAAAGAATATTGTTGGGCCATCACGTTAATGCAACGGCGTTAACGAACTCGTGTCTTAGAAATTTGGGGCCGTCTGTGGCGTCCATGGCGAAGAAAGTAATCCCTGATCAGTCCGACCACTTTGCAAGTACAACACCGGAAGAGGATAAGGACACAGAAAGAACACGACACGGCCACTGACCCACAACTAAAAGTTTATTGGAAGAGACATAAAAATAAAACATATGTAGCTC
>JABSTT010000307.1:0-12104 GCA_013339685.2 Hyalomma asiaticum | reverse complement strand
AGTTAGTCACAACATTCTATACGTAAAAGCGTACCAGGCGCTCAGGAAAGTCAATTTGTATCTTTTTCCAAAAGCTTCGCACTTTTGGAAAGGTTTTGCAGCATTTCTTCGCAGCTGCTGTCAAAAGCCTCATGTTTCCCCACCACATGCAACATTTCAGCAAAGCTACTTGGTTGCAGCCATACTTCCCTCTGGGTTGTTGCGAACAGGTCTGCCCGCCCCCCACTTCCGGAACTTCAGAGCACATGCATGTTGGCCAAATACCGCCCGTACACCAATGCTGCGCAGCAAAGCAGTGGCACTCATGTCCATGTGCATTCCCTTCCTGCTTTCGAGTTTTTCATTCCCTGTACGTTTTGGCATCCCCCCCCTCCCATTGGCAGTTTGCGAAATAGATACCGTATTTTCCGGTGTATAAGACGCGGTTTTTTTTCCAAAATTTTTGGAGGTGCGTCTTATACAACGGTGCGTCTTATACGTACTTTTTTTGTAGTTCTTTTGGGAGAAACTCGTGTTGATGCTGATGAGTCTTTTTTTTAACGACTAGAGCAGTACGACGCGAATGATGCGTCATAATTATAATAACGAAGACTCAACGTGCCGGTACTACAGTTCCACAACAAAACCAAAGTACATAAAACGAAAAAATAAAAAAAGTATGTCGTGTAATAACGGGTAATATAATGCAACTAGCGCGGTAACTCTTTTGGATACGATCTAACGTAACACTGCAAAACGTACGGCTGCTCCAGGGAAGGCGCAGCACGTAGAAGTGTTTACGAGCCGCTGATGGCTGCCAAGATAGCGCTATCTCGGCAGCCGACAGCCGAGCGACACTACCCCCCCCCCCCGCGTCTTTTCATGCTCGTTAAAGACGGGCGGGGCCTTTCCTCCCCGCATCGACGGCACGTGTCCCGATCGGGGTGATGTTATCACATCGGCCCTCGGACCGACGGAGATAGGCCGGGCTCGTTTGATCTCTGCGTCAGCTGTTTTCTTCGCCCCCACTCGCATGCTTTTATTCTAGCGTACGTACTTTGGCCTTCGGGGGCTTCCGGAGAAAAGAATCGGAAAAAGGGGCATCGCACTCGCAGCCCCTTTTGCGTATGACTGCGCTCGCCTGCGCAGCGAGGGGCGCGGCCGCGCGGCTGTTGGTCCGTGCGTGCGCGCCGGCGAGCTGGGAACGGGGAGCGCAAAATATGCGGGGTTTTTTTTTTTTGCAAAGCTGGCTAAATATTAGGGGTGCGAAAATTATGCGAGGGCGCAAATTATGCGGGTAAATACGGTATTCCAAAGCGCGTCGGAGGACGAGGACTTTGAGGGCTTCGTCGAATAAAATGTTTTTCCTGCAGTCATGCGGAACGTTTCAGTGGGTGTGCATTATTTTTTCTCGCAAGATTGGTGTAGTAGAAGTTTTCTTACGGACTAGTGCTCAGAAGCGTAAGTACGACATTTTACAAGGCTCGCTCAACCCCACGTTATGAAGTTTCTTTGCGGGAAGTGAGTGAATATAGGTGCGTCTTATACACCGGTGCGTCTTATATATTAATTTTTGCATGCACACTTGCGAACACTGGGGGTGCGTCTTATACAAAGGTGCGTCTTATACATCAGCAGGTATGTTTACCACACGAAAAACCTGGACCACAGACTAGAAGACGTACCATTCTTTCCATTCAAAAGGAATTCCGAAGTTGTTGTTTCTGCTTTTTGCTCCCCTATTTCTCTCTGTACGCCAGGGCGCCTGGGTAAAATGAGGGGCGACATTCCAGCAGTAGTTTTTACAGAGAATTTTTGAAGATCACGCGCCCTCGTTGGAATACGGAGGGATGGATGAGTTTAGAGGAGAAAAACTGTCTAAGAAACAGAAGTCTTGGTAGGAAAATATCTTCAGGAAATCCGTCTTACAGATGTTTGCAAGAGGCGCTTACTATTTTTCAAAGTGTTAATTGTCTCTATAAAATGCATCATCATCAGCCTGTTTAGGTCCACTGCAGGACGAAGGCCTCTCCCAACGATTTCCAATCCACCCTATCATGAGCGAGTTGGTTCCACTCTATGCCCGCAAACGTTTTCATCGCTCCAACCTTTTGCCTGCCTCTGTTGCGTTTTCCCTCTCTTAGTATCCATTCCGTCGCTCTTACTGTCCATCTGTTGTCTTTCCTCGTGACATGTCCTGGCCAGGTTTACTTCTTTCATATAATGATACCGGCTACTCCTGTCTGTTCCCTGATCCATTCCGCTCGTTTTTTATCTCTTAGCGTTACCCCTATCATTTTCCTTTACATTGCACGTTGCGTGCTCCCTAGTTTCATCTCTAGTTTTTTCGTTATCCTCCACGTTTCTGCACCGTACGTTAGTACTGGGAGAATGCAGTGATTGAATACTTTTCGCTTTAGTGAGAGGGATAAGTTTCCAGTCATAATTTCTTAATGCCTTCCGAATGCGCTCCAGCCCATTCTTATTCTACGGAGAGTTTCTTTTTCATGGGTAGGAGTTCCTGTTATTAACTGCCCCAGGTATACATATTCGTTTACACATTGTAAGGGTTCATTGTTGATTTTAAATTCCTGTTCCTTAGCTAGGCTATTGAGCATAACTTTGGTCTCTTGCCTATTAAATTTTAATCCAATTTTAATACATTCCTTGTTTAGGTCATCAATCATGTTTTGTAGTTCGTCTTCATCATTGGTCAATTCGGCTGGCACCTTGGCACATCAAGCGGTAGGCAGGAGGCCTTCAAAGCTGCGGGAATAAACATAACCTGCCCATTTAAAATCAGTTCTGCCTAAATTTGGTCTGTCGCCGTGAACGAACGACGCAAAAGTGTTTCCAAGTGGACATCAACACATGGAGGCCTAATTAGGTCCCCAGATTTCTCCTTTTCACCTAGGTACCGACCACTGCCTCCTTTCTCGACCCTCTCGCACACGCAATCGGCGTCTGCCACCATGTTCTTCATTACCGAGTAGATTTACAAAGCCACGTACGTTTAAGTACATTGACCACGCGCTTTTCAGGGGACAATATGCGAACACGGCGCCCATTTCTCCTCCCGCTGATCCCCCATCAAATAGCATCAAATATCACGTGAAATCATAGAAGCTTTTAAGAAAAACATATTTGCATTTCTGCCCCATCCACCTATGTCCATGATCGGGAAATCAGCCTCCTCGAAAAATGTGACTAATATCTGTACCCTTGAGGGTGGACGCGCAGCGGAACTCTTTCTATATGTTTCTCCCGTGTTCAATAAACACGACAGTTGTTAGCTCAGCGCCAGTCCTCTTTCGTTCTACGTCTGGTTTTGTCGCCTTTTACGATGAATTGACCTTGCTCCAGCGTTCTGCTGGAGACACCAGACGATGTCACTAAGTCAGGACTAGGACAAAGTTCCGCAGGCGAAACTACCAAACTTGTGCCGGAGCGCCACACTGAATGAGGAGGGAGCGGGGAGGGGGCGAAGCTTGCTGTCGCGGTTCGGAGAAATGAGGCATTCAGCAGGGGCTTTTTTTTCTCTCTCCCCTTCAACATCTCTCTCCCCTACCAATACCCTCGCTCAGTTCTCCCCGTCCACTGCGCTGCGCCTCCCCCCCCCCCCCAAAAAAAAGCACGGCCCAGAGAGCCTTTGTACACCCATGCAACTGTCTAGAAAAAAGGTGTCTCTCTCTCTCTCCTGGAAGCGTGGAACTCTTTACAATAGAGCGGTTAGGCCCTGAGCCACGCTCCCGCAAGGGCTCTCTCCCTTCCTCTAAAGAGAGAGCTGAAGACCGTTCGTTTGTGCAGTAACCTCCCAAGAAAGTTCGTCAGTGGCCCTGAACACCGGCAATGTTGGGTCGTGTGGAACAGCCCCGACCATGTGCACGCGCATAGTAATCAGAGATTTGCGTGCATGTTAAAATGTGTAAGGGCACTTTTTCGGCGAAACTCAACATATTTGTATAGGCCCAGAGTCGACACAAGAAAACTAGCTCAGCTTTTCGAAGACGCCCTCCAATAAGGCACACGGAAGCGGTTCTTTTTGTACTAAAATTGTCATTTCTTCCCGAAGGTTGGCTGCTATTGGCAAAGTTTGACAACGTTATGCAAAGCAGCCAAGCGTGCAGTTTTAGTACAGAACTCGATCTATGCATTGCTTGCACTTTCAGTGCCGGCCAAAATTTCCGAATGAATATACGTCTATGCGTAAATATAAAGTCCTTACTATATGGGTTTATTCCAACACTTCATATCTCTCAGTTGACCATGTCCATTTGTTTCGTTGCTTCCCCAAGTATACTCGCCTAATATAACTATCACGCAAACAGCAGCACTTTCCTGGTGTGCTTAGAAAATAAGTTTTCTCGAAGTTAAATTAGGGCGGTGTGAAAATATTAGGAATCTGACATGTCATGAATGTCATGATTTTCATGCTGCCACCTGCCATTTATGTTCGTCATACATTCACGTTGCGCAATAGAAATTTTGGTGTATATCAAGTTGGAGAACTGGCCGCAAGCGCACCAATGAGTGTATCATGCAGGTCATGCTGATGACATATCATAATTTTCATATTAACACTTGCCATTTATGATCATCATACAGCCAGGTCACTTAATACAAAATTTGGTGTATATCAGGCAAGCGAGATGGCCATGAGCGCACCATGAGCATGGCTTGTAAATCATGTACATGACATGGATATCGTGATTTTCATTCTACCGTCTGTTATGTTCGTCATACAGACACGTCACGCAATACTAAATTCAATGCATATCAAGCTAGCGAACTAGCCGCAAGCGCATCATGAGCGTGGTCTGAATGTCATGCTGACATATCATGGTTGTCACAATTTTCATGTTGCCACCTGCCATTTATGTTCGTCATACAGTCACGTTGTGCAATAGCAATTTGGGTGTATATCAAGCTAGCGACATGGCCATGAGCGCACCATGAGTAGGGCACGTAAATCATGTTGTACACGACATGGATATCATGATTGTCATGTTAACACCAGCAAAAATGTTAGTCGTACACAAACGTCTCGTCACACCAATTTTGGTATATATCAAGTAAACGAAAGGGCCGCTAAAGCACCATGCCCATGGCATATAAACAATGTTGTTCACGACAAGTAGTGATTTCCATGATATGACCAGTCATTTATGATCGTCATATAGTCATGTCATGCCATACCAATTAGATATAAATTCCATCAACGATACGGTCCGGAGTGCACAAAGTCGTAGGCGGCTAGATAGATAGACTCTCAGAGTCGCCGAAGTTCACTAAGAAATGCTTCCATTTAAAATATTCTTGCACAATATGGGGCTTCCGATTGATATTTCCTCACGACCCATTCTATTTTCACTGCAGCAATCCTTAGTCCTCTATCTGGTGTACGAACCGCAGTTTAAACCTCCTGATTTTTTTATCCGGGTGATACGTGAGAATGCAAACACGAGACAAAGTACATGCATCGAAAACCTTGGCGCCGCGAGCAGTTCTGGCACACCGCGATACAATGTAGGAGCAGATGTGGGCTTTGGAAACAACATATAGGCCCTTTTCGTAATCCGCAGGTGCGCTTCCCTGCACTGCATATTCGTCCAACTAAGGGCGGTACCTGTCGTCCTTCAAGCGGAAACGAGGTCCTATTTGCACATGTATGCGTTTTCCTCGTCAGAGCTTAAGCAAACAACCCAACACGTGCTTTACAGTGTGTTAGCTGGCTTCTCTGTCATGCTAAACGCACTGCAGGAAAGCGAGCTTTAGATTTATGAAAAGGATCTATAAGGCCGACAAAAACGACTGAGGAAGCTAGATGCCTTTAGCTACACAATAACGTAGTATATCAATCGAAAGAGCACTTATCGGCCAATCTAAAACCGGGAGTCGTTTGTGAAATTTTTTTCTAGGCGTTGCAATCGGTGTTTAAAAGGGCCAAAGTGGGTCTAAATTGAAGGCGCTCTCATAGGCTGTGTGGTAAAATCTTCAAATGGCTTGGGAAGGAAGGCACTTTGTGGCACGTTATTGAAATGGCACCTTAAATGTTCTAGTGGTTTCCTAGTATCTCAAACCGTGAGTCGTTTTTAATATCATGTCTCCTTCGTGAGAGATGATTTTTTTTCATGCGCTTCGCATTCAGTTACGGCGGGGGCGCCCGGCCGCCGCCGAGAGATGTCGCCACATGTACATGTCTCGAAATCCTGGGGATGCTCCGGCACAGCTGTTTAAGAGCGGCCGAAACTGACGAGTGGATCGCACAGATGCAGCCGAAAAACCACTGCAGCGGCTGCGCGTCAACTTCCGCGAGGATATATCCCGTCGGTGAAAGTCCACAGGAAATGTGCATCTTATCACGTAACCTGAATCTCCCAGTGGCAACCCAAGGTTAATTGGTTAGGACAGATAACCCGTTTCCTTAAACCTCGAACGTCGCTTCTGCGGCCTCTGATCGTGGGAAACGGGCTTTGTGTGCTGCCTTCGAGTGAAAGTGCGCGATTGTGCCGCGGCGTTACAAAGGGCGCGGCGTCACAATGGAACCGCAACTTCAACAACCTAGGTACATGAGCGCGTGCTTGTGGCACATACGCGAACGTTATTTTTCTTTATTATTCAGGAAACTTATGGTTTTTAAACAAACGAAGCACCAACTCCACGATGCCGAAAAGACGGATTTGCGCGAGCGCGCCGAGTAGTGCAGACGACAGTTTTCTAGCACCGGAAATGCGCCATCCACATCAAAACCTTAAACGAAGTTCACAGATTTGTTGTTTACTTCATCTTGTTTATTTAACAGCAAACGATATTACACACAGTGACAGTAAAACCAGTTCATTGGATTCAAACCTGATTCAAACAGTCCTCTTATTCTATACCGGCTACCACTCAATAGCAGATATCTGCTTCATTTCGTCAAGTGAGAACCGGCCTTTTTTAGAAACTAGAGCTCCTGAGTAAGGGAAAACTCTGTGCTTCCCTTGTTAACTCGACGCTTCGCGCACGACTGTAGCATTTGAGTGAGCTGTTTATTGCAGCCTACACTCTCGATAGAAGGTGTTTTTTCGCGAAGTCCTATAGGTTCTTCAGGACCCCTTTAAAACAGCTTTGCTGTCAAAACTCGCGCGACAGAGTTTCTGCAGAGAGCTTTAGCAGATACCCTGCTAAAACGTGAGTCGTTTTTTCAAGTACCTTTGCAACATGTTTTAAGCAGACAAGTGAATGAAGGCTGCGTGTCTGAAGTAGAGGCTCCTTCCCACATGCCAGTCGTATGGCACAGTGCATGCAGCAAGCAACTGAAATTATCCTTGGCAAGGTTATTACCAACTAAGCAACGAAATGACGCATCAACGAAGGACGTGAAATCGAAGGTACGTGGTGGCTAGTTTCAAGTAAGCCGTCGAGCGGACAACCTCGGATGTCATGTGCCGCGTCGTGTAGGCGCCGCGGCTGCTACAAGTCCCTAGCGCTTCCGGTTTCTTTGAAGTAGCGACAACCACTTCCAGCCCAGGCCGGCTCCCTCTCGTGTCGGACGTCGCGTTCTTCCTAAACTCTTGAAGCGGTGAGTGCTCGCGCAGGTAGCGTACGACGGTCAACATGCGCGTTTTCTTCAAATATGGTAGTGAGCGTGCCAAGTACAAGAGGATGCCTACTGAAACGCACAACTTTCTCAGACATTCTCTCGTAGCAGCGATCAAATGAATACAGGCAACAGCTTTAGCTACAACATGGCTGCCGAAAGCAATATCACCCAGTGATATGTACCTTCGGCCCATAAAATGTTTTCTCTGTTTAAAAGCAGAAAAAAAAATATCTAAAGACTTTAGCCACGAGCAACGGGGAGCAAATGGAAGAAGACAGAAAGAGAGAGAAAAATGCCATGTGCGCGTTCATCGTCATCATCCGTGTATTTTAAGTCTACTGCTTGACGAAGATCTCTCCCAGTGCTCTCCAATTTGCCCTATCCTGAGCGAGTTGGTTCCACTTTATGACCGCAAACTTCTTAATTTCATCACTCCATATGACCTTTCGCCTGGGTCTGTTCAGTTTTCCTTCCCTTGGCGTCCTTCTCTTGGTATTCCGTCGCTCTTACTGTCAATCTTTTATCGGTCCTTCGCACGATATACCCTACCCAGGTGAACTTTTCGCTTTTAATTAGTATACGTCTACCCCTGGCTTTGCGCTTTAGTGTAAGTCTACCCTCTTTAGTATAATTAGTATAAGTCTACCCCTCTACCCCTGGCTTTGCGCTTCCGGATGTAAATAGTACTTGTAAAACTACATTGCACTTGTGCATCATGTCTGCGTCCTACATATATTTTTTTCCTCGCTAGCTTAAGCTTGAAAGGGGAGCAGTGCTGATGAGTAGGGCCAAGCTCTTGCATGGTTCCCATGTCATGCTGCATTAGGGGCACCGGCCATCCTGGACGACTCTGCCATCGGCATTTTGTCTTCAATATAGTTTATTCCTCCACTTTTCTATATTTTTTTCTATTTCTGTTCAGACGGTGGGCGTGTCGCCTTAAGTGCCGTAATTCGAAGTAGTGCTGCTGCCCTCCTATAATCGAAGGGTTGATCGAAATATCGATCGCCATCGTTTGAAAACGAAAACAAGCACGGTACGCTTTCTTTTGTCGCGGGTAGAAAAACAATACGACTCGCACCTCAATGAAGATGTTGAGAATGTTCATAAGTGACAATGTTGATAATGAGATTGTTGACAAGGCGTGGCCACACTTTACGCCCCCTCGGCTTCTTGATGCGTACGGTCTATGCGCATCGTCGAGTGCTTGTTTGTATATGTTCGAAGGCGCTGATATCAATGCACGCAAGTGCCCAGTCACGTCGTACATTCGAACCTTGCGCTCTTCCTTAAAGGGGTCCTACAGCACTTTTAACACCAAAACTTTTTAGCAAATCGTTACTTCTCCGGCCAACCAAGAAACTATCATCATCGTTAGTTCATGTCCCCCAAAAAGCGGACGAACTACGCAATGCCGAATGTGCAGTGTTGTTGATGATGATGATGTTCCTGAACACATACGACGCTACCACACGCACGCTTCTTTCTTCTCTTGCGCACATGGCCTAAGCCCAATACTGGCAAAACGGCAGCTGGCGGCTGCAACCAGGAGAAAAAGAATACAAATCCTGTGTACGTTGATTTGCCTGGCGCACAGCGTCTCGCGAAGCTCTGTGTTTGTGCATTGCTTCGCACCGCGAGAGCCCGCGTCCTCTTACGGCGCGAGGCTATGCACAAAGGCATGCAGCCATGGGTATTCCGAAGTTAAATCGCACTCGCGGGGAAGAAACCGCGATCCCAAAATCGAAGGCTTGCCACTACGCAAGAACGAAATTGACGGCGCCGAGCAGACCTGGAATACGTGGCCAAGTTGAACCTCGTCACAGCAATAAGCATGTCACCGATCAGCTTCGCTGCGTATGAGCTTTTCGCGGCTTAGTGCAAGCTTGAAGCCCTCTTTTCTTTTTCTTTTTTTTCTGGGTAGAGTCGGAAAGCAGTGCCGATCAGTCGTGAAGGCTGCTGTGAACATGTGAGCCAAATATTATTGCACTGCATGCTCCAGCGAATCCACGATATTGTTTCGAACACAGCTGGAAAGCGCCGCTCTTCTTTCAAGAAATGACATCACTGGGGGTGCCGGCTAATACGCCTGAGAAAGAAACAGCGTTGGCTGATTTCATGAGAGCGAAAGATAATCTGCTATGCCTTACTAGTTCGTTTTGAATTCAACAAATGAAGGAAATGGGCGTATTTCTCTTAAAGGACTAAAAAAAGCAAGTGGCGTAGCCGTAGCCCAGGGGACGTCCCTTATTGAAACTAAGAGCGGGTGCTTTCCAGCTCTGTTTAAAACCAAATTGAGATTTCAGTGATGCGTGCACTGCATTAATGTTTCCCTTACGTGTTCACTGGAGCATCCTCGAGAGACCTGCATCGTTTTCTGACTATGTTCAAAAGTGTTGTAACTTGTAAGGTCCTTTAAAATCCCGGAAAAATTGACACCGATGCACTATTAAAGTACGTTGCCCGGACACTACTTCGAATGCTCTCAACTTCTCCAATGAACATTTTTGTGAAAAAGAAAGCCTAAATGTGGGGTAAACAATGAGCAAAACTTATTTGCCTGAGTTGATTGAAAAAAAAATCGTGTCAGAACGTCTATACGACAGTAAATACTAATATGATTGCATTATTGTAACGCGCCTGCGGAACTTCTTTTTACACCCTGAGGAAGATTTACTAAAAAACCCTTTGTAATAAACTTCAGCGGCCTTGTCAATATTTCACGAAACATATGAATCAGAACTTTTTTTGTTATCTCGAGGTAAACACTAAGAGATCTACAAAAGTTGGCACTGCCAAACAGAAATTATTCAACTTCAATGCAAGCACTTCGATCAAGCAGTTAGTTCTTAGAGCGTGCCCTGTGGGCTTTGATCGAATGAACAAGTTTATTCTGCTTCTGGGATTTTAAATGTAGTGCTTCAAAATAAGGGCATAGAGAGGGAGGGATAACCAGAAAGGTGCGTGCTTTTGCTATGTTCTTTCCACATCTTGTTTGTGCTATAAATGGTGACATTGCGCTCGAATGTCACATTTAATTGCCTAGGGTCGCACTGTTGAGCTAAATCCACGGGTGTCACACCTAGTAGCTGTTGCAGGCGCACTCTCACTGCTGCACAAATTTGTCCGCTTTATAGCTTTGAAATGTGTAGAACTTGTCTTGAATCTTAGGCGCTGTACGCGCTTGACGTACAGCATAGTTGCATACACTGAGTCTGTATGCTGCCCAATGAGTCAACACAAACCGCATCAGTCGCGTGACTCAAGGCCTAGCTTCCTCTGCCAAATACTGAAGCGCGACGCGGCCGTTTGCGTAGAAGCGGACTTCAGGAGCAAATAAAGGATGAAATGGTCTTATTTCAGTATGTTCACTTGTGCTATATTATTATTATTATTATTATTATTATTATTATTATTATTATTATTATTATTATTATTATTGATGTTAACGCACACGCAGAATGAGATAGAGGAAATAGGAAGTAAAAAGAGTTATCGAGTGGCACAGTATAACGCAACGTTGCATTAGAACGACGTTTGCGGTGCAGGGCTACGTTAGTTCGAATGGCCCACACCACAGCATCTGCGGCCGAAGAACACATGATTGGCATGTTGACAATATGCGCCGGTAGGCCTGGACAAAGTGGAACGCAAACCACAGTGCACATATGCGGGCGACTCTCAGCATTATCCTTCGTAAACAGTTCCGCTGCCTCTTTTCAAGCTCTGGCGACAACAGCTACCGTTGTGTTTCTGACGCGTTCATGCAGATGTTATAGATAAATTTTGTGTTCAGTGCGAAATCTTCTGCTCCTTGTTTCTTTATACCGCCTTTCTTTTACTCCAGCAAAAAACGTTTGTTCATTGCAGCCTAAAAAACTGTACAGTGTGAAAAAGTGCTTATGGTTGTACATAATGCTGCACTGTACTGCAAATATTGTACAATTTCTTGCCACTTTTGGTGCTTTATTTGTTTGTGTACCCTCTTTGGACGCTGTGCGAATCATGCAATAAACTGCTATAGCGAATTTGTTTTTTAATGTCTTATGTTGATGATGCGGTAAAATGATTACTCGCAATGCACCACACACCTCGAACCTGGCGTACTAATAAATGCCATTTAAATTCCGGAAAAGAGACATGCAGAGACTAGCCAGCCGGAGCGGGAAGAAAAATACACAAAGGTGCTCCTGGTGCGTCACGCAGAATCCCCGGCCCGCCGGACTGAAATAATAAAAAATAATCCGGAGGCGCCACACAATGACTCCGGTCAGCCGGAGTGAAAAACAGCAATATTTAGTCCGGAGGCAATATTTACAGCAATATTTAGTCCGTAAAAACTCCGGCTCGTCGGAGTAACACACAGCAAATTGTAGTCCGGAGGCAGCACACAATAACTCCGGCTAGCCGGAGTGAAAAACAGCGAAAATTAGTCTGGAGGCGCCACGCAAGAACTCCGGCCAGCCGGAGTGAAAAACAACAAAAAGTAGTCCGGAAGTACCACGCAATAACTCCGGCGAGCCCGAGTGAAAATTCAAAA
>JABSTT010000306.1:0-12759 GCA_013339685.2 Hyalomma asiaticum | reverse complement strand
AAACAACACATGCTTGGTCACGATTAAAGCTACCTAGTAGATAATGGAACCTACATTCACGCGCTGCGAAAATGTCTAAATAACGCGAAAACTAAAATTGTCTGCGGTACAGAAAGTGGCACTGGTTGTTAATTCAATCAGAGCATAACCCAATATAAGAAAAAACAAAGGGGGGGGGGGGGGGAATCTGGCACGGACACAGCTTAAGCAGTATTGCATATCAGGCCAGCGTTTCTGAGCATGTGTGGCTTATAACCCTCACCATTCGCTAGGAGTTTAACTTCACCATAGAAGCGGGGCTGCATGGGCAGTGGCTTGCTGTATTATAGTATTTCGCGACATGTTTCCCTCATTCGTTACGATCACTTGCGTTTGTTTCACACCCAGCCTGAGAAATGTCACCTCGGAGGTATTTCTTGATGTATTGATTTCTGGAGTTTTATGCCCGAGAACCACGCTATGAATACGAGAGGCGGCGGTGTGTGAAGCTGCAGAAATTTAGACCACCTGTGGTTTTTTTTTTTTTTTTAACGTGCACTGACATCACACAGTACACGGTCCTGAGCATTTTCCCTCCGTAGAAATGCAGCCGCGGTGGCCGGGATTCGACACGGCGACCTTGCGATCTGCAGCCGACTGCCATAACCACTAGACCACTATAGCGGGGCCTTTCATGATGTATTAGCAGCGTGTCTATCCCGACATCAGCAGCAACGTGCTCCAAGCGCCAGCGGTGGTTCACGGTCTACAACTACTTATACCGGAGGTTCTCGCGCCAGGGGAATCGTTCAGTCGTTGTTTCCTTGCTTGAGTGATGAGGTTGCTAGGGGACTTCCTGGAGCAACGGGCATCAGAACAAGAGGAAGCACTCGTCGTGCCAAAAAAAAATGAAATGTACATAACATGGTGGCATTGATGCAGAAAATAATGAAGTCGTAGCAGATGGCAAAACGCGGCTTCGTGTGATAGACGTCCGAACGTATCTGGCGCCACCATATATGTCATCCAGGCGTGTTCGTTTCCTTGCGCAAAGCAAGCAAAAGGCGACCTGTACTTCATAACCTAACGCCCTCCCCCCCCACCCATACCTCTATTTTTGCTTCCTCAGTTCAAGCCATCCCCACGCGTTCTTCTGCAGCCTTCAAACATGTCCAGGGCGCCGGCACGCAAGCATTATATTGCAACTCCTAGCTCCGTTGTCCAATAACTTCCAAGTCACCATGGTAACGCTGTGCGGAACATTTTTCGTCACTCAGCGTTATTGAATGCTGCGAGTAATAGAGTGCGCACAAGTAAAAGAAATACAGCAATATAGCGCTAGCGATGTTTTTTCATTATGTTAGTATTTCTGCTGCGTGCCGCCGAAGAACAACACCCACGCTGTTTTTGTCGCGTGCTTGCGACATTTTCATCTGTTCTCGTTTGAAATTGTCGCCCGACCTGCCCGTGCTGCTTCACTGTAAGATTCGATTTGCTCCTTGAAATGCCCCCAACCGCCAGATCATATCCTGTTAGAACGTGCCTGCAAGTTAATCTGTATTTTTAGCTATTAGAAAATGCTTATAGCGCATTATAAATGGTATGTCCGGTAATCCGGTACGACTTTGCGTATACCAGATTCGGGAGTAATAGTTGAGCGGCTCAGCGGGCCAGCGGGCCCAGCGATGGAGCGGATGGGACAGCGGACCGCATGAATGAAGAGAAGAATAATAGCTGAGCGACGCCCCGCTTCCTTCAGGATGGATGGATGGATGGATGCTATGAGCTTCCCCTTTGTAACGGGGCGGTGACATGTGCGCCACCAGGCTCGTAAGAAGATTTAAGAACTTTTTTTTTTCTCTTTTAATTTTCCTCATGCCTTTTAAATTTACTTCAATCAAATCGATCATGCCATATCAAAAACGGAATTTCATATCCCAGTTCCCTGCCCCTTATGGCAGAAATTCCATATTTTTCCCTATAATTATTTTTGTCCGTTCTCTCTAGTTTTCTGCCACCAGTATTCTAACCGTCTCTTACTTATTTCAATCGCGGCTATGTTCAGCTTCCCGTTGTTCGCCCTAAAACCCAAGGCTTCATGTAGGGTGGTGCCCAAACGTACACCTGGGTGGATATTTCCGCATTCAATCAGAACATGCTCTGTCGTTTCCCTATCTTCCTCACAGCATGTGCATTTTTCTTCTTCTTTACTGAATTTCGCTTTATAAACACGCGTTCTAAGGCAGCCCGATCTCGCTTCAAACAATAAAGCGCTTCCTCTTGAATTATCATAAAATGCCTCCCTCTTTATTTCGTTTTTGCCCTCTCGGTAGTTATTCAGAGTCGGTTTTTTTTCCATCGCTGTCCTCCAGTAAATCTTCTCCGCCTCTCTGACTTTTCCCTTTACGCTCTTTGTTGTCAGTTCTCTTAGAGCCGTATATTTACTGGTGAGCCTCCTAGTTCTCTTTCTCCACTGCGTGTCAACGCTCTTTCTATATAAATAGCGGAACACCTTCACTGCCCACCTAACCTCTTTCATATTCCTTAGCCTTTCTTCAAACCTTATTTTGCTCTGCGCTTCCCTTGCCTCAAAACTCGCCCATCCCATATCGCCCTTTACAGCCTCGTTTGTAGTTTTCCCGTGAGCACCCAACGCGAGGCGTCCCACAGTTCTTTGATTCACATCCATTCCCGATTGTATCTCTGGCCTCATGCACACCACTGAGTTCCCAAATGTAAGCCCCGGTACCATTACCCCTTTCCACAGACCCCTAAGCACCTCGTACCTATTGTGTCCCCATAACGCTCTGTGCTTCATTATTCCTGCGTTCCTCTTTCCCTTTGCTGCCAAGGCTTTTTCCTGTACCTTCATGTATCTATCACCCTCATTTACCCATACGCCAAGGTACTTGTATTCGCTTACTCTCGGTATTTCTTGGCCCTGTATGGATACCGCCTGGTCGTTGGGATCATTGAATACCATCAATCCGCATTTTGTTACACTAAATCCTAGTCCTAGATCCTCGCCTTCCTTCCCGCATATATTCACCAGCCGTTGTATATCATCTCGACTGTCCGCGAATAAGACAATATCATCAGCATAAAATAAACCCGGAAGCATCTGCTCAATCATCACGCCGCCCTGTTTGTGTGACAGATTAAAACCAATGTGGCTATCTCCTAGCGCTTTTTCCATTCTAACCATGTACAGCATGAATAACAGCGGCGACAAAGGACATCCCTGTCTCAGCCCCTTGCTAATATCAACGTTCTCTCTGCTACTTATTCCTTCCCATTCTATGCAAACTGTATTTTCTCGATATATTTCCCTCAAAAGCTGTACACAATCGTCGCCTATGCCCATTCCTTCCAAAATTTCCCACAATATTTCCTGATTAACATTGTCATACGCCCCAGTGATGTCTAGAAAAGCCACATACAACGGCCTCCTTTCTATTTTAGATATTTCTATACACTGAGTAAGAACAAATAGGTTATCGTCTAAACGCCTGTCTACTCGAAATCCATTCTGAAGTTCTCCCAAAATATTGTTACGTTCTGCCCAGGCTTCTATTTTTAATTTTACTGCTTGCATAGCCATCCTGTATAGTACCGATGTAATGGTTAGCGGTCTATACGAGCGAATGTTATTCTTTTCCCCCTTGCCTTTATAGATTAAGTTCATTCTGCTTTTTCGCCAACTGTCCGGTATTTGCCTCTCCTGTAAGCATTTTTCTACGGCTTTCAATAGCGCTTCTTTAGTGTTCTGTCCTAATTCGTTAATGAGGCTAACGGGGACCCCATCTAAACCCATAGCAGTGCGCTTTGGAATTTTTCCTTCGGCCTTTTTCCAGTTGAAATTCTCAAGTTCTAGCTCTTCCTTAGTTTCGCTCTCCGTCATGGTTTTATCCACTGGGGGAATCTCTTGGACGATCTTTTTAAACGAATCGGCTGTTACCTTCTGGATGTAACCCAACGCTTCGTACCCTTCCAATTGATTTCCTCTTTCATCAACAATATGTTGTTGCAATGTGGCAGACTTTTTACCTAGCGCTTTTATGTGGTTCCAAAATATCCTAGGCGCGTCCTTCTTTTTGTCATGAATTTCTGTAACCCAGCGTTCGCTTTCACCTTTAATTTTTGCCTCGACCAATTTCTGTACAATAGATTTTTTCTCTAAATATATTTCCCATCTTTCCGTGACTTCGACTTGCGGCCGCTTCTCCCTTTTTGCCTGCCTGTGCTCCCTTGATGCTTTACGTCGATTTTCGATCGCTTCCCGGATTTCCTTGTTCCACCATCTTTTTGGCGTTCTCTTTCCTTTCCAGCAAACAGTTTTCTTCTCTTTACTTATTTCTTTCGTCATTGCATGAACTAGCTCATTATACCCCAGTCCTTGCCTCGTATTTTGCCTACTTCTTCCTCTACTCTTGCGGCTATATTTTTATTTGTTTGTCATTTAAGTACGACCTGCCAAACTTCGACTCTACGTTATTATTTTCAGTTTTATATCCCAGTTGTAACGTTATGCGTTTATGATCACTACCCAAGCTGTTCATCCCGTCCTCGTCTATTCTCATTTCTCTCAGTTTTTCATAGATTCCTTCCGTCATTAGACAATAATCAATGTTCGATTGTCTGTTTCTGACCTCCCACGTGATCTGTCCACCACACTTGGGCCCTGTGTTAACTATCACGAGACTATGGTGCTCGCAAAGATCGAGCAATAACCTCCCATTGGTGTCTGTATATCCGTCAAGGTCATGGATGTGGGCATTCATATCCCCTAGGAGGATGATTTCAGCCCCATGACCAAATTCTTTAATATCGGTGTTTATGCAATGCTTTATCTCCAGATTCTTTTCCTTACAGTTATTTCCCGTCCACATGTAAGCTACACCTAGCCACGTTTTCTTTCCACCTACCGTGCCCGAAACCCAGAGGTGCTCTGAACACGTTTGTTTTACTCTCTCCCATTTGGCTCCGCTATGAATAAGCATTCCAACACCCCCACCTTTTCTTTCTGATATGATCCTGTTGCACCCTTCCCAAACATAATTGTCAATATGTGGTGGCTCTTCCAGGTCTCTAAGGTGTGTTTCTGTAACCGCATAAACGCCTATCTTTTCTTTGTTTAACTGTTCCTCAATCTCTAACCATTTTGCCTTTTTTCTGCCACCCTGCATGTTTATGTAACTAATTGCTACACGTGCCTTCGCTCTTTTCTTCCTTTTACCTCTTTTCTGCCATTTCTCAGTGCTGCCTGCCGGAAAATCCCCCTGGTTGTTTCCTTTGTTCCTTGCTACCCCGGACTCCGAAGGGCCCGCGTACCCCCCAAAAAAGCTACTGCACGTCGTGCAAGCCGCCAACCTACCTCATGACCAAGCCTCCTATCGAAGTGAATTCTGTCTCTTTGGAAACCCCCCCACCTATGCACCTCCCTGTTTATTTCCACTACTTCGAAACCCTTCTCTCGACTCGTACGCCATATCTCTTTGTTTGCATCGACAACCGCTCTTTGGAGGTTGCCGTCACGCACTGGTATTTCCGGTACTGTGCACACTACTATCTGCACCTGGGGGGAGATGGCGCGCATGTCATCGACGCCTTTTGCCAAGGTCGTCGCTAATCCTGACGATTCTTTGTTGAGGACGTCGTTTAGCCCTGCCGCAATCATCACGAGGTTGCGTCCGTGAGCCCCAGACCTGAGCTTTTCTCTTGCTTGCCTCATGACTGAACCCAGCCTATGTCCTGGGAACGTCCCTACCAATACTCGTTTGTCGCCTTTCACCCTCTCTTTGAGTGCCTCGGCGCATCGAACTAAATTGGAATCGCCAGCTATAATAACCCTCTGAGGTTTTCCAGCTGGAGTCACCTGAACCTGGCTACTGTCTGGGTGTTTAGCCTGAGTCGCAGCTGCTGCATTATCTACTCCCTCCCGCAAAGCTACTTCCTGAAAGCTGTGCCCCGCGCTCTTTGCACCTGCGTTTTTCACACCCTGTTCTTGCTGCCCCCCCGCGCTGGAGGTCGGCGCCGCACTGTTCTCGCTGTTGCCTGCTTCTTTGTTCGCCTTAACTACCATGGCTAGCCCCTCCTCTGCTAACCTAAGCCTCTCCCCCATGGCCTGCGTTTTCTCACGCTCTTTTGCCAACGCATTTTCAAGCTCAGCGATTCTGTCCATAAGTCCGCTCTGAGCAGCCATCATTTTTTCCATTTTTTCCTCGATCTCACACTGTCTACATTTTGCATCAGCTTCTGCCTTCTCTTCCGCACAAACTTCCATTTTCACAGCTGCCCCGCACCCTGAACACTTTGCGGTCTTTTTGACCATGACCGCTCCTAGCAAAAGGGTTACACTATCTAATGAGCAAAGGCCCTCGGTACTACAAACACTTCCCTAAGACAATACGTATCCAAAAGCTCAATGGATAGCCGACACTTCAAAACACTCGTGGTGGGTGCTCGTGCACCTCAGCCACGTGGAGGCAGAAAAAGGAAAGCAAAAAAACCCCAACAAACAAGTTACTGACCCCTCCAAAAGAAACCGTACCAACTAATAACCTCGGTACTACAAACAGTTCCCTAAGTACAAACACTTCCCTCGGTATTACAAATACTTTCCTAAGACAATACGTACCCAAAAACTCAATGGTTAGCCCACACTTCAAAACGCTCGTGGTGGGTGTACGTGCACCTCAGCCACGTGGAAGAAGAAAAAGGAAAGCAAAAAAAACCCAAAAAACAAGTTACTGACCCCTCCAAAAAACCGTACTAACTAATAACCTCGGTACTACAAACACTGCCCCAAGTACAAACACTTCCCTAAGACAATACGTACCCAAAAACTGAATGGATAGCCCACACTTCAAAACACTCGTGGTGGGTGTACATGCACCTCAGCCACGTGGAGGAAGAAAAAAAAGGAAAGCAAAAAAAACCCAAAAATCAAGTTACTGACCCCCCCAAAAAAACTGTACTAACTAATAACCACAAATATAGTTTATGCTAATGACCTATACTAGAAAAGCAAGCTCAATGCATGCAAGAAAAACTTATCTGCCGCTGTCGTTCCGGAGACCGAAAAACCACATCCGCTCATCGCCAACGCCCTAGACCAGCGGAACTTACCGCTGCGCCACCTGTTGAACAATGTTGGAGTTACTGTCGATCGAGCAGAGGTTTTTATCTGTCGAATAAATTGAAGTTACTGCGAAAAGTATATCGCAAAAGTAATTTTTCATAAGATCACAGGTGTTATGTGGAAACACATCTTTGTTTTTGCTGCATGACATGACGACATGCCGCCGCCGCTTGTGTTGGGGGCTGCCATCTTGCAAAACGCTCGCGCGCTGGCGCGCTGCATACGCTCCGCTGAAGAGACGAAATGAGCGGGCGAGCGGCTCGCTCCGTAAATGCGCTGGCTGTCCCAGCGGGCCGCGCATGCGCAGTTGGCGTCTCCGCTCGTTCGCTGGGCCCGCTGAGCCGCTCAGCTATTACTCTCTATTACCGGACACGCTAAAATTCCGTGTTCTCTTACGTGATGGCGGAATGCAAGCGCAGTCGCTGACGTCATTACTCTCCCCCTTTTTCTTTTTTTGCTTTGCAGGCTGGGAGTACTCGGCGTTCGTGTTCTGTATCGTGAACAGCGTGGCGTTCGCTTTCATCGCCTACGCGTATGTGACCATGTTTGTCACAATCACGCACTCCAAGGTCGGGTTGCGCTCCACGCAGCAGCTACAGGACCGAGCAATTGCCAAGCGATTCGCCTTCATCGTGGGCACAGACTTTCTCTGCTGGATGCCGATCGTCTTCATCAAGATCATCGCCATTGCCGGTACGTGCGCACGCGAACTCCATAATGCCGTAATGTTTTCTTTTGCTCTCACCTGGAGCCATGTAGATATGGCCTTACAGCGATAGGATGCGGAGCGGGTTTCTTCCCAGAAACTTTAAAGCGTTGGACATTCTGAAAGAGGGAATGAGGCCGAGATGTGAATGTCATGTGGAAGCTCCCAAACGAAGTAAAAAAATTACACCATCTCCCGCTAAAGGGAACTATGTGTGGATGCGAGGCAGCGGGGAGATGGTTAGCTTGAGCGGGAGATGATGTAATTTTATTGAGAGGACGAATGAGAATGTATAACAGGGGAAGAGAGAGAACGCTGTGGTTGCGTGATGACCCGAGCGCTAACCGCGGCGCTGCACAGGAGAGAAAATGAGGCGCGCACGCTCCGTCATTTTCATACCGTGGAACTACCGCGGCACCCCCAGCGGAGTATGCAGCTGTGGCACCACCTGTCGCGCGTGTCGCTCCGTAGAGTAGAGGATTCCTAGAGGAGAGAAAGGGGGAGCAAGGAGAGGAGAGAGAGGGGGAGGGGACGCGCATGCGCTCTGGCGGTGTGGGTCGCGGGTCGGAAGGAGGGACGGACAAAAACCCCCTCCCATAAGCTGCTTCGCATCTAGAACGGATAAGCGTGCATGCTTGTGTATTTTATAGATGTATGAAGTGTATCCATCGCCTGCGACGTACAGGAACTTACTCCATCATTCGGGAATTGGACGCGCGAAGAAGGCCGCTGGCGTTGAGTCGGCGATCAGTGCCTCCTCGTCCACATGTTAAGGCTGCCTTCTTACTCAGCCAGATGGTGAGAGGTGTGGCTGGCCGGTGTTGCGCACGGCTGGCCGGTTTTCGTAGCAAAATAAAAATAAGGCGTGAAGACGAAAGACACGAGAGAACAAGACGGCACAAACACTGAAAGCTTATTAGGACTCTGTCTAGTGAATCAAGCCAGTCCTGCCAGTCCTGGTCATGCATCTGCAGGAAGCAGCACGGATGAAACAAAACACAAAAGCAGAGGGGAACCAGAGAGGACCTTCTGCTTTTGTGTTTTGTTTCATTCGCACTTTTTCCTGAGATGTACGATCACCAACTCGCCCTAATGTGCCTCCATCTACAGTCCTGGTCGTCTCTCTAAGACCAGGAGAAAAGGCTCGCGAGCTCGTTCTCTAACGCAGGTGTCGTTATACTCAGTCGTTCGCATTTATAATTTGTGGCTTTTGGAAGAGCTATTTCCAGCAGCAGGTTCATATAGTCCGTCAGCATAAGCTCTTTTGTGTACAACTTTGCGCATTTGAGTGGCAGACATTACATGGAAACCTCTGCATAAAGTATTGCTCTCTCCTAGGATATCCCTAGTTTTTCGAACTGCCTCTTAAAGCCCAACTTTTTCTAATAAATGCAGGAAACTGCATCCATTGTCATGAAGTGTTGCATGTTGTGCATACTATATTGCCTACATATGTTTTTTATGTATGCTGTCGTGTAAGTATTCTTCATCATCGTCATCAGCTTTTAAGCTCATTGTAGGATGAAGTCGTCACCCGATGATAACTGATACCCAATTTGTACTGTCTTCAGCGATTTGTTCTTTTCGGCTACCTGCGAATCGCTTAATGTAGTAGTTTTCTCGTAATTACTAAAAATAAAAGGAGAATTTTTACATATTCATAGGCCTGTCTGGAGTGTCTCGACAGGCATACTTTTGCTGGCCAGTTTTCTGCACGATGACGCAGCAAATGAGAAGCAATACAAACTTTTCTTTCTTTTTTCGAAAGAGCAGGTGTAAGTGGCGCAAAGCACAATTTCCTTCATTAAGAAAATGTTCTTAAGTCCTGCTGTCACAGGGCTTGTGGTTTTGACAGCCTGCCTGTCCTGCTTCTAACCTGTGAAGCCCAATGTTGCTTATTGCATTACCTCGAGGGTATACCTTTTCCTTCTTCCGCCCTAAAACTGCCTTCTAGAATACTGTGGAGTTGTGCCCGAAGAGGGTGAGGACAATTTAGAAAATGAGAGGAAGAAGACGTCCACGACGAAGAGGAAGCGCAAATATAACGCAATGGAAGAGGAAGAAGAGGGGGAATGAGGAACTTAAGCAATTAGGAAGAGAGGAATGAGAGAGCACGCGTCAAAATCTAGCTTACGCTGACACTGCCGTGTCCTCTGCGCATGTCTGGAAGTTTCTTCTCAAGTTTAACTTCTTGGGCTTCCATTACGCCTTCGCGCCTCTCTCCCGCATTTGCGGTCGTGCATGGGCGCACGATATTATGAATCGGTTACGTCCATCGAAAGGCTTCTATTATTTCTTTGCTGACTTTTGTTTTCTTTTTGCAAGGGTTGAGGCTTGGACTTGATTTATGTAGCACGATTTATGGTCAGGAACTAGTACTGGCGTTACGAGAAAGGAAACGGGGCTGGCGGGAACGACTGTAATAAGGAAACGCAAACTGCCGAAGGGCTGGATTTGTGTAGCACGATTTAAGGGTGGGAACTAGTGTTGGCGTTATGAGAAAGAGAACAGGGGAGGACGGAACTATTGTAATAAGGGAACGTGAAGTGCCGAACCTGCCAGCTTTCGCGAACGACTCGCTACATTGCGCAAACGAGGCACTACTGCAAGCGATTGCGGTTGGAGCGGTCGCGCGCAGCAGCCCGTTTGTTTACCATACTCAGCAGCGAAGGTGGCAGGAGTTTTTCTTAACTGCGAGGCAGATAGGGTACCCTATGTTAAGTAGAAGTTAGCTGTGCTTTTTTTAGGGGCGAAGCTCCTTAAGGCGTGGGTCGTCCGTCACATGTATGTATGTATGTAGTAACCACCGCTTGCCCTCAGCCCACTACTGCATAAAGGCAGGTATGCGGCACAGAAAGCGGGTATGTGTGTCCAGGCTGCTACCTGGACAAACGCATCATCATCATCATCATCATCATCATCATCATCATCTGCCTCTTTCCTGAAGCCATGCACTACGCCACGAAGCGCACATGGAAACATGCACCACGATGACACTAAATACCCAACATTAACGGTATACCGACGATTCCCTCCGGAGCTTCGCCCACTCATCATCATTCACCCCGTGGATATGCTGTGATTTTTTTTATCTCCGCGACGGTGTACCGCACCGTGCTATTGTTGCAAAGTTCACCGTACAAATGGCAAACTAAGCTGTTGAAAAACACTGTGCAATTGTAAAACGGTGTTTTGCGTTCATCTTACTTTCCTGAGCATTAGCTGCGCTTTATAGTGTTGCAGAACTTGTCGGGTCCACTCCCTTCGTTCGTAGCTTGAGGTTGAGCATCGGTGTCTGGTGCGTTGCTCTACTTTAGTCGGAAACTACGTCGAGTGTGCCAGACATCTAGAAGATACGCCATCTTGTCTTCTTTTTTTTTCGTTAAAGGGCAACTCCGACGACACAGAAGAAAGCCGACAGAAGAGAGAACTTTTCTTGTTTCCTGCACTTTGTCTTCAATGACCTTGCAGTTTTGCGTGAGGAATTAACCATGCATACGACCACTATGACAACACATTGTGCCGAACCACTATGCATTAGACGCGTAGTAGTCTGGAGTGGCCGGAGTAGTCGGGAGTAACCTTTACGAGAACGCGCAATGGCTTTCGCTGTCAAGTCGTCTCAGCTAGCGATAAGGGCAAGAAACTCTGAGCTGTTGTCTCCTAACTGGCCGACTTTCATTGCAGGAACAAAGATTGACGAGACGCTGTATGCGTGGGTAGCAGTGTTCCTACTTCCCGTGAACTCGGCGTTGAACCCAGTTCTGTACACACTCACCACGCGGATGTTCAAGCAGCAGCTGAACCGGTTCCTAGAGAACTTACGCCAGTGCGAGCGGGTTCCATCTGACCGGCAGTCTGGACAGTCTGGACAGTCCGGCCAGTCCTGGTCGTCCCTGCGGGGCCAAAAGAAAACGCTCGTGTCGTCGCTTTCTGACGTAAGTGTTGTCCTACACAACCATCCGCAGTTATAACTTGTAAAACTTATCGGGGCTGCTTGCTGTACCAGGGTCTATACGTAGCTAGCTGATGTGGATGCGCGGGGAAGTTGCTGAATGGCATATTTGTAGCATACTTGCTTAATTCTGAAGTTCTGCCTGTCCAGCTAGTGTGTCAGTATACATGCGCATATCTTCTGACTGCCCGGACTGTGGCTGTAAGTGTACATTTGAGCACATGATGTGGGACTGCCCCCACATACCCAGGGAACTCAAAGCGAGGTTCATCTCGAAAGAAGACTTCTATTCCGCCATCAGAAGTACGGACCGTATCTGTCAACTTCGGGCAATCCAAGGGGCCCATGATGCGGCGAGCAGGCACTCCCTGCCTGTCCCAACGTGGGAGCGGCCCCGCAGGGGGGCCGGGGTAAAACCCGACTCTCTTCCCTCGGTCTCGAATAAAGTTATTTATCTATCTATCTATGCGGATTATTAAAGCATAGGCCACATGGGCAGGTTGCATGACTGACCTTGAAATGTAGCATCGAAAAAGAAAATCTAGAGTTCTTGCGGCGCGTTTACGCGCTTTCATCGGCAGCTTTGTCATTTGTCTGGCGTTTTCACTTGCATTTAAAGAAGCGTGCCACGCTCGGTGAGCATTTTAGATGCGTAAAACGAGCCCTCATGGAGTGCAGGATCAAGCTTCGATTTTATGAGAAAGAACATAGATTTTCTTGAATTTTTTAGACAAATTAATAAAGTACTAGTGTAGTAACAAATACATACATACATACATACATACATACATACATACATACATACATACATACATACATACATACATACATACATACATACATACATACATACATACATACATTCAAAGGAAGAGAGAAAGAAGGCATGCTCTATAGTACTTCCTGAACACCTACGTGGCCAGTGCTCCACGTTGCTAAATAGCTGTATAAAGACGAGCAACTTCGGCCGTGCCGTTT
>JABSTT010000305.1:0-12863 GCA_013339685.2 Hyalomma asiaticum | reverse complement strand
CGAATGGCCACACCACAGCATCTGCGGCCGAAGAACACATGATTGGCATGTTGACAATATGCGCCGGTAGGCCTGGACAAAGTGGAACGCAAACCACAGTGCACATATGCGGGCGACTCTCAGCATTATCCTTCGTAAACAGTTCCGCTGCCTCTTTTCAAGCTCTGGCGACAACAGCTACCGTTGTGTTTCTGACGCGTTCATGCAGATGTTATAGATAAATTTTGTGTTCAGTGCGAAATCTTCTGCTCCTTGTTTCTTTATACCGCCTTTCTTTTACTCCAGCAAAAACGTTGTTCATTGCAGCCTAAAAAACTGTACAGTGTGAAAAAGTGCTTATGGTTGTACATAATGCTGCACTGTACTGCAATATTGTACAATTTCTTGCCACTTTTGTGCTTTATTTGTTTGTGTACCCTCTTGGACGCTGTGCGAATCATGCAATAAACTGCTATAGCGAATTTGTTTTTTAATGTCTTATGTTGATGATGCGGTAAAATGATTACTCGCAATGCACCACACACCTCGAACCTGGCGTACTATAAATGCCATTAAATTCCGGAAAAGAGACATGCAGAGACTAGCCAGCCGGAGCGGGAAGAAAAATACACAAAGGTGCTCCTGGTGCGTCACGCAGAATCCCGGCCCGCCGGACTGAAATAATAAAAATAATCCGGAGGCGCCACACAATGACTCGGTCAGCCGGAGTGAAAAACAGCAATATTAGTCCGGAGGCAATATTTACAGCAATATTAGTCCGTAAAAACTCCGGCTCGTCGGAGTAACACACAGCAAATTGTAGTCCGGAGGCAGCACAAAAAACTCCGGCTAGCCGGGTGAAAACAGCGAAAATTAGTCTGGAGGCGCCACGCAAGAACTCCGGCCAGCCGGAGTGAAAAACAACAAAAAGTAGTCCGGAAGTACCACGCAATAACTCCGGCGAGCCCGAGTGAAAATTCAAAAAATAGTCCGGAGGCTAGCCAAGGTGTGCACTATGCAAGCAGGCGCACCCCACACGTGCAAAAGAATGCAAGGAACGCCTCAGGAAACCGAGGAGTCATCGACCGAGGAAAAGGAAGCAAACGCTGGAGCTAGCAATGCCGGTGTCTGGGCCGTACGCGGAAACGCTGGTTCAGCAAGGACTCCAGTTCAACATCCAGGTCCCGATCGACTTCTAGAACGCGGTCGAGGTCGAGATCCGCGTCCAGGACCAGACAGGTTCCAGGAACAAAACAGAAACAGCCAAAGAAGCCCATAACCAAGAAGGAAGAAAACAGTAAGGTGAGCTGGAAAGCGCATCTTTTTTCTGCCTCTCCCAGTGCTCCAAATACGCAGAGAGGCAACACCCGTAGTGATAACTGGCAATCTAACGACGACGTAAATGAGCTAAGGTAAACTATTCAGACGCTGAGGGCGGAGAATACTGAACTTAGACAGAAACTAAATGATCTCATAGCTGAACTGAAGGCCCAGAGGGCAGGCAATCTCAAGCTCGCAAGCTAACGAAACTGAGTCAACCACCATAGGGCGCCAGGAATTCTCAGCTGCCATGACTGCCATGAACAATGCGCTAACGAACCTTAGCAACCTCGCCTCTAACATCCAAGACGAGGCGCGTAAGGATAGAGAACGTCTAGTACAATTTACGGCCATGAAATCCAGAGCTAAACCCTGTACTAGGCCATCAACCGAGCATGGCGAGCAACCGTAAATACTCGGACAAGCTAGAAACCCTCGAAATATGGCAGTGGAACTGCCTTGGGATCCGCAGAAAGCAAGCTCTTCTTAAACAACACATCAGTAACTGCGGAGCTCTGCCAGACATAATCGCTCTGCAGGAAACCGGCTGCTCACCCGCTCTCGCTGGCTACTCAGTCTATGAGGGGATCGGGCAGAGTAAGGTCGCGACGCTGGTTCACAAGGCGGTGACAGCAATCAGACACGACATCGACGCAACGGATATTGACCACGTTTTCATTGAAATCATCACCCAAAAAAGAAGCCAAGAAAGCATATTTCTCCTCAATATTTACAGCCCGCCCAGCCAGAGGAAAGCCAACAACTACTTGCTGGGTAAGGCGCAGCAAGCAGCAGGCAAGAAGGGCCTCGTCATCTTAGGCGATTTTAATGCATGGCACAAGAGCCGGGGGTACGTTAAGGAAACTCAGAAAGGCAAGGTTCTTGCCAGGGAAGCTGATCGCAGGAAGCTCAGTCTCATCACGACCCCAGGCAACCCACGCGAGTGGGAAATAGTATCAGCCGAGATTCGTGCCCCCACTTGGCATTCGTCAGAGAAGTACGGGAGGCTCGATGGGAAAATGAAGGAGAAGCGCTTGGCAGCGACCACTGTATCTTGCGCATCCAGATAGAAACACTCCCCATCAGAAAGAGACACGGCCAGGCCAGACTTACCGACTGCGAGGCATATAGAAAAACTAGGGCGAAATCCGAAGATACTGAGATCACAGACATTAAGCTGGATCACAGGAATCAAGGCGGACTGGAAAAGGCTAACTTGAGAGGTCGCCCTCACCACCAGAACACCCGAGGTGGACAAACATCTATTACACCTATGGGACGCTCGACGGGGGTTACTAAGAAGGTGGAAACGGCAGATGTACAACAGGAAGCTCAGACTTAAGAGTGCCGATATCACCAGACAAGCTGAAGAGTATGCGACATAGCTCTCAAGGCGCAATTGGGACCAAAAATGCAACCAGCTACAAGGTACCCTCGGCTGGAAAAAAAAACATGGGCATTGCTAAGGGCTCTTATGGACCCAACTATGACCAAGTCTGAAAATTGCAAGACAACCCAAGGAATTGCGCACCAATTTCAAGGCACAGACCGGGAAATGCTAGAGAAGATCAAGCAGCGCTATATTGGGGATGCAGCGAACATATCCTGCAGCTTGGCATACACGGGCAAGGAAAACCCTGCTTTAGATGAGCCCATCACCGCAGAGGAAGTCAGGCACGCCATAATTTCCGCCACAAGGAACACCACGCCAGGCAAGGATGGCATCACCAATGCAATGATAAGGAACCTAGACGAAAGGTCAATCAAAGGTTCACAGAATTCATCAATAAACACTGGGAACGCAGGACCATCCCGGACGACTGGAGACATGCAGAAATAGTGAGGATTCCAAAGTCCGGAAAGATTCCCAGCCTGGAAAATCTTAGACCGATTTCGCTGACGCCATGCCTGGGAAAAGTATATGAGAAAATTGTGCTTCAGAGTTTGGAAACCTACCTGGAGGATAATGAGCTCGTGCCGCATGCTATGTTTGGGTTTCGGAAACACCTCTCAACACAAGACGTCCTTCTTCAGATTAAGGAAGAAGTGCTCACTACCGTCCCGAAATACGGAGAACATATCTTGCTCGCGCTTGACATGAAGGCTGCCTTCGACAATGTGAGTCACAAGGCTGTGCTGGAAGGTCTTAGCAACCTAAGTTGCGGGCACAGAATACACAACTATGTTAAAGCCTTCCTCAATAATAGAACCGCCACTGTTCGTATAGGAGGCATCAGGACTGACACCTTCAATACGCCCCGAAAGGGAACACCGCAAGGCTCTGTGATACCCCCTATGCTCTTCAACATTGTTATGACTGGCTTAGCACGGCAGCTAGAAAAAATTGAAGGATTCAGATATGCCATCTACGCCGACGACGTCACAATCTGGGTGACCAAGGGATCCTTGGGAGAAAAGCAAGACCTTCTGCAGAGTGCAGCTACGGTCCACGCATATGCCCAACACTGGCGGACTCGCATGGTCCCCGGAGAAATCCGAGGTGCTCAGGGTCTACAGAAGGGTACACAACGTGCAGAGCTCCATAGAGGTCTACATAGGGGGGAGGAAGATCCCCGAAGTATCCCAGATTAAGATCCTTGGCATGTGGATACAAAGTAACCGACGTCTGGACTACACAATCCGACAGCTCGCGAACACCACAGCGCAGATCACGAAGATGATCGCCCGAATCTCCAAAATAAGACGAGGGATGAAGGAGGAAGACACTTGTAGGCTAGTACAGGCCCTAGTTGTGAGTAGGATTGTAGACAGTGTCCGCTACCAAACGCCGCTCGAACACGAAAAGGATCAGTTAGAGGCAATCCTCAGGAAAGCTTACAAATGTGCTCTCGGACTACCGGTTAGCACCTCGACGGATAAATGTCTTAAGTTGGGCATCAACAACACAGTGCAAGAACTAGAGGTGGGCAAAGCGGCTCACTTGAGTGAGCGGCTCAGAACGGCCCAGCTCACTGCAATGATCCGGTTCATTTCCACGGCTCACCGGCTCACCGGGTCCGAGGGAAAACGCTCTGGCGCGAGGGAATAACCGGACCGGCCGGAGCGGTGGGCGGCCGTTCGGCTGCCTTGCATTAGCGTCCGTGGTTTGCCCATGTCACTGGGGGCCCTGTTAACATTCCTGCTTAAGGTCCCTGCGGGGGACCTTATATTGCAGTGATCCTTCTACACGTAAGTATTAAGTATAATATGCGCTAACCATTAAAAAACTGCCCCGCCACGGTGGTCTAGTGGCTAAGGTACTCGGCTGCTGATCCGAGGGTCGCGGGATCGAATCCCGGCCGCGGCGGCTGCATTTCGATGGAGGCGAAATGTTGAGGCCCGTGTGCTGTGCGATGTCAGTGCACGTTAAAGAACCCCAGGTGGTCGAAATTTCCGGAGCCCTCCACTACGGCGTCTCTCATAATCAGAACTGGTTTTGGGACGTTAAACCCCACAAAACAACAACAACAACCATTAAAAAACTACCGGCAGGGTATGTGAGAGCTTTTCTCTATTTTTGTTTCCGGTTCATGCAGTTTTGTTAGGAGAGACACATTTTCATTCGCTGAGGGGTGAGGTGGGTAGCAGAAATTATGAGGCGCTTAGCAGATACTAACATGCATAATAATCTTATCTCAACAATACCACAAAACTTGATTCGACCAACATGTCTTCCGAAAATCATATAACCAAGAAAGTTGAAACGCTGCGGGCGTGTGTATGAGTGTGTGTATTCTGTCTGTGACTCTGTATCCAGTTCGTGCTTTCTTATTCTTCCTAGAAAGTGTGCCTGCCTCCGCTTCATGGAATGGCATACAATCAACCTTATCGGCACGGTGCCGGCTTCTCTACAAATCACCCCGTATCCGGTCGCCATGCATTTTCCATCGGCACATTTCGCTATAAAGAACGTGACATGTTCTTGCTGAGAACTCGGTTTGTTCACTGGACTGGAGCGCGCCGCCCAATATCAGATATTGCTACCCTTGACTCTTGACCATTCTGAATGCGAAGAAGGCAAACAAAAGCCCCTGTTCCTGCGCGTCAAGTGTTGGCTAAGTCCGTAGTAGCCACGTGAAAGCGTGGCATCGTCTACTAATCCTCCTCGTGGAGGATTAGCAGATTGTCACTAAATTTATTTGCTGTGCGGCGCCACCATTTACGGACATTGTGAATATATGCACCATCATGTCGAAAAATAAGAAAATTTGTAAGCTACCCCTGTTGTAGTCCTTTATTTATCTTGGTTCTGTCAGAATTTTGCGCTGCTTTTTCCCTTTTGTAACAGCAAACTCCTTTTCTTTCTCTGAAACACGTTCACCTTTCGACAAATCACATTACTGCTAAAAAAAAGAGAGATTCCTGAGGTAAAAAAAAAAACTACGCGGCACCGTTCCAAATTGGCCCGGATTTTCTTTTTTAACGGAAAAGAAGAAGCACCTCCTTTCTGTTCTGCTGCACGGCAGTGCAAAGAAAGGGTCGTTCCTTGGAAAGTGCGCTTTTTGTGGCGCCGCGCATATCTACAACAGTTCCATAAGTAATTACAGCCGCACCAAGGGAGCGTTAAACAGATACAATGAAGAATTCCCCATGCTGTGTGCGAGACAACCTCCTGCACGTTTTAAATGTACATGCGAGATCTGCTTTGAACTATCCGGAAAGCAGTACTTGCCGTGTTTCACTGTCCCGTGTCGGGACCTGTTTTAAATCAAACACTTAATTTTAACGTGTGTCACTGTGAATGGACGCATTTCTGGAAGACGTTCATTTAGCTAAAATAGCTTAGAGTGCCCGTCAGTCTGGGTGCCATCATGATGTCCCGTAAATTTGAAGAGATGTTTAGCTTCCGTCACCCATTGACAGAAACAAAGACGTCGAACAATATCTGTGCAGCCCATATAAACAGACCAAAACTCAACGAAGTGCGATCATGCCATGGTATTTTTTTTTTCCAACATGCGCCACGACGAAATAATATGAAGCCTTGACACGACACGGCATGTTATTCGTTTTATTGATGTGCTAAAATACATGCTCAGGAAGTTCAGAGGACTGGATGATATGGGTGACATATTTATAACCATACTAATGAGCACTAATGAGGACGTAAGCTACGTTGACCTGTTGTCTTTAATGACACCAAATACCCTTCTAGACCTGGAGTCCGTCTTCGAAGTGTTGCACGAGCTCACGATGAACTGCCTCACGCAGCACACACAGCGAGCGAGATGCGAGTAGCGCGAGTCAGCCCGCGACGGCCAACACTCGTCGCCGCCGACGAAACGAAAAGCGATCCAGGTACTTCAGTTCAGCACGGCTCACCGCGGCTCATTGATCGAGAGAGCACCGCCTTCCGCTCTCGGCTCTTTGAGCGAGAGAAAGCACAGTTCACCTCGGTTCACTGAGCGAGAAACGCCTTCCGTTCTCGGCTCATTGAGCGAGAGTCCCAAAGAACCGCCGCTCATTTTTACTGAGCCGGCTCACCTCGGCTCTCTGAGCGAGAGAGAACGCACGGTTCACTGAGCGAGAGCGAACCGCCTCCCGCCCTCGGTTCACTGAGCGAGAGAGAACCGCCGTCCGCTCTCCCAAAAGAACCGCCGCTCAGTTTTACTGAGCCGCGGATCACTCGCTCTTTCGAAAGAGCCGCTCAAAAGATCCGGCTCACCCCTGAGCGACCCATCTCTAACCGGCAGCACTTCCAGTGGACAGGCGCTACCCCACGCAGTGCTCGCTGTATGCCGATGACGTGGCAGTGTGGGTTAGCGGGCCCAGACAAAGACGGAGGCGCTGCTGGTTCACCGACAAAGACGGAGGCGCTGCTGGTTCATCCCAGGGCTGCTGCACAAGCCGTCATCTGGAGGCTGGTGCTCGGGGGCCAGCAGATCCCATGGAGCAAGGCAGTGACATACCTGGGGCTCCGGATTGACCACCGCCTCACCTGGGTCCCTGCTACCAAGCTGCCCACTGTACGAGCCGCAAAAACGCCCGCGGCTGTCAGCAGGCTCCTTTGCCAGGGCAGGGGCTGCACACCACGGTTGGCCCTGCGCTTATAACAGGGGGCTGCCACGGCGGTGCACACCTACGCGCTGCTGCTCGTCCAGCACACGCCAGATCGCAAAGAGCTGTTGGAGCCCCAACATCGGATGGCAGTGCGACGCTTCCTGGGCCTGCCACGTCAGTCACCGATTGCGGCATTTCTGGCGGAGGCACAGATCTGGCCGCTGTCGCTCCTCATGCTATGACACGGACTACACAACATTGACCGCTTGCACAGGGCACCCAGGGGAGCAGCCCTCCTTGAGAGGCTATGGCGGCGGCCAGCCTCCCGGATGGGGAAGCTCTGTGCTCTGTATGCGAAGGCAGTGCCTCAGCACCCTCGTCCAGTGCAGCCTCACCAGCTACCCCTGGAGATCAACCTCGAGCTGGACCACCTGACCAAGAGGCGAATGCCAGAACCTCAACTCCGGCAGTCGGCCATGGAAAGGATCCAGGACCAGCTGCAGGGATATCTCCTCATCTTCACAGATGGGTCCGTCCTGAGCGACCCTCGCTCAGCAGCAGCCGCCTGCGTCGTCCCGGCAGATGGGATAACTCTTCAATGCCGGCTGTCATTCCACGGCAGCTCTCACTGCTGCAGAACTAGCTGGCCTTCACCTGGCGGCCGATCACCTGGCTACCACGCTACGTGAGGAACCCGTGGCGGTCATCACTGACTCTCGGCCTGCCCTCCAGGCGCTCCTGAGTCCCGAGAAATCAGGCATCACTGTGGCGCTGCTGCACGCCAAGCTCACCGCCATCCGAGCTCACGGCGTGCGCCTGTCTCTCCACTGGCTCCCCTCACATGTGGGGATAGCTGGTAACGAGGCCGCAGATAACGCAGGTAACGAGGCTGCTCCGGTCATGTGCTGCTTGTGCCGCTGGTTACGCCCACATCGCCGCGCTTTTCAGTAACACACCGGTTCGCTGCTGCAGCAAGTCGCTTCCTTTTGTCTGCACAAATAATTTGCAGTTCCTTGCGTTCAACATTGTTAAAGAGGTGTTTATTGATGCTGGTGGAGTGTATTTTGCGTGCGTAGCATACAATATACACTTCCGCACCCGCCGGGACTTGTTGTAATCGTGGGTTGTACTCGACGCGTTGGTGTCAATGCTAAACCATTCTTGTTGTGGTTCTGACGGATGTTTGAGACCAAATAGACGCAGGGCCTCTGCGCTTTTCTTCCTGTTGCTTTTCACTTGGTGTTCTGCGCTTTACCATTCATATTTCTTGCTCCCCTTTGTAATATGATGCAAATCATCAAGTGTGTGATGAGGGATGTTTTTTTTTTGCGATTTTCCGTGTAAACAATGAAACATAAAAGATTTTGTACCGCGCCACCACTGGTTCTTGCTGTGTGAAATTCAGAACAGCGGTTTAGGCTAAACAGTGAAAACAATTACGACAACGACAGCTCTGATCGCAGAATTTTATGCTGTTCGCATGAGAAAATTTTGTTCTGCATGAATGCATCGAAGATCTTGGTGGCTTTTTTAGTAAACATGTTGCAATCCGCTAAATTATACGTCTGTGTATGCTAAAAATGAAACATTGAAGCTTCACTAAAGACGATGTAGACGAGCATTTTAACAGCCAGGTATACCAGGGTCAAAAGCGATGCTGTCAAAACCGAAACCAAAACAGAGCTAAACCAGGCGTCCCATATCTCGGAAGAGAATATTCCCGGTCTGAACAGCCGCTAGTCGCGCTTGTAGTAACTGGGCCGTAGGGTCACTGGAAAGAATTTTAGAGTACAGCATCCGTTTTCCGCGCGCCGCTGGCGCTGCGATTGGCCCACATGCGTCACGTGATCTCTCGCCGCCATACCCCTTCCAGGTGAAGCAGACGACGCAGCAGTCTCTTGTAGACGCGCGCTGTGCGCACAGCTTGGACCAAATTCTAGAGCTCTTTATAGCTTTTTTCTGCTCACAAAAACGCAGGCGCCAGAAAAAGCACCATGCCTAGTTGCTGAGCATTCGGGTGCAGCAACCGAATGGAGTCTGGGAAAGCATATTTTTTGCATTCCGAGCGGAAGGGACAACCAGCAACGTCGTTCGGCGTGGCGCCGCAGAATCCGCCGCAAAAGCTTCACGCCTTCGAAGAACACCCATGTGAGGTAAGCTGATGCACTAACTTGTGCGGCGTTCGCTGAGCATGTGATGATGAAATGCAGTCGCGCGATTGAAACATGAGCGTTTGCGCGTAAAATACCGGTGATTTGCATTTTATGTGATAGTGCTGCATATTTGTTTTTAATAAAGAGTGCTGTAGCCCGCCGCAGTAAGGGCACTTGTGATTGCGATGAGGACGGATGCGGCACGGATTTCTGATCGAGGTCAGTCGTCATTCCTGCGCTGTCGAAGCGGACACCCTTCGAGAATGTAGGCCAAAACGCCACCTTGACCCGGATCGGGCCTGATCGATCGCAATTAGGAGTGACAGCGCATAATTTAGCTCTTGATTGTTTCATCGCGATCAAGAGTGTCCACATGACACCGGTAAAATTTTGTAACACTGGTTTGGTTATCAAGCACGTGTAAACTGTCGCCGAAAAAAAATTATGCGTGTCCAGTTTTTTGGTTTTCGGGGACAGTTTGCATATGTTCCATGTGTTAATGCAATGCTAAATGTGAACGAAAAAGTTCAAATTTTTTTTCAACCACACCTTGTAGCTCCTTGTTCCAACTAATTATACTGAGCAGATATGGACTGCACATTTCCTGGAATGTTTTGAAGGGGAGTGTCAAGTGACCTTATTTACATTGACCCTCTCCTTTCGTTCCTCACTTACTCCACACCTACAGGCTAAACTCGAGCGTACTTTCACCCCACCAATGTTCCTATACCTCTGATACCCCGTTTTCTTTATTTCCTTTGTGCACACAATGTTACTCTTATCCTCTGCCACTGAGGACGGGGGACATTGTGCAAGCTGCCAGTGCACATACATTAGAAAGGCAGCACTGAATGAGAAATAATCCAGGAAAATGATAAGCGATATCGAGCAACTTTTTCTATTCATACAGTTTCTCATTAATAATACAATAATTATTTTAAACAAACATTAACTTAGCAACATGTTTTTTATTGACAAGCATGATGCCTTCCCGGTCCGATCTCTCTATTTCAGTGCTCATCTGGATCGTGTTGCTTGATCTGTTAACTTGCTGAGCAATTGCGGTCGCGAAATATAATCCTGATTGCGCCCAAAAGTGCCCGTGCGACCCACGCTATATAAATAATGACAAATCGCCGTTGATACCATCGTTTATTGGCTAGAGTCTCACTACTGTGGACAATGCAGGTAAATACGCGAGTAGCCACAGCACTGAGCTGCCCGCATTCTCGGTTTCTAGCGTTCATCTCCGATACGCATTACAATGGAATGTGCGTACCTTACGATCGAATCGAATGCGTACTAACACATTAGATAAGGCTGCCAGTCTCGCAAGCAGAATCTCAATATACGCGCCCTTCACTAGCGTTTTTGATGATTGATTGATTTGTGGGGTTTAACGTCCCAAAACCAGCTATGATTATGAGAGGCGCCGTAGGGGAGGGTTCCGGAAATTTAGACCACCGGGGGTTTCTTAACTTGCACTGATATCGCACAGTACACGGGCCTCAACATTGCGCCTCCATCGAAATGCAGCCGCCGCGGCCGGAAGTCGATCTCGCGACCTTCGGATCAGTAGCTGAGTGCCGTAGGCACTATACCACCGAGGCGGGGCACAACACTTGCTACATTACCATTCCTCAAGAAATTGAACTTAATAATAATTGCGTGTACAGGCTGCAGAAAAGAGGTGCTAAAATGGACACGACACATTCAAACACACAAAAACTAAGATGTTTATGAGTAGTTGTACAGCTCCTCGATTTGATCGATTTATGCGGTCTGTTGAAAGTGACAAGTTCGAAATGACAGCACATTTTCGCAGATAATTTAAAGGACAGCTGCATCAATATATGTCAAAAAGAAGGCTATTCTTTACGAAAGAGGCCCAGGCTCAAGCAAAGACAAAAGGCTAGGCTGTGAAGGTCAAATTTTCACGCAGCATGTTGCTCTTTGCGCCACAGTGATGAGTCACATCTGATATCGTCGAAAACAATAGAAACATCAATAAAAGGCAGACAATCTATTGTGGGAAAGCGTTATATATATGCATGTGCGCGTACACTGCTGTTTGATCAGTACCAGAGCTATCTGCGTTTTCGAGAAAGCACCGAGGAAATGAACGCTATCATTCTTTTCTGTACTATCCCACTAGCAGCTGCCAGCTTTGACTACATTGGCAGGCCAACTCTTGCAGACGTGAAAGAGGTAAGGCAAATAATTTTCCATGATGTCGTGTAGTTGTGAAGACACCAACACGGTGTTATACATAGAAGCTGGACGGACAACTGCGTAGATATCGTGTTGGTGTGAATAATCACGTGTGTTGTTAAAGCTGAGCGCGCACAACACGCAACAGTTGTTTTCGATGCATGACACTTAATACAATATCATGAGATAGTCCCCTGCAGCAAGCTTTTAGTTTGCTATCTGCGCATCCAGGCACTTCACTGTGCGACGAAGCGCCCCTTCGCAGTGGTCATTCAGCGATGTCCGAGTAAAAGTAATCCAGCAGGTCCCACGCTTTGTGGGAATCGATGGTAGGGGAGGGAGTCAGCTAATAGCTGCCTATGCCGAAAACCTTGGAATTTTGGTCGGTTTAGCGAGTAGGGTCAGCATTTTGTGCAAATGGAGTAGTTGTGCGCATAACGTGGCTTTACCAGGCACGCCGGCGGCACTGCTGTGTCTAATGGATAGCTTTACTGCGTACTAATGGAAGCACGGTTCATTGCGATGTGTGCGTAGCGCATGAAATAAGCCATTTTGGACGAGTGCTAGCGCGCTTGCTTTGTACCTCGCGAACCCGCACTGGATTCCACCTACGGCGTCATCAGTTGCCTTCGGTCATTGCACCACGTTTGGTTGCGCTTGCTTGCTAACGCGATGTCGTTTATCGTTAAGCAGCTCGTTCCGCTGAAAATTTGGCATCGGCGTTACAATGGAAATAATTAAGCATTTCAAACAACCGCCCGCCCTAGCAAGCCGGAGTACCCGACCACGCCACCCCTCCGCCATGGCGAAGGTACTTTGGTGAACAAGATAGTTTTCTCAAGGGAAATCCATCTGAGAAATAGTAAAACTACGACGTAACTAAAACCTTAGGCACATGATATCCAGGGCTGTAATTTGAACGTAGAGAAAGCGTGATTATGTTACAAAGAAACTAAAGTAAATCAGGCATTTTAAGAGAAGGCGCTAATTTTAATGAATGTTCGATGAGGAGGCGATGCGAATGGGGTCCCTAGGCATTGGCAGAGCCAAAACCATATTTGGGGCGTGTTATATGATGCGGCGTGTCATTATTGAGCGCAAATAAGGTAGAAAGCAGGGGGGGGGGGGGGAGGAAGGACGGTTATGCAGCGCTCAGAGTATTTCAGGGGTGTTTCGAAGTGCGTAGAATATTTCAGGGGC
>JABSTT010000304.1:0-11923 GCA_013339685.2 Hyalomma asiaticum | reverse complement strand
GCACACTTAGTTCCTTTTTTTATTCTTATATCGCACGCCACGGGGGCACCGTCATATGGAGTTCGAGGGGTGATCGAATATTGCCATTCCAATGCGCGTGCTTGAGATTTTTTGGCACGGTGCCCTCTTCTGTGTTTCAGTGCTGTGGCACATCAGGGTCTGCGTAATACTGATTTACTAATGAACTTCATACAGGAAGATTTTTTTGTGGTTCTTGTCAAAGGGGAGTTTTTAAGCGTTTAGGTGACGATGCTGTCTCAGTTTTTGAAACGACGAAAAAGTAATTCTCTGAAGGTCCGCAGCGTGAGAAATCCTGGGCGTTAAGGGCGTGAGAGTGCTGGAAGTAACGTGCAAGTATTAAGTCCGCTTGTAACTTCTTCCAAGCATCGCGGCGGGCAATTCAAAGTGTACGATCTGCATTCTTTGTCATTTTTCGCTTTGTCTACAAATCCTCGATCCACTGCATCAGCAGGAAACAGCGTTATTTTCCTTCTTATTCACTGGTGCAAGGAAGGGGATAGTTGTCACAAGCTCTGCGGGCGGAAGATTTGACAGCATCTACATTTTGAACTGGCCGCCGCAGGCACTGCAACATGTCACCGGCGGACGCGGCGTTCGCACGCGACTACCGGCGCTCCTTTTGCGGCGAGTTCTGACATCACGGGAAAAAAACGCCACACGTTCCCAGGCTGCAGGGTTTGAGACCAGAACTCTCTTCTCTTGTACGTAAAACTGATACTGTGACATCGTCGCCTCTCTGTCTCTCAACTCACGACTGACAATAAGCGAATGTTTCGACTAATCAGAGAGTGACTTAGACGACCGTAGTTAACGGACAATGCAATTCGCCTGTCTTACGATACTGGAGTGCACCCGATCCCACACGTTCTGTCGTAAGGAAATTTCATTTCTTTTTTTTTTAACGAAAAGCCTGCATTCGGGAATTTTGTAGGCACTCGCTCAAAAGAGCAGCTGTATACGTGCCATTACAGGGACTGTTACTAAACTGGTGAACTAATGTTATTAATCCCTCGGGCAGGGAGGGTACACTTTTCCTGATGAAAGTAAAATTTACCGGGAAAACGTGAGCCTATGGTACAGAATTAACACACTCAGCCTACACCACAATAATAGGCTGAGTGTGGAGGCACACGCATACTGCATTCAACGGTGTCCTTCACAAACTTCATTTGGCGCTACCGGCATAAGGACAACATATATAGGTGAATGTGCGCAACTTCAAGCTATTCCAGATATGTTTATGTGTTCGTGCTCTGTATAAACGAAACCGCTTATTTAGAATTGTGTACTTATTGTCATGATGATAGCCGCGTCCATGATGAAATACAAAATCAATATTTTCTAGTAATGCCCACCTTAAGTGTGAGTTATAGTCATGACCAACCTCAACTTACTTTCAGAATTTGCAGTATTTCATGCGATGTATGTAACTTTTCATGCAGCGTGATGTGCTGTTGTGCAGTAAAGTATGTTTCGCTTTCAGATGATCTTTCGAAGTTGCCAGAAGATGATAAAAGGAAACTTGCAAATGTCAGAAGGGTAAAAAATTTCTGCAAATTTAGGTGCGGTTGCTGACCGCAGCGTAAGGAACCTTGCAGTGAAAAGCTACCCTAAAAGAGCAATATTTAAATGAGGTACTCTTCAGTGGACAGCATGTGGGGCAGTTTTATAGATCGTCGCCCCTCGCACAGCTTTCTTCGGCACATATTCGAAATAGAGCACTGCTCTCATGCAAAGCCCGTCGATGACGTGGTGCGATGAAAGATTGATTGACTTTGGGGGTTTAACGTCCCAAAACCAGCTCTGATTATGAGAGACGCCCTAGTGTAGGTGTCCGGAAATTTCGACCACCTGCGGTTATTTGACGTGAACTGACGTGGCACAGCACACCGGCCTCAACATTCCGCCTCCATCGAAATGCAGCCGGCGCGGATGGGATTCGATCCCGCGACCGTCCGATCTGCAGTCGAGTGCCACTGGACCACCGTGGCGGGGCATAGTGCGACGAAAGAGACAGAGATGGCTGGTATCAACTTCGTGTGATTGGCCAAGAATCTCAAGCTTTAACCGTTTGGTCCTATCTTAAGAGCTTAGGATACAATGTTTGAAACTATAAAAAATCCACAGTTTCACGAGGAAGGCGGAGCAATAAATGCGATAGCAATGCATGATATAATACACACGGTAAGATTAGCAGCCCTAGGGGCAATCTCAATTGTAGGAAACGCGGGCTTATGAAGTAAGCATACAAGTGTGCTTAGGCGTAACCAGACTCGCCCGAAGAGATTGAATGAACACGACGTTCCGCTGTCCTAATAGTGGTACTGGTGACAAACGGCACCCGTGGGCAGGCTGTAAAAGATTATTTACTTTCCATGTTTGCTGAGAGAATCTGTCTTTTACGTATATACCGCTCAATCGTGCGCAGCATACTTCACTATGGCTGTGTAATTTACGGCTCGGCAAGGAAATCTTACCCGAGAAGTCTTGAACCCATTCACAACTACGCGTTACGCCTGGCAACTGGTGCCTGTAGAACCTCACCCTTCGATAGTTAGCACGCTGAAACTGACGAGCCTTGCCTCGAACACCCAAGAGCCCTGCTTACAATGTCCTATCTCATAAGAACTCGAGCGAAGCCGTTTTGAAGAAATATGCCTAGAATATGAGATACCAAACGAGGCACTGAACGTCGCTCAAACACCAGGTATGCTGGCTCCGTGGTTAGACACCTCCCATTTCTGTGACTATGCCCTTACCCATTTCAAAAAGAATGAAACCCCACACGAACACCTTTTGGAGGATTTCTTAGCTGTGCAAGAAAAATACAACGACCACGCTGAATTCTACACTGACGGTTCAAAAACACAAGAACACACTGGAAGCGCCGTCATATCGAAACACTCAGAGTTGAGCATCAGGCTCCCCCAATTTGTATCGATTTTTACAGCTGACGTATACGCTTTCTTAAAGGCTGTAGAAGAAATAATATCTACGGATCTCAAAAACGCTGTTGTCTACACTGACTCTTTAAGCACATTAAGAGCCCTCAATTCCAGAGCAGAAGGCGAACCACTTCTCGGGGACATCTTGCTCATGCTCCAAAGAGCCGAGGAAAAGCACAAAGTAATCCGCCTCGTATGGGTACCGAGTCACATCGGCATCCAAGGAAACGAAGAGGCAGACAAGGTAGCAGTCAGGGCCATACACAACACAGTAGCAACCATAAGTATGCCCTTTAGAGATTGTTTTAATCGATGTCGTATAGCCGTCAGGGAAAAATGGCAGCACGAGTGGGGGATAAAGTGCATAACAAGCTTCACACTATCAAGCCCGTTTTAAATGAGTGGAAGTCATGTTATCATCAAGAGCGGTTTGTAGAAGTTATCTTATGTCGCCTCCGTATAGGACACACTCATCTGACCCATAATTACTTACTACGAGGAGAAGAGCAACCACAATGCCAACACTGTGAGGAACCCCTCACTCTGAACCACATTTTAATTAAATGTCCAACTTTTGAAAAGGAAAGGCAGAAATGTTTTCATATATTCTACAAAACACTGACACCACTTTATCCACGTTTAATGCTGTCGGAGCACGCACTGACCTCAATTGAAGACCTCTTTAGGTTTCTCGACGCCACAGAACTTGTGAACAAACTGTAAACGAAGGTCATATTTTTTCATCAATTTTTACTTCTCTATCAAACTACCGATAGTCTGGCGCATCATAGCTATTGTTGCTTTTGCGCCATAAAAACCAACATAACTAACTAATTACGTTCCATGTTGCTGCTCTACGGTCAGCATTGCGTTTGTAGTAGGCTGTAGATATTGAACAGAGGAGAAATCGTTCACTTTATGGGACGGGGAAAGATAACGTACGCAAACTTAGAACACGTGCAGCACCTCGTCGACCTCGTAAGGCCGCTATGCGGACCACAGTAGATAACACTGCACACATCCGTGGACGCGCTGCCCGAGGTATATTTGCGGACAGTTGCTACGGGGGCGCGTTCGAATACGAATCCAATAAATGTATTGCAATGATGACATGAGAAGTAAAGCGCGCCTTGCTTCAGCGCGAGTTGCGTTCTGCTGAAGCTCTTCAGAACGCGGCAATATGGCATAAACTACTATGTGACGGTCGAGTGGCAGTTACAGCGGCACAGAAGAAGCGGAAGCTAAATTAGGTTATTTTTATTCCTTCTGACAAGCGTTTCAAACCGCGCGGCCGCGATAAGCAGTGTGGAATTTGTGCACATTGCGCCATCGATAAACTTCGCCAAGCGAGCGTGTTACTTCCGGCACAAGCTGGCGCATTCGCGTGAGCGCTCTGTGGCGAGGGTATTGCGGACGTTGCGACGATATGCGAAGCACTTGGAACAAATGATCAAGGCATTGCTACGCAATCGAAACATGTGGTAGAAACATCATCGCCCGCTGACGCGATGTAGTCGGTTAGCCGGCGAGAGCACGCCTTCTCTGGCGGAACTACATGCCAGCACGGGCATCTTCGGCGGAAGGCAGCTCTTACGCCCCGCCCCGTCTGTAAGAAGATTCACGTCTCCCGAGGCGAACCACTTGAACAACGTACTACTTGCAATCCCTGGCCTTCTCGGCAGCCAGCTCGACAAAATGGCACGTCGCCAGTCTCAAGGGCAGCACACAAGTTCTTTTACGCTCGCGTTGACAACATTGTGTGATCTCGGGATGGAAGCCAAAACGAATGTCCGTGCCAACCCCAAATAGTATATGAGTATTGTAGGCACTGATGCGAACTTCATCTTGATCGCCTGTACAAAGCCATCGTAACCATCATCAGTCATTGGCTCGTGTGTCTTCGTCGGCGCCATTCTGACTTCGAGAAATAAAGCGTCGTCAGAACCATGGCATTTCAGGATCGCGGTGGCGGTTCTTGGCAGTGGTAGGAGGAGGGCCGAGCGGGAGGACGCTGCGGGATCGTCTTGGCATATGATGGGTGGCGGGAGTAAGCAGCGTCTTGAACCACGGTTCCGACGAAGCTTTATTGCGCGAAGTCAAGCAGGCGCCGCCGAAGAAAACACACGAGGCGGTGGCTGATGATGGTTTTGTGCAGCTGGTGAACATGAAGTCCGAATCAATGCCTACAATACAATAATCCCTCTTCAACTCGAAGCCATCAAATCTGGGAAAAATTTCGAGATAAGCTGTATTTCGAGTTAAGCAAATAGCCGAAAATATTCGCCCAGGTCACTGTAAAAAAAAAAGCCAGTGCTGCCAGGAAAAGCTCTATTGCCCGAGAGAGCTGCCGTAGTAAAGGCTCAATAATTCGCAGGGAAAAAAATTGATTACCGAGGATCAAAAAACCGCATGATGCTCGCCTGTTTAGCGTTCCCGTTCGGTCCGACAAAGAAATTCTCCAGTTGCTCAACACATCGCATGAGCCGCTGGTCGCCACCGCTGCATTCGACATTGTTGCGGAGCAAGCACACAACGTTACTTGTTTCTGTAGTCGTAGGCACTTCTCGATGTTCTTTCTCGTCTGCATCGTCATCTAAGTCGTTCACGGCCATCCCAACGATATTGGCGCAGGTGCGCACACGTGATCACTCCCACAAGGCTCATAGGAAACGGCTGCCTCAGCGGGAATTTCCAATTCGCCCTTCACGACCGCGTTCGGCACGTAGAGTAAGAGCTAAACGTTCGAACCGAGCCCTAGTTTCCTGTTGAGACTTACGTACCACCTCTACTACGTACCACCTCTACTTGGACTAGTTTCCTCAAGCGTTTAAAATGACCTCTAGGAAGGTCGCTCCTCCAGCATACGCTGTCACTGACCTGCGGTTCCGCGCAGGCCTGGCTCTTTCTTTCTTTTTCGTGGCGCTTCCCGACCAGGCAGGTGTCGGTCAGAACATCCGTTTCAAAAACGCCGCGTTACGAACTACATCGAGCGACTGAAGCGTATGTTAATGACTGCTTCGAGTTAATCACTATTACCATGTCTTGTGCTGAAGTATTGTAAGAGCTGGGGTCTCCACACTTACTCTGGTGCAGGCATGAAAGATCCCGTCGTAACATCAACCAAGTTTTATGTTATGACGAGCATACACATAAATGTGTAACCGTCTCTGAAGTCCTGACATTGAGGAAAATCACGAATGAATGTTGACACCGAAATGTTTTTACCGAAATTTTTTAAACGGGCAGCCCGATACTTATGCACATTCACTTAGCGCCTTTCAGTGAAAGAGAAAGCTGAAGTTAGTGTTTTGGAAAAGAAAAGAGGAGATGCCGGCCTGGAGAGCGAGTGCCTAGCGTGATATTCCTTCCCGGCACTCCTCTCTACAAGGGTAAGGGAAGAGTACTGTAGATTGCCGTTAGATCAAAACATTTTGAATAGCACCAAGTATCGTCCATTTATTTTGTAAAACAAGAATCCTTATCGCAACATGCAAAATATTGTAGTGAAAGAAATTAACGCGGCGCTCATGGCGCTTAATGGCGCTCATGCAGAAATTTTGTGAATGATTTCAATTCGTGAATAAACCCACTCTGCCTTCCATAATGCTTTATTAAAAGCTATCTTTCTGCAGCTGTTCAACGGAACTGGCCCCTTAGTCCTAACTACTGCAGTGAATGGAATAGTAACCGGAAATGAACGTATCTGTTGGTCTTCTGAAGAAGCCGGCAAGTCTACACCGGGGTTTCGCCACAAGCTAACGTATTACGCTCTCAGCGGAAAGGTTAGTGTTAAACAACGTTCTGGGTAAGGGACTTACGGAAATTCAGTAAACTATTGGAGTCCTCAGATGGAACACTAATATGAGGGGAAGACCACTTCGTTTGCAACGATGTGTTCGACGTTAATCGAATAATTGATATCAGTCAAAAAGTGTTGCTTTCTTGCCTAGCGCTAGAATGAACTGGCGCAAAATAATTCGGTATACCTTTAAAAGGTGCCGTGCATAGGAAGCCTAATTAAAGAACTAATATCACCTACCTACTGCGCCGGTTAGTTCCCTCCGAAAAACGTCACACTACTTCACTCTCAACAAAGTGTTCTCTTAATGCTTTGGAAAAGACAAAGTTAGCTTTTAGGCGCAATGCATTAGTTTAGTTTCTCGTCTTCAGCTACGCAGTCGTGCTGCGACGTTAAGCTGCACACGTCGCAAGCTGACATATGCTATGTTGCTAACGTTAGGAATGCAGTCATGCAATTGCTTTCGACCGTTATTAGCAGCTCTTGTAAAACAAAACCGTCCTTTCTCTTTTCAGAAAAAAACAAGCATGTAAGTTGTCAATAACTTTCCATAGACTCCACTGAAAAGAGAAACTTTTACGCTTTCCGCATGTTTATTTATTTATTTATTATTTATTTATTGGTACTGCAACCCTTTCCGGGGTTTTAGCAGGGTGGGATACGATGCATGAAGAAAATGTATCATAATGGCACTCAAAAACATATACACATATATATATATATATGCACATATACATACACACACAAATATATATATACACACACATATATACACACACATACACATACTGGAAGATGATTACATACACTAAAGGCAACAAATTCAGGTTCAATTACAATATTTCAAATGTGTAAATGCAATAAAACAACAGGCAACGGAGACGTAATACACACAGTATATACGAAAAACAACTCATTATGTTTAGCCATCAAGAAAGGACGAAAATGCTGAAAAGGAATGTGCTCGAACGATGGTGCTGCTAAGGTTATTCTAATCTGTGACTGTTCGTGGGAAAAAAGAATACTTGATTGATTGATTTGTGGGGTTTAACGTCCCAAAACCAGCTCTGATTATGAGAGACGCAAAGAATACTTGAAATACTTGTTCGTGGGAAAAAGATGTTCTGTACAAATTCTTACTAAAGATACATAAACAGAAGACCAATAGTTGCTTCTCAAAGGTACAATCGATGCGGAAGTGAAAATATTTTTGAAGTAATTGCAGGGCAGTTCTCAGTATAGTGACCAATATTTCAAGAGATGATTTCCCGCTTAGTTTTGTGATTATCGCGAGTGTCATGCCCTTGCCGCTCTCGTGATTTGCACATATATACATACGTTTTTTTTAAACAAACACAGCTGGATATTAGCGCCAGTCCTGTGCTCTTTGTACTTCCGTGTGTTCTTTCGCACTACAATTTTTTTCAAGAAGTCATGAACCAACTAGCCCTAGAAAACGTTTTGCTAAGCGATATCTTAAGGTTTTTGCGTTGGTTGCCTACTTCCCAGCATCAGCACGGGCAGTTTTCTTTATTTTGGCAGGTTCGGCGGTGGCATCAGCTGGGGCTTGCGCTCTATGCCAGAGATTGTGGGAATTCCTGACATACGGGGAAGAGACCACATGAGGACATAGAATGCGTGCAAAGCGTGGGTTATTAGTGGCCACCCGGACAAATTCCTGGCTGGGTTCACCATTCGAGGTGGCGTTAGAGTGGCCGGACTGAGGACAATCTAGTGCCGCCTCGAATTGAATGAAGAGAGGGCCCTTTCTAGTTGTGTTTGAAATCAAATTGCGAATTCCGTGGTGCTTGCAGTCTAATAATTTGCTCACACGTTGAAAGCAGCCTCCAGGACGGATCATCACCGTACTAATAGTCACCAGGACGGATCATCAAGGGACCCTGCAACACATTTTGTGCGAAATGTGCTTTAGGCCGACATGAATTCGTTGTTACTTCCGTAGGCATGACTGCCAGCTATTAGGAACACGCCTTTTCTCTGCTAATTTATCAGTTTGCACAGCAGCCTCCGTGTGTCAAACATCGGACCTTTTTTCACTCCTCACTGTGGCCCCTCAACGCATCCGCCCTAATGGGTTACTACCAAGTGGTTAATCATAGGAAGGCACAGACATTACGCCAATGGCGCGCGGTTAGCAGGCTGTGACAGAAACTCGTGTGATTGCGGCTGCATAAGAGCTAAATATATTCAAGCCCTTGTGTTTAGTAAAGAGGAAACGCAGCCTATAAAAGATATGGCCACATTATATTCATAACAGAAACAACGTTACGAAGACGGGGTAAGTTCGTAATGCTTTGCACCTTAGATTTCGCTCATCGAAGGGGTGTTCAGTACTTAACAGGGTGAAGGCCTGTAAGCAAGAGGCCTCTGTACAGGTACTCCGTATTGCATTACAGCTGTTTCACTCTCAGCGATAGAACGAAAAGTGCCTGGCTTTATACTAAGGCACCTCTTAGGCGATATTTGCATGTTCGTGTGTGCTGTCATATATGCAACAGTAGCTTTGGTTGCCGCAGTGTATAGCTGAAATGACGATGCGCCATTTAGAGAACTACGGTATATATAGGACAGTATATGCAAAAGTAGCTTGGGTTGCCGCAGTTTATAACTGGATTGACTGAGCGCCTCTTAGAGAACGACTGTTTATTGCATCAACATTTCGGTCGGAGCCCGACCTTTCTCAAGACATGCTAACAATATGTACACGTCAGTATATATGATCTTTTATACCACACTTTGAGTAAGTAACTAAAGTGCACGAAAAGACAAACCTGCCTTTGATGGGAACTGAATCCACGATCTTTGGATAACGCGTCCGATGCTCTACCGCTAAGCTACGAAGGCGGTCGTCGCCCCGTCCACTTTATTAAGTATTTATGTATATGTAATCCTAAAATTGTTAGGCAGCGCCACTCGTAGCCATGGCTGCGGGCGGCGCTGCCGTAGCTATATATATATATATATATATATATATATATATATATAGGGCTGCATATGCAAAAATAACTTGGGTTGCTGCAGTGTATAACTGAATTGACTATGCGCCTCTTAGAGAACGACGGGTTATTACATCAACGTTTCGGTCGGAGCCTGACCACATGTCTTGAAAAAGGTCGGGCTCCGACCTAAAGGTAGATGTAATAAACCGTTGTTCTCTAAGAGGCGCATCGTCGATTCAGTTATATATATAACCAGAGCTGGTGTTGGGACGTTAAACGCCACAAATCAAGAATATCATTCAGACTGCATTTGTGCATTTACAGGTCAAGTGCGCGCATTTTTAATAACGCACAGCATTTCTCAGGAAAAGCTATTTGCAACACCCTCATACCGATAATATTCAAAATTTCTGTGTTTCAGCTTCATCCACTGGTATGTGGGCACCGTGAAAATGGTTCCAATGGTACTTCTGAAGCCTGACAGTAAGATGGTTATGTGACAATCAAACAATACAGACATCATTGATTTGGTTTTTAGCTTTACACAACTTGAAGAAAGGTGGCTCTGGAGAAACTGCATCATAAAGGGACTGGTGCCTGTCTTTTTTTTTCTTGCTGTGAGCACGGACAGCGGACATACCTAAGCGGCAATTGAATGGCACTCCTTCGGCGTCGTTCCAACACTCGCAATACCTCAATGAGCTTGACAGCATAATGTAGTATTTCTGAGAACGCTACACTAAAAAAAACACTGTTAGCGCTTCATCAGTGGCTTTTGAAGTTTTTGGACAAATTTACTTGTAAAAGGAGCCGTTGTGCAACTCAGATGATGGGTACTGGAAATCACTTGGAATATAATCGGCGAGCATGAAACCTCCAGATGAAAAACAGGATCGAGGGAAAATAATAATGCGCTTAATTCGTTCTTCACTCAGCGCCAAACTGTCCACGATCCACTTGTTCTATCTTTCCTTGTAGCATTGGCCATATATTTACCTTTCGCACCCAGGCCACCGCGGAAACCATGACCCAGTGGAGGAGTAAATCTCCTGGAGGCACGTAACTTCCACAAGTTGAGCAGCTGGAGGATGCCGCCCTTGTTGATCCTGTACACCTGTTCACTGTACGTTAGATCAATCGATCTGTCCGCGACTGCTACGGGACCGACCTATCAAGCCGATAACATTTGGCCAGTATCGGTTCACTGACCGTCTAGCTTTTCTTCGTGTGGGCTATAATGGCCGTACTGAAACAGGGTCCTTCGGGAAGGCACTTCCATCCGCCGTCTCTTCAAACGCCATGGCAGCGCCCAAACAGCGCCTGTTCTGGTTGATTCCATGGCTCACGGTTAGTGCCGGGAGCCCTTTAGGAACCTTGCTATTGCAAATAATTACGGAATATCCAACTTGCCAACTCAGTATCTGAGTTTCGCAGCAGAAACGGTATTTGCATATTACGCAACGTTCCACTTTCTTTGTGTTTAACAGCGCACACGGAAATCATGCCGCCATTACCTAACAAGCCGAGCCACTTTCCCAGAGAAACTTAAGCGGCTCTTGCGTACCGGGAGCGGGAGTTTATGGACACTACACAACTACATAGTAACACGTAATGGTTAGCGCAATGAACGGAGAAGAGTGGAAAGACAAAATATAACGGAGACACAAAAAAGAGAGGTTTCCGAAGGGAGGGATATATGGAAACCAACTCATGGGTCATATCGTCAATCTCGGTTGACCTGCAAGGAATAGCGTGCGAGAAACGAGTGTCGGCTGCTACGAACTTAAACATTTACCGATTTTATGGCCCACAAATGTGCCACCACATTCAGACTAAGCAAATATTACAAATAATATTGCTTCTGTAGCGCTATATAGCCAGCGCCTCAGTGGGGAAACACTGTTCGTGCTAACAAGACACTTTAACGAACAAATGCTTTGGTGATTAAGTGTTCGCCACCTATGTCGTGAAACTTTACACATTGGTGATATAAAAATATAACTTTGGCCACAAAGTTGTCATTGACGGAGGAACCCAGAACAGAAATTGCGCCATGGTGAACCATCTGTACGGACGGATATGTGGACGGCACATCCATACATTGCACCTCGTAGTTCAGCAGCGGTGGCGATTATGACCGGCACCGCCTTGGCGAAGGCGAGCGATGCAGTCGGGCTTACGGAGGCGTCAAGATACAG
>JABSTT010000303.1:0-13391 GCA_013339685.2 Hyalomma asiaticum | reverse complement strand
AATACTCATGTGCGGAATACTACACGGATGCGTCAAAGTCGTATACTGGAGTAGCTTATGCAGCACATGGACCGTCCTTTTCTGAATCGGATGTTCTCCACACCGAAACGAGTATATTTACGGCTGAGGCATACGCTGTACTATCGGCCATTAAACATATAAAACACACAAATGTACAGAAAGCCGTTATATTTACCGATTCTTTAAGTGTTGTAAAATCTCTTTTGCACTTTTCCAAAAGCAAAAATCCGGTCTTGAATGAGCTCTATTCCTTCTTGTGTTCGGTGCTTATATCTAAGCAGCATGTAACATTATGTTGGGTACCTGGCCATAGAGGCATCAAGGGAAACATGGCTGCAGACCAAACCGCAGTATCGGCGGCAACAAAACCTACTAATCCTTTAGGAGCTGTACCAGCGTTAGACATGAAATATTTCCTCCGCAAAAAACTTAGAGGCTACTGGCAACGCCTGTGGGACAGTCAAACGTTGAATAAGCTCCACGCCATAAAGCCCCAGCTCACAAACTGGCCGCCATTAAGCAAAGTACGGCGTACTGAGGTCATTTTTTGTCGCCTTAGAATAGGTCATACGTACGGCACACACTCTTTTTTGTTGACCGGCAGTGAAGCGCCTATTTGCGATAAATGCGACAAGCTCCTAACGGTATTGCATGTCTTGATAGAATGCCATGAACTGGAAGCTCTAAGAAAGAAACACTTCCCTGCGCTTCACACACAACACATTCCCCTTCACCCACAAATGTTCCTTGGCATAGAACCCTTTTTCAATACGAAACAAGTATTAGAGTATATACGTGACACTGGACTGTTGCAATTTATCTGGCGATTGGATTCGTAGCACAGCCTCTTTTTAGAGACTAGTGCTGTGATATAGAACTTGTATAGCAGACGCCTCCTGACCCTTGAACCCAAGGGTGCCGGAGACAGACTGCTTCTGATAATCCGACACTAGCGTTTTTATCACATTGTCGTACCTTTTTTATATGTTTTATATGTTTTACCATGATCTTATTGTATATACACAACGTGCATTTAACGAAGCTTTTAAGGCCACTTTACAGCCACTCTACATCGACCACCAGAAAATCATCCTCCAACTAACAGCTCATTATGTCTTGTATGGCGCTCTTTGGCCAGCACTGGCCCTTGCGCCACTAACCTCCATTAATCATCAGTAACGTGGCCACTGCTGGCTTCACTTGGCCCCGTAGGCGGCTGGAAGGACTTCCACTCCGCAAGTTTAATGGAACTTCCTTGGGTTACCCGTGCCTACTTAGCAGTGGCCATCTTTGATAGACCGACTTCTTTGTACAACATGTAAGTAATAATCCCCGTTTTTGGAGCCTTGCACTGCTACGTGCTCTGCTGCACGTAATTGCCAGAATTGCCAGCTTGTATATCGGGCTTTCAATGCATTTCGCCTTTAGCCAGCCTGAATAGTACGGTGTGTCGACATCTACCCACACTTCAGGCAACATCTGCACAGATCGATCTAAGAGGTACACTGGTGCTTTTGTCCCAGTAAAATCTTCCTCTTTTACCAGTACAGTATTGCAGCCCGTGTCTTGGAGGACGTGTACCTCCTTGCCTCCCACCAAACCAGTGACCATAGGCAGTCGTTCAGCCGTCTTCGTGGACCTTTTGCATAAGTCCCGCATTCACAATCGGCACCTTCTCACCGTTCTTCAGTTCTAAGAATCCATCTTCAATGCAAGAAGCGGCTGACTCTTTGGGCGGCGCACTTAAGTTTGGCGCGCCTCTCTTCCAGCACTTCCAAGTGGGATGACCTGGTTTGCCACATACTTGACAAGATTTTCTTGTGTCCCTCTTGTTGCTGTTGGACACCCTGCAGGTCTCGGTGCTATGCCCTGAGTGTGAGCACAGAAAACAATATTTTTCTGGCTGCCGCTTGGTTCTGGCTGGCGGCTGTACGTCGCTGTTCTGGTTGGGCGTTTTGGGCTTTTCCATTGCAGATGCACCCTTTGAGAAGTTCTGCCACCCGTGAGCCTCGGTGTACTGCTCCGCCCTCGCCACCATGTCTGTTAGCGAGGAAAAGTTGCAGGGTGGTTGCGCAAGCGCTCAGAAATTGCTCCTTCAACAGCAGCTCGAAGAGAGCCTCGTAGCTGTTGCCCGTGCCAGATAGTCCAACTCACCGCTTGAAAAAGTTCCTTAGGCAGGTGAGGTACTGCGAACAGGTTTCGTTGTTCGTTGGTCTAGCTCTTCGGAATCGCTCCCGAAAGCCCTCTTCGGTGAGGCGGAAGCGGATCATCTCGTAGTCGATACACTCGGACGCCGACATTCTACTAAAGACATTCAACGCCTTGCCACTTAGGCAGAGGCTTAAGGCCGTTGCCCAGTCTTTGTGGGGCCACTTTTGACTTTGCGCTACGTGCTCGAATCTCCTCAGGTATGCGTCGAGGTCGTCACGCTCCTCGTTAAAAGGTGGCATCAGTTTGTGAGGACTGATGTGATGTGCGTGACCTGACATTTCTGCTATTGAGCTCTGACCTGAATGTGGATTGGCCTGCTGCCGCAACAACAAAAGCTCTTTCTCTTCCTGAATTCTTATTCTCGATCTTTCTCCTTCCTGCTCAATCTCAAGTTCCGCATGTTCTCTGTACCAATTGCGTTCCGCCTTCATTTTTTTCAACAAGAGCATATAGCTCACTGCCTTCAAAACCCAAGGTTTTGCCCTGCTCAATCAGCCTGTCTAAATCCGTGTCATCCATTGCTAAACACTGCAGCACAAGCACAAAGCGATAACTGGATGGTTACATGCTGGAGCACCGAATGAGTTATGTCAGTCCCCCAGACACCACCACTTCGTTGGCCAGTCGTATGTCGCGGACGCCAGAATATGTCACACACTTCGCTCAGGCCCGCCGTTCAGTAGCGGCGATTCGGCAGACTCGCAGGCTTCCACTTACACTTAGGCCTGCGACGCCCTAAAAGTCTCGAAGCGGTACACTTAGTTTTGAGTTCGCCGGCCGACCCGTGCGGGTGGCACGTGTGGTGGTGTTGGTCCTGACTGATGCACTCTCAGACAAACACGGATAGGTGCTTAAAAAAACAAAAGCATTTAATCATGAGCAAGGCAATAGACAATTACAAAAGAAATGAACTCAGACTATAGGAACACGCACGACATGCACTCAGAGGAAATACACGCGACAAGGTGTCAGTACAAATATAAACAATGCAGGAGTTAAGCATTGGTAGTAAAATAACATGAAAAGAAAACATAACGAGAACTAGCTTGATGCACTATCTCTGGTGCGGCGCAGCGCACGCTTCGTTCTGACACCGAAATTCGGTGAATATAAAAAGAACATTAAACGAAAATAATTATGCCCTACGGAAATGTCCAACAATAATGGTCGTAACTCTTACGTAGAGGAGTTGACGGGTGTCACTGGTGTCTCGCCGGCTTCGATAGACGAAGAGAGGGCCCGATGTGGTGCACGACTGTTTTTGTCACTTCGGCTGCTCCATACTCGATGACTACGCGAGACCCGCAACACCGCTGACTGCTCTCTTGCTCGTCACGACGTCAACTGCCGTGGCAGCCAAATCGGGCCAGAATCGTCTTCTCCCTTCCGCCTGCCCGCATCTTAAGTTGGACAAAGCGCGCCGCCCTGCTACGGGGGGCCCCAGCCTGGCGGCTGCGTTTCTTCGGCAGTGCCGGCGGCGTCCAGAGGCGTTGACGATAAAACGGCCTGCAAGTCCAAGCTTTTCCTTGGGAGGCAAGTAGTGCCTTCTTCCCTTTTTTCAAAGCACGCCGAACCTTGCTCCGCACGTTCCCACGCCGTATCTTATCTCCTTGGACACGAGGGAGGCCGAGAACACCAGGTGGCTGTGACACCCACATCCGATCGCTTCTGCGACTGCCTTCTGGGGCCAACCCACATGCAGCACTTCACCAATAAAACCCGTGTTTACTCTCTCTACTAGAGGCTACGGTTACGCCTTTGCATTCCCACACTTCGAACTGCTCGCTGCACCAAGCTTCTGCAAAAGATAGCATCGGGCACTAATCCTGTAATGAGTTAGCAGAACTCCACAGCAGGGCCGTATTACAACTCTGTTTACCTGGCGGCATGCATTCAAGCCACCACTTGAACAGGACTGCCTGAGGGGTGTACTGCCATCAAAAGCACTTCCGTGCACTGCCACGGCGCGGTCACCTCCAGCAAACGGGCGACCCCTTGGTGACAGTTGAGCGCGTCGAAAGGTCAAAGGATTAATTAGTCCGAACACAAGCCCCTGCTGTTTTTTAAAGCAGCTCTCCCCCTTCTGTTCCTTTCTTGGATGCTGCGTTCCCTCCGAAAATGCTCTAAGGTCCCACTGTAGAGAAACCTATCAACCGTCACGCCCCTACCACTATGCAGCTGTGTATGGCACGGTAATTATCGACCGGGGGCGTCATGGCTATACACAGGCCTCAGCATTAAGCAATGGATCAAGTCATTTGTGTCGCATCACCTCAACCATAAACAGCACCAAAAAAAAAAGCAAACAAAAGACAGAATACTTTCTTGTTAGTTCTATGCCTTTTCATGCCCATGCTATTATTGTTCAGTTTTTTTAAAAGTTCTTTTACATAGGACAACGTGTCAAATTGATACATTTTGTACTGTGCATGAGTGACACCTTTTAGAAAAATATTCTTAAAAATATTCAAATCTAAAGAAAGCTTAATTTCATGCATTTGCTGAAGCAAACCACAGGATATCTTATCACAACTAGTACAAAGAGGTTCACGGCTTCAAACAAGCTCAATGGCAGTATATTTTAATTACAAATGCAATTCATATTCAACTGTCGCTTAAGGTAGCCAACCAAAATCCTGCAAAACTTGTCAGTACGCCAGAAGACAAGATCAAACCGCAATCTAGGTGGGATCTCCTGCCCTCCCAGTAAGACGCACAATAAGCAATAAAGGCTTCTTTCTGCCTCTCTTGACAGTATGGCTATATGATCACTACATGTCAGTGGTAGCACCAATGAAACTTAGAGCACTTCACATAAATAAGGCATGCTCATTGTTGCAATCTCCTGGGGCTATGCACTGCAATGGGCATTTTGCCAATAGACTACTGTATGTTTGTTACTGAAGAATGGTGAACGTACTACAGTCTTGAGCGCACTTTCGGTACTTAGGTTAGTTTTGTCGTGTTGGCCTTGGCCTTGTTTTAGGAGCTGCAGTACAACTTCAACGACTCAAAAAACGTTTATTGATAACACACCCAGTGCACTGGGTACACCCAGTGCACTGTCACACGGGCACCCGCGAACTTCGTTAAACTCCGTGTACGTAAAACTCTGTTGGGAAGTTCGACGGAGACGGAGTTGTGGAAGTGTCACACGGCAATGACAAGGTTGGCTCAGTCAGCGCTGTTTGATTTTCACAGAAATATCCTAATTTCATCTCTAGGTGCTCTTTTTGTGAATGTTTGTTGCGCGGTTTTTTACAAAAAGACATTATTAAGTAGGTCTGAAGCGAAAACAGCATTAAAAGTTCTTTCAAATGAAAAAGCATTTGCTAGATGTAGCGATGCTGACAGCCACGCTGGCCACCTTGTGCCTAACGCTGTGCACGCTGCATTTGTTTACAAGATGTGCCGTGCTCGACGACTGGTAGTTTTGTAGCCCGTATACGAAAGTTTTCATGTTTCATTGCCTTGTGAGCGCACATTTTGTTCTCTGTATACTGTGCTGTGTCTTCAGCCATGAGTGACGAAGTGGAAGACGTGAAGAAGTGGTGTGATATTGCATTGGTAATGGCGTCGATTGGCTCCATAGATATTGAGATTGAGGCCGCTAGAGCCAATGTGCGCGCTATCAGGCACCGTCTCGTCGCAAACAGCGTGATGCTCAACGCGATGGCGTTGTCATCGAGGCATGCGTCGAGGCGAGTTTGGGCATACCCACGATTCTCTCGCTGGTTTGAAGACGCTCCCAAACCTAGGAGGGCAGAACATTCGGCCGTCATTCAGAGTTTCACGTACAACGTTCAAATATCTCGTAGACTGTACACCAGTAATGCAACGAGAAACTACGAATATGCGGGAGGCAGTGTCCGTGCAAAAAAGGGTCGCTGTTGCTCTCTACAAGTTGTGTTCCTCTGCTGAAGATAGAACAGTCGCCAATTTGTTTGACCTGGGTAGGTCGACGGTCAATACAATATATAGAGAATTTTGTGACATCGTCGTGGAAGCCCTGGAAGATCAATGGGTCAGGATGCTTGCAGCTGATGAAATGACCGACCACATACGGGAATTTTATGCCGTCGCTGGCTTCCCTCAGGCAGTTGGAGCACTAGATGGCTGCCATTTCCCTGTCTCGCCTCCCAAAGAAAATTCCATCGACTACTACAATTACAAAGGCTGGTAAGTGTGCACAAGTTACATCAAAGTTGAAAGCTGGACTGGTTAATACATTACTGAACGCGAAAGCTTGGTGAACACACGACGTACATGGAAATATCAGGTGATGGAAGAGACCAATCGTATGTTCTATAGTTAGGCATACGTTTTTTTTTTTTCATCTAGATTCGCCCATGACTATGAACAGCTAAATGCCCAAATAAAAAAAAAAATGAATTAACTCTATAAAAATTATGATATCAAATGTAGGATGCTTATTTTGCATAACCTTTAGTATGCACTCAGCATAATTCCACAAGTCAGTTATCGACGATTTCACGGCGTCTCATTCCAGCACCTAGTTCAAGAACAGTTTTGTTGTAGCATGGGCACAATATACATGCCACATCTTGTCTTATAACGCATGTGTACACAGCACTGGCATATTTCTCGTACAATCATAAACAATGTGGCCACGAAGTTGTTTGTGCATTGCTAACTCTTTATTGATCATAATGTTAATATACTTGCAGGTACAGTGTGATCTTATTGGCTTTGGTGGACCACAAATATCGCTTTCGATTCATCAACGTCGGTTCCCCAGGCAGGTGCCACGACGCCCACGTCTACCACAGCTCAAGCTTGCCAAGCATTGTGACAGGTCCGACATTTCGAAGCCCAACAATTCCTGTCAACAGTGTTGTTGTGCCACCATTGATCTTGTGTGATCAAGCATTCCCGCTGACGCCCAATCTGATTAAGCCTTTCCCCGGTTCCACCATAACGTCAGCCGAAAAAGAGTTCAATTATCAGCCCTCAAGGTCTAGGCGAATTGTTGAAAACGCCTTCGGAAGTCTCAAGGCTCATTTTAGATATGTGATGAAGCGTATGGAGTGTGAGGTCACCAATGTTGGAGTTGTTATAAGAGCGTGTTGTGTGTTGAACAATATTTGTGAACATTTTAATGATACTGTACCCCAACAGTGGATAAATGAAGCAGAGCTCCAGAACACACTGTACGAGCAACCACACCACACCACAGGCATGCAAGTTGGATGTGGCAGAGATGTCAGAGATGCACTCGTGCAATACTTTCAGCAGCACGCAGGCCATTAGATTTAAAGCGAATCGGGCGTGCGACCGAAAATAATTTATTGCTCTAAAAGACGCCAAGAAGCTTCAGCTGGGGGCTCACTAGGTTTACCAGACTGCTTTAAGGGCAACATTGAGCCTGCTATATTGCTGTGGAAGTGTTTTTTAAAACATCCCATGAGCTTAGGGTGTACCTTGGTTGCTCTGATGCAGCAAGTATTGCTATCCTTTTTATTGTATGCCCCAAGAGCAGTTTTCTTTTTCCAAATAGCCATGTTCATTCTTTGTTGTTGCCACACCCTCCCCCCCCCCCCCCTTTTGCATGTCTGCATTTGCATGTCTGCATTTGCATGTCTGCATTTTTGCATGTCTGCAAATTTTGCATGTCTGCATCTTTCATGTACCATTCCCTTATATTTGTGCATTTTTGTCCCCATTATTCTGTTCCTTTTTGGGTCTTGTAAAGTATGTACACCAGTTCTGAAAAGCAAACAAACCTTCGCTGTCAACTTTTGAAACATCAAAGGATTGTGGAGAACGTATCTTGAAAATTTATCAGACTTGCGTGAATTCAGTATCATGCTTACATGGAACTTTATGTTGGCAATGTGTCTGTAATCATAAGGGCATGTTGTATCCTTATTTGTCAGCAGTTCGATCAGCGAAGCACAGCAGTATGTATACTGATTGAACAGTAGAGGCCCCAAAGAATCACAGATTTAGTGGGGTAATAAGTGGCATTTATTTATTATAATATTTTGCGAACAGCTCCACAAGTTTCTCTTGTGCTGCCACTTGTCGTTCACGCAAGCCCTGCTCGACCTGCGTGGCATTTTCAAGAGCTGAAATCAGCTTTCCTTGTTGCTCGAGCAGCGCATTTTGAAACTTCTCATTTGATGAGATCCGCTTTTGTTTCTGCACTCGGCGCTGCTCTCGTGGCTTGCTTGTTGCAGCTCCGAGGCACTGCTGCTGCCCTCTGTCACGGAGCTAGCCTCATCTTCATCTGAACAGTAGCTTGATCCCGTCTCCATGCTCAGAATAATCTGAAAGACAAAAAATTATCTGTTTCTGGAAACGCTGCAACAATGAAGCATGCAAAAAAATGAACTAATCATATCAAGTAGCTTCCAAAAGACGCACTCCAAACAATAGTTGTGACAAAAAGTTTGTTCTTTCGGGGCATATTAGTGCAATAATTTCGTCCCATGCTGCTTCTTATTTCTTGCCATTGCTCGTAGATATCAAATGCCCCTAAACAGAGTTCATAATCACGATATACAATACAATATAGGCTTCTCTTTAAATTGTCACATTTCAAAGTTGCATTCTGCCCCCCCCCCCCCCCCCCCCAATCAGCAATATTTTGCATTCCAAAAGTGAGAATGCTGAGGGCATATTACAGACTTTCAAGCCACAATTACAGATTTGAATAAGGTCAGGGTTAAGTATAGCAAATTGCCCACATTAATGGTATCAGAGAGAAAAGCAGTTTGGTTGTGGCACGGGCAAATTAGTTATTATCGTGACGATGTTATCTTATGCAACTGAGTTACATACCTCCTCGACGTTTCTCTTTGGTGAAGGGCGACTCTCTTGCACGAGAGAGCGGTCATTGATGGGGAGTGTCCCCAGAAATTTGTGCATTTCCATGAAAAACGGCCAAGCACTGGGTGCAGATCCGGTAGTTTTGTTCCGGGATTCCTTCCTGATAACACAATTTAAGATTAGGAAAACAGTGATTTTTTTGTTTGTTTCAGTGTTTCAGTGTGCGCTGCACTTGTTAATATGCAGCCACCAATAATTAAAAAATAGAGCAGCACCTATACCTTTCGCGAACATCAACATGTACTGTCAGAAGAGTTGCTTGGCTTTGCAAAGTGCATTGCTTTTATGCAGAAGGTTACTGTTTTGAACACAGGGGCAGAAAAGAAAGAATTTAAAAAAGAGGAACAAGGAACCGGCATGAGCAGTTGTGTCAGCTTTACCTGAGAAGAGAGAGAAAATGCTTTATAACCACAGCTTAGCGACAGAAGTGGACAAAGACGAACACAAGCGAGGAAACAACAAACACGGGCGCTGTCGTTCTTTTTTTCCTTGCACACCCGAGATCGTTGTTTGCTATAATATCTTTCTTTGAGGTTTTCCTACTTACTCTGTTTCGTTTCTTCACTTGTGTTTTTCTGTTTTTCACACCATTTCTTAGTTGAGTACAGCTCATTTTGGTCAAAAAGTCATTTGCAGCCAAGCCAGCACATGGATTCACAGCATTGGAGGGCTGGAGACAGAAACCAGTAGGAAGCAGCAAGTGTAGTTTTCTTTCTTGTTTTTACCTGCTTGTGGGTGAGCCTTTCGATCAGGCCGAATAAGGAGGTCCGGGGAAAAAGAAAAATGCTGCAGGTGTCATATTTACAGACCTAAGTGCCAATTCTGAGTTCTATGTTGCGCTGGCGCCTTCGCTATTTACTAATGGATTTCGCTATTTACTAATGTATAAGGGCCACCCTGTTACCACTCAACATCTGCTCTTCTGACTGGGTCTCCCATTTTCTTGCACAGACTACCAACCACCTCTTGCAAAAGTTGAAAGGTTTTGTATGTGTTTATGAGAGAGAGAGAGAGACACCAGTCACACCCTTTTATGTACTTCCAAGCATTCGTTGACGCACAATAGCTCTTCTGTTTCCTTCTGCTTTAGCACAGACTGAGAGGCTCGCTCACCTTCAGTTAATAATTGAGTGGAATCCTTACTTTTCGCCTCCCCTAACAAAATAAAATTTCCTTACATAAAAGATCAAATCGTACACAACGCAACATGAGAAGTCTGGCAAGGTTGTCACTTAGAGAAATGAACAATGAAAGTGTTTCATACTGAAGAATCTGGGTGTATTTACATGCAGTGTGAATGTTTTTGTTTCACGAATGAGCACCAATGCCTCTTGCAGGAAGTTTACCTCAGTGCACCTTGGATTGACCTTTATTGTTTTATTAATGTCATTATGGCACACAACAGCACATGTGAGATTTTTTTGTTCTTACGTCTTATGTGTACAGGTAAAGCTTCTTGCCGAGATTGCCTCATGCAGGACAGTTTGAGTTGTTGCAGTGTTTTTCACGCAAAGAAATAGCGTGAATATATTCATGTATGGTGAAACTCTTCTGTAAATAGTGCGTGTTAACATTGTGTATAGAAGCATTGTAAGATAGCATATGTGAATGATGTGTGACATCTAATTAGGGGCCCACTATTATAGGAAAAAAATATTTCGGATTTCACACTTCTCAGTATATGTTGCCAAAGCATGCAAGCAACAGACCAGCCTTTTGTTTGGTTTTATTTTTATTTTGTTTCTTCAATGGAACATCATACATCAGACAAGATAATAGCGAAAGTCGACAGTGTTGCTTATGTTGCTACTAGTGTTCTTGTTTAGTCTTGTAGTGTATTGCGCACTTTTATCTCAGCAATATAATTTCTATGCTTGATTCATTCTTTTAGTAGCACAAGAAAATCATAATGCTTTGGTGCACATCAATAACATTTTTCATTCCAAAACAGAACAATTGTGAAACAATGTCAAATAAAAACAGACTTGTCACTACGATGTGACATCTATTCTGTGTCAGCTGTAAAAAATATGTTAAAACAAGGAACCATAAACACACCTGCTATGGAAAGTAGAAGGCATTACTCTAACAGTTCAAGAAGGAAAGACTGACGTCGAATGAAACAGAAAGGCCAGTGAACGGACATTCTTCTCCATGCAACAACTCGTGTGCATTGTATAGCTCAAGAGCGTTATTTCTAACAATTGAGGTCTACCTTAACATGAAAAGTACCAAAAGCACTAAACATAACCACAAATCAAACAAAAATACAAAAATGACAAATGCTTGTTATGCACTAGCAAAGACCAGATTACGCAGAATATTAAAGAAGGTGTTTTTCTGTAAAGTTTTCTGAAGTATAAATCGAGCTCAAAATATTACTTCGTCTTTACACATATGGAATATCCTCCATTAAAAAATATCACACTGGAACCTTCTACATGTGCCTTGTATCACACAGCTGAACACAAAAATTTTCATAGTGAAAACATCAATCTGGGCACCCTATATCTTCAAAAGTTATTTCCCATAAATGAAACGTTTTGGGAGTACTAACAATAACAGAAGCACTAAAATTAAGTATTGCACAAAAAGAGAAATGATATGCTTGAAAATGCACAGTGAAATAAGCTTGCCTCGTGAGCTAAAGAAAATTCCAGATTAGCAAGAATAAAACTGTAAGTGCTCAAGAAACAATCAAGCAGCATAAAGCAAAACCAGAAATATCAGTACATGCCTACACATTTGGTATTACCGAAGATATCACAGTGGAAGCTTGTACATATATGTTGCATCACACAGCTGAGCTGTAAAAATGCTCACAATGAAAATACCACATTCGCCCACTTGGCACGCAGTGCATCCTTCAAGTGATGTTTTTATAAAGTATATTGTGAGAACTAAAACAAGAGATTCACTACAAATAGAAGTGTATCACAAAAATATAAATGATAAAAGCTTGAGGGGACTGCACTCTGAAATGGGTTTCAATGCACTATCAACAAAATGCTGTGCACTGGAGCAACTTCAGACTACTGACAATAAAAGTCAAAGGGTTTCTAAATAAACATAGTAGCAGCATACAGCAAAAGCTCAAAGTATTGCTTTGTGGTTACCTAAATGGGCATTGCACTTTGAAAAATATTGCAGTTACCTAAATGTAGTATTGAAAGTTCAAGAATAGAGAGTGGAACGTTGTGCTTTTGTAATGCATGTCAAATAGAGACACTGTTAAAACATAAATAAATGTCAAAAGCTCTTGTGGTGGTTATTTCCTGTGTCTTTGTATCCTTACCATGAGTATGCTGTAGCATCCTTTTTAACTATGGAGCAATAAACCCAAGGATCAGCGCTACTGCATAAATTTCCTTGTAAAAGTGGCTCACTGCTTCATTCCTCAACTGCGATGAGTGCTGCCGCATGCACACCTATGACTGAGTGTGCATTGTGACAAAATCTGCTTGAAAATCGGTCATGTGTTACTTCTGCGTTTTTGGTGCCTGTTACGTTGTGTACCACTGCCATTTGTGAGATTATGGGGTGTTGAAAAAAATTTCACAATTAGTTCATGCTAGAATATCTTTGGGACAAGGAACTTAAAGTATACATACTCCATCTTTAGGATAAGGTCCCAAAGGAATGGCTCATCCCTGTTTACCTTTACTATTACTGACTGTGCAGGGGTATACACATAAAGCAATGCCCTCTGGAGGTTCAAGATGTATAACTGCACTTGAATTTGAGTGAAATATTGGTGTACCTACCTGAGCTCGAGAACATCATCAATGAACTCAAGGTAGCGCACATGAACTTGGCTCTCCTCATAATTAATGAAGGGCATGTCTTTATTTTTGAAGGGACACTTTATCTCAACCAACGCTTTCTCGCTGTTTAGCTCCACAAGTCCATCAGGGCTGCAACACAGCCATGGCTTCTCTGGTAAAACGACAAGCCCCGTCTGTGAGGAAGAAGAACCATAACAAGGTTAAGGTTTGAAATCAAAGACATTTAAAAACAGCTATCTCCCAGTGGAACAAAAACTAACTAGGTTTGCTTTTCTTGGTAAGTTCGCTCTGCCTTTTTAAGGTTCTTTGTATCTAGTTGTTGTTATGGCATGTTTTCAGTCCCACATCAATCAAGATCGGACAACCGGGCTGGCTACTACTTCCTTTGTTTTTTTTTCTATGTTTTGTATATGCAGCTTTCAAGCCACCACATTTAAACACGGAGGCCACTATAATGAGCCTAGTTTCTCTTTGCAGTAGACTAAAGCCACATTAACATTCCAATACCATCTACACGTGTGA
>JABSTT010000302.1:0-12529 GCA_013339685.2 Hyalomma asiaticum | reverse complement strand
CAATACGTAAGTATTAGGTGGTGTGTTCCTTTACAAGAAAGTACACAGATGCGTAATTCTAAAGACCGTATTGTTTGTTAGGCTGCGCTGAAAATGCGATGCTGTGCACGAAAAAGGCCTCTGCCGACGATTTGGTGCTGCCACCAGGCAGTTGCTAAGGGATTCTGCACAAGCTCATGTTTCCCGACGTCGCTGCCAGATGGCTTCCATATCACACGCAGCGTAGAACGGCCGGAAGAAGACTATCGTCTTTCGGCGACATTTCCAGCGAAGCACGCAGATGCGCGGCCGTTTTTTTGCTGGTACTTCGCATCCCAATATCCGGTGATTCTTTACGTCACGTTTGTTGATCCTTTAACTGATAGCTCCCGTTAAAGCTCTACCTCCTCGTTCGAAAACGCTCTTTTACAAACTCCATTCTCACATTATCTGTTTAGGCGTGGTTAAAAAGAAAACATATTTTTGCTTCTTCATCGAACTGCCGTATCTGGTCTGCACCGGATACAATAGCGCATCGATTTTAAAAGCGAAGCATATGTGGGCTAGCTTGAGCAACTTCGAAGGTATCTATCTAGATAATGTATCTAGCGTCCTGCGTCTCGATGCTCAGCTGGTCGTCTCATTCGCTTGATGTGCACCAAATTTGGCATGGTACGGTGCCACTGTATGACGCAACTGAATAATTGATGTATACATCGGTGAAGTCATATACTCGTTGTTGTTGTTTTGTGGGGTTTCACGTCCCAAAACCAGTTCTGATTATGAGAGACGCCGTAGTGGAGGGCTCCGGAAATTTCGACCACCTGGGGTTCTTTAACGTGCACTGACATCGCGCAGCACACGGGCCTCAACGTTTCGCCTCCATCGAAATGCAGCCGCCGCGGCCGGGATTCGATCCCGCGACCCTCGGATCAGCAGCCGAGTACCGTAGCCACTAGACCACCATGGCGGAGCAGTCCTATAGTCGTCATGCACGACACAATTAAGGATAACACGATCACATGTAGCTCGTACCCCATAACGTTTTCTTGCCAACTATGTGTCGACTCTTTCAGACAGTGACTTCCGCGACAAAAGTAAGTTGGTGATTATTTGGTGGACCCCGGCCTAAAAAAACTCTCATGTTAAAACAACCAAAACTCCAGCCGTCTGCATAGCGGCCATGGAAACGCGAGTGTTCGCCCAAGCCAGTGGGTTGCCAGATCCGAGACGGCGCCGGCCGCTCGGCAACATGGTAGGTAGCGCCCATGGGTAAAACGTCCACAGACGCGCCTTACTCTGCACTCTCCTCCGAGAACTAATTCACAACACATGGCAGGAGAGCCCGTGCGACGCCGCTGCGCTGCAAAAAGCGCACGTTCCCCTTTGAGAGTATTATCGTAGTACTCTTCAAAGGCACCCCTCGTTTACCCCCGCCATTTACTGTAGACAAGCCACAACTTTCGTAGCCATATAGCGCCGAATCAACCTCGTTTGCCGAGTTTAAAAGCCGCGTTCTTTGTTAAGCTCCCCCCCCTCACCCGCTTCCGGTGAGACACGAATGCCCATACCCGTTACAAGGATATGCGCCTTTGTTCATTAGATGACGGGACAACACGGCCAGTGGTATATCGGATGGAAAAATTTTGGGAAGGGCCACATCTCGGTCAACCCACGACTGCTTACGCGACTAAACTGCGTACATACATACATACATACATACATACATACATACATACATACATACATACATACATACATACATACTATTGCAGGACTGATGTATGTATGTATGTATGTATGTATGTATGTAACTGTTCTGACCAGACGCTTTTACCTGGTAATAAATCAATGACATTGACTATGTATTCCAGCGTCAAAAAGAGCCATCTGATGGTGCTTTAAACAGGTAAGCCCTCGTTCAGGCACGTGACGAATCGTTTATTGATCTGCATTTGCATTAAGTTGTGGTATAGTCTTCTATAACGTTAGCATCTGCAAGAACAAGCACATTCTCCTTAGGTTAGCCTTTGGGAACAGTGCATTTGTGGCGCTCTTCCCAAGCAGCCGACGCTCGGCGGAGGCAGCGACTCATGGCAGGGGCCTTCATAATTTGGCTGTCAATCTAGCACTCTAGTAGTTCTGCTAGTACTCGATGCTACCTTGCTTTACGTATGCATCGCAAGAGATCAATATGGCCCGTCTTCGCTTACGCTTGCAGGCGCACGATGCACAAGTATAGACTGCTCTACGACGGTGGATGACTTATTGGCACTGAATACCTGCTACCGCAAGCAGCCCTGCCTGTGAGTATTGTTGATCATCGCACGGACATGCCTTGCATGCACCTTGACGTTTCTTTTTGTTTCTGAACATCATCCTTTATTATGTATATTCTTTATCATTCACTGATCCTTTAGCTATGTAGTCGCCTATGTAAATGGAATTTACATGATCGGCTGGAAATACAACTTACACACTTCTAGGCAGCATCATTTACCAGCACCTTGTGATCATGTGATCACGTTTAGCATGGTCGTTTTCGTAAGTCGCATGCGGACAGTTTCCTTCCCCCGAATCGGAATGAACCTGTCCTAAAGGTCTGGCGAGCCACAGCGCAATGGCGCTGTACATTACGGGAAGAAAGAGCGCCGAGCTCCGTCGTCTGCTCCGGCTACGCTTGCAATAGAGTGCGCACTAGTAATTGCCGGTTTTGTTGCATAAGACGAGGCTCCTCGTTTCATACGCCCCATTTGAGAACCACCAAGCGGTTTTCATTCACTCTTGGATTGTGCGGTTTGTCGTAGGTTATGGGGTAAACATCCGGCATGACAACGTCCTCCGCCTTGCCGGCTGCCGTTTTTCGGAGCCTAGGAAAAGCGTAAACTTGTGTGGATTGACGAAACTGACCTGGCATCTTGGGAACGCTCATTGCTCGAACACCCGATGAGGAAAGACTGTTGGTAAATGGTCGACCTGACGTTTGCTGCCGCTTACGTAGAAGTGGCCCCCCGCATATCTTACTTGCAGTGGGCTCCCTATTGCAAAAACCAGCTCCCCCAGTGCATTTCCAGTACGTTTTCCGTACTGGGAGCACTGGAAACGCGCTGGGAACGATGATATTTCACTGGGCGGTACACACTGGGACGCTGGCAGCGCTGGCTTGCACTGGTGTGCGCTGGCGTTGTACTGGGACAAGCTGGCATAGCTGGAATGTCACTGGTACCAGTGAGAGGCTTGCTGGAAAGCGCTGTACACTGGGAGGCTGCGCGCTGGCAGGAGTGCGGAACACACTGAAAGCAGCCCAAGAGACGCTGGCGCTGGTTTCACAGGCGCACGCTCTCCACTGGGGCCTGTATTAGTTGATTTCACTAGGTGTGAAGACTCTGGAAACATTTACGGCTTGGCCGTACTTCATCGCTGCGAGCTAAAGTGTGCAGCAATTTGCGGAGTACGGCGTCCGCGCGCACTAAGTGCTAGCAGCTGTGAATGTTTACATTTGGTCATTTTCCACGCACTTAGCTTAGACACCCAATGTCACGTCTATGAACCACTCTGGTAATAGTTCTGCTGTAGTGTTCACTTGTGGGGAGGAGTCGGTGCAAATAACCGCAAAATTTTGCATCGCCGCGCAATTTAATGATCGACGCTCTCAAAGCGTCGACCCCAACTCACGCAGAAAAAAACAAACGAAAAAACACCGATCGGTATCACCACGCTCCAAATGCACCTCTGGCGATTGCTGCACCTTCAATTACTTTAGATTCGCGGAAAAGTAATCATATAAGAAAGGTTCTTGAAACTTCTTGAAACAATAAGAAATCTTTCAATATGGCTACAAAAGAACTGCTGTTCAAGACGTTTGTTAGATCAATTTTAGAATATGCCTGCGAGGTGTGGGACCCGCCGATGGTAGGTGATAAAGAACGCATAGAAAAAAATACAAAAATTTAGCTGCAAGGTTCGTGACTCTAAACTACACAGTTACTTTTACACTCTAAGAAAAAAGATGGTATACCTTACTCTTTTAGGAGAGTCAGGGCTTGCCACATATATGACTCTCTTTGAAGATACCCGTCAACTCTCTTTTCTGCAGGAGAGTCACGGCGCTGCGAGAGTGTACACTGACTCTCTTTGCGAAGGGTGGTAGGACTCTTGTCTAAAGGATCATGTGACCACTGCTGAGAGAGTCACTTGACTCTTGCGAAGAGTGCTAGGACTCTTGTCCAAGGGATCGTGTGACCACTGATGAGAGAGTCACTTGCATCTCTTATGAAGAGTGCTAGGACTCTTGTCCAAAGGATTGCATGACCACTGCTGAGAGTTACTCGACTCTTATAAAGATAGAGCAAGGTAGTCATACCAAATGGGTCAAACGACTCTGCAAAATAACTACTGTAACTGAGTCAAGAGACTCTTTATGTGTTGTCACAAGACTACTAACAGGGAGAGTCAGGTATTCATTTTAGGTGAGTCGAAGGACCCCATAGAGCCAACGTGTGCAAAAGAAAAGGCATATGCATTTTCACCTTATATTCACGAAACAACTGAAGAATTACATGACTTTTAGAGCACAGTGAAACGACTGCAAAAGATGGTCTGCAGTTCCTTATTGAATGGTAGAAATATTTTCTCGGACACAAACAACAGCTTAAGAAAGAAATTTATTATACACATACATTATGGCACTTGTCGTAGGTAGTCTCATTCAAATGAAAGAAATGAAACAAGTACAAGAGCAATTCAATTTAACCCGACATATATGTGGAATAATGTCTGTTCATACATAGGAACATGAAATGGCATAACTAGAAAAGAGACTAATCCAATAAATGGAAATATGTTTATATGCAAAAGATCCATCTGCACTTTCAATATATTCAAAGTGCTGATCCATAGCACAACAACATCATTAGTAGCTTCTTTATTTACAAGTCTAACAATGCCTCAAAGAAATAAGACAACCTCAGTACACTGACATTGCAAACATAATAAATGAATTACTGATGTGGTACTAAAATGTGTTCCAGTCATTTATACATAAAAAGTGAATTTAATAGCACACAAGTGTTTTCACAAAAAGATAATGGTAAAATGAAGTTAATTAGCTTGTACACTTGGACGATTGCAAGGCCCCCTATTACTTTCAACCAAAAATAACGATATTCACACTAAACAATATGCCTACCATTATGAACATGCAATATGCATATCACATACCAGTGTGAAAAAATTGTTCAGAAGATGCATACTTTAAAAATGACAAAGAACAAATCCTACAGGTCTCTTTCAAAGTTTAGAATGCATGGATAACTTACCACTGCTAAAGAGTGTAATGATGTACTTAGAAAATGTACACTTAGCTGTCACTCGTGCAAATGCAGCGACGTAATTCACCCACATTACCACTTGTATGATAAAAGCTCTGTGAATATATGCAGATTTCAACACAGCTCTGACTTGGAACTTCAGAAGTTAAATATTTGGTCCATTATATCATGTAAACAAGGCAGTGGCAATAGGCAACAAAAAGTGCACATTGCAGATTGGTCATGGCAACACAATGTCTAAGGCAGCTGCTGTGTATAATAGCAGTTTGTTAGCAACACACAGAAGGCACATTAAGCACCTTGCACTGATACTACGCCACGAGAAAATGCGGCGTCAACATATGCATCAAACAGAGCACAATGAGTATCGCTTATCTAGGTGTACACAGCTATCTCATGTGCATAAAAAAAATGAGGTGCAACAACAGGCACACTAAGCATCTTAAATGAATGCATTGCCACAGGAAAAAGTGACAAGGAGCATGAAACAGTTCCCTGTGAGCATCATGTGTTTTGGTGAAGCAGTTAGATTATCACATGCGAAAAGGAAATGGTGCAATGAGAGGCACATATAAACCACTACCTGAGCAGAAGTTACCAAAGGCAGTGCACTACAGCATAAAAAAACGTTGCCAGTTGTGACAAAAAAATTCACATTGAATGTTTACAAGGTTAGCAGCTGTGCTATACATTGCTATTTCATTTAGCAGCACAACAGTTCATGCTTTCAGAACACAAAAATGCAAGAGCCTTTTAGTGTTGACAACATGGTGTCACAACGTGCTCTGCCAGCAATCAAACTTCTGCTTCAAAATGAAGCGTCCATACTAGTCAAGAATGGTTCGAAGAACACTGTATTGTGAAAATTGCTACATTTCTGCACTTTTTCCTAAGTTTCTGTGTACAGTAGTCCAGAGCAAAGTAAAAGAAGGGGAATACATCTCACTAACAGAAATTCTACACATGATACTACAGAATTTCCTTTAGAGTTGCTTTTATAGAAAACAAAGTATTCCTTCTACCCTTTCTCAATAACTACCTACTCCAAAGTAATCTTACTGCAAATATGGGCTGTTTCTCCTGTAACTCCTAAATGGCATCCTTTTCGGACAACTGGAGCATTTAGGGGAACCAAAAAGTAATTAAGAGCCTTGCATTTTGTGTGAACAATTTTATAAACATGTGGAGGTCCTGCACACAGATACATATTGCCGCAATGAGATGAGCTCGAAGAACGGATGCTGGTGACATACCAATAGCAACACTCAGCCCATAAGTCTGGACATTCTCCAACATGATGTTCATTTCTGGAGAGGACAGGATGCTTTTGGCAGTGAAGGCGGGTATCAGTGTGTATGCATCCTTCCATAAACCTACAAAAGAGAGGAAAAAAACAAGCATTATTATGGCAGCCAAATGCCTACAGGTGTATCACACAGCTTTTCCACAATCACAGTACTCAAGAGAAACTGAACACATTTCTTCAAACATTCAGTGCTGCGTTTGGGCTCTTCTGGAAGACCTTGTCCTTGGTTGTGCTGTAATTCATCATGCATAAGAAACTCACCCAAACTTTCACATTACTAAGCACATTTACTCAAACATATATGGTAGTGGCCCAACAGTAAACATCCATTGTTCGTGAAATGTGCTACAATTACACTATATCTGTCCATGAAATGCCTTTCCAGCGGGATGCCTGGCCATGAAGCGTATAGTGAACCTATTTCGTGAATGTTATGACAGAGTATGCTGCTTTTTAACCCATAGAAGTTGTTATGATAAATCAGAAAATCCTGAAAGGCCACATCTCAATGCTTTTTCTCACCACAAGAAATGTTTACAATTCACATTGAAGCCCCCATCAAAAAAGAGAGAGAGATTGTTTCAGCGTAATGGCTCTTACCAGTGGTGCAGACATGTCAACCTTTTGCCCAATCAATAGGAATAGGAGATGAATGACGGTACCAACCCCACTGGTACCTATAAAAGAGTGAAATGCAACATTTAGGCAGGTCAGCTTTGCAAAACGAGTCAGCTCGCAACCTCAGTAACTTGCTTGCATGTAGTGCCTAAACATTTGAGACACTGATACTGAAACCATGAAATGCACAAAAATATTACACAGATTCCACAGCCAATGCTGTGGAATCTTAGTCAAATACTTTCATTCCAATGCTTGTCTGCCAGGTACCTGTTGAGCCTAGACACATATTTTAAACATTAGTGCCATGTAGAATACCTTATGATCCGAGTGAATCATATAACTTTCGATATCCAGCTCACCCCTTATGACAGCTCAAGTCAACAATGCATAATAACAATGTTGTCTTGAAATGCAAATGATAATTCGTTCACGACATCTTCATTGAACTGACACATTCATCGACCTACGATAACCGAGAACCATCTCGCTCGCTTCAAATCACGATTGCAGTTGCTGCAGTGTACATTTCGTGGCACTAGCATATAACGTAAATGACTCATATATATTGCCTTCAAGCAACAAGCATGCTCAGCCACATTATTACCCTCACGACAAAGCAATTATGTTCAGTACTGACAAAAACGAATACACACTGTTTTGTAACGCAATCACCAGGATACACAAGCTACTAAACGGAGTCGGCTGTGCTTGTGGCAGTGATATATGTTATATCGGCGTCCCCGCCTCCTGCAATCTGGTTGTTTCGCACGTTATTACCGACGTTGCTGAAACGCTACTTTTGTTCCATCAACACCGTAAAAGGGCTACAGGACGACCAGCACGTCACACACACACACACACACCCCGCGCGCGCACACACACGCACGCACGCACGCACACTCAAAAGTACAGCGCGGGGGGGGGGCAGTCGCCTGACAGAACCACAAACATACCTGCTGTTCCTCTGACCACTCATCCTTGCTTTGTGAACACACTGCCCGGGCTGTCTTATGCGGTTCCTGCGCACCAACAGCAATTTCGCAATGAAGTAATCATGTTACGTAATTCAGTGACTTCATTGCACTCACCAAGTCCCGGAGGCTTCCCGTCGACAGTCTCATCAAATGGCTGAACTTTCTTCTCCAGAACCGCAGTCGTAGTTTATCACATCACTGGAAAGGGACTTTCTCAGAAGGTGCACTCGCTATTCGACCACGTACTTGCATAATCGACAAACTGGGCAAAACAGCTTCCTTGCGAGCACGCACAAAGTTCCGCGTTGGTCGTGGCTGTCGCTGGGAAGACGCGACTACGACGCTCCATCCGCCGGCGACCGCGTGCTGTACAACGCCCTAACATGTTAAATTTGTCCACTCGATGAGCGCCAACGATGATAAACGCACAATACCGCACGTAATATTAGTAAACACGTTGAAAACACGCGGACGAAATGCATCACACGCGCCGCAGTCAGCCTGTTGAACAAGACCTGTTCCAACGGCTCGCTCAGTGAGAAAATTTCATAGGGGGCAGTAGTGTTATGTTGTCATACCATATTTTTAAAAAGTGTAATTTTGACCTTGGTAGGAGGTGCAAGCCGTGCTTGCAACGCGTACTGGTTCTTTATGCCTAGGCTTGAAAATGTATGTTTATTTTTGGTCAAATGAGAGAGGTTATATCTACATAATTTCTAAGCTCGCGCCGCAAGCGACGGTGAGATAAAAGCACAGCCTTAGAGATCCGTCTTTCGTACGGATCTCTAAGGCTGTGTAGCTGTAGCGCCTCATCGCTACAGCTGATGACCGAAGACCAGCAGACTTACTGTGTGGTAACAGAGGGGCGCATTCTTGCGCCTTAAAGGGGCAGTGAGGGGGGCCGTGGAAGTTTCGGCAGCGTGCTTTAATGCGCGGAGGTAGATGAGGAAAAAAATGCTCATTATCCAAGTTTGTCTGCTGAGCCAGCGCTGCTACAGGGAGCAGAGGTGGGGGCATTGTGAAAGTTCCTCCTCGCGTCTCCTTCCCCCACCCCTCTTTACCACCCTGAGTTTGTTTACAAGAAGGGGGGGGGGAGGGCAGGGGGGGGGGAGGCAGTGCCGTACTTAGACAACTTCGTCTTCGGTAAGGTCCACTTTCCTACTAATGCAATGAATTTATATAAAGTCCAGACAGTCTGAACGTAACCAAATAAAGGTAGTTACTTGCGCCAACACTTTTGTCATGCATTTATTATCGTCGCATATAGATATATAATAGTCCTATGTGAACATCCAAATGCCGAGTTTAACAGTTTCTGCTTGTTCTGGAGTAGCTATATTCACTACGCGTAATACTTCGTTCCACTGCTAATATTATTTCATTCTGAATTTGTGTACAGATTCAGTAATTAAACATGTGCAGGAAATTGACCGCTGCAAGTGCATCGCGTTCATTGAAATTGTAGTTAACCCAGAAAATTTATTGCGCAAAGCTTTCCCACGTGCAGGTATAAGAATGGTCCACACACACACACACACACACACACACACACACACACACACACACACACACACACACACACACACACACACACACACACACACACACACACACACACGGTTATCTTTAGTATCTCTTGCAGGTGTCAGTTTACTCTCACGGTGACTCTTCTTACAAGAGTCGCGAGCCGTACGGAGTCAACTGACCCCCTCAGAAAAGTTTGACCCTCCTTGGTGGGTTTCTGCGACAGGCCAAGAGAGTCAGAGTGCAGTGACTCTCTTATGACTCTTATTTTTCTTAGAGTGTAGCGCTACCCAAGCGAAGGCGGATCTGAAATGGGAGACGCTAGAAAATCGCAGGAAGAAACTTCGCTTAAACTTTTTCATAATATTATACACTCAAAAGTTGGCATTGATCGGCAACAGTATATAAAAGAACCTTATTATGTATCCACACGGGGCGATCACTCACATAAAGTACGTGAAATATTTTCCACCACAGAATCCTTCAGAATGTCGTTCTTTCCAAGAACAATATGGGAGTGGAATAGATTACCTGCTGCTGTAATTAATGAAATATCTAATGATGCGTTTTATGCCTTGTTAATTTAGTGTTTTATGACTTCGCATTATGTGTTTCTTTGCATATTGGCTGTGTATGTAATTTATTTATTATTTTGCCTACTTGTTAGTCTCTACTGTTTATATGTGATGTGTAAACCCGCTTATATTGTGTCCCCCTCACTGTAATGCCTCTGATGGCGCTGTGAGTATTGCGTAAATAAATAAATAAATAAATAAATAAATATACGATAATTTTAGCTTTCTGAAGCCGCCAAGCCCCGATCGGTCTGTCCCAGTATGTTCCCAGTGAAGCTTGGGCAAAGCGTACCGGCCGAGTCCGTCTACACGCGAACGGCGCCCCAAGCCTTAAGAATACGCTACTACGACGAATAAGAATTACTGCTCAGTAGAGCCTTGGCATCGGTTAACCTGAACAGATGATTCTTTATTACTTTGCGGTGCTTAAAGATGAAGCGGTGTACATCGAAGCGACGCACTTTGAGCAAGCGCATATATGTCACGGAAAGTTGCTGCCGCACCCTTCCCTGACTCAAATGCAATCGCACATATTTGTCGATCAGTACGGCTTCCTGAACAAAGATGATCAGAGGTTTCCCACTGCACTGCACTTCCTTTTTGCGAAGCGATTAACAGTTGCTTCTATGAACATATGTACGTCAGACACTGGTACTGCCGCTGTCCTAAAATATCACCGTTTGAGCGAGAAAACTGCTAAGTGCCACTTGAATTACACGTTTAATTATCGAGCGGCATTAAAGCCTACACCAAACGCATCTACATACATGTCGACTATTCGTAAGAGCAAGAAAAGGCTATCGAGTGCGGTCGTAACAACCGATAGTCCTTGCCCGTCGCTATACTTATATTTTTTTCATTATTAGATATGAATTGTATAATATGCTGACTGCTGTCGCCATTATTAGAATGCCATGCGTGATCGGCGGCTTGTTTCATTTGTCTGACAAGCGTGCGAGGTTCAATTTAGCATAAAAAGGCGCGTTCGTCTTGTGTGTACCGCTGCAAACGACAAGTCAGACAGTAGGTCACACCACTGCCTAACCTGTTTACGGCCGCTTTGGTGTGTTCAGGCGTGGTACAATAAAGAAAAAAAAAGTTCAGGCGTGGTGCAGTAGTAGCGTGCTGGGTTGGCACTGCAAAGGTGCGGCGTTCGAATCCTGGTCTCGCAAGTTTTTTTTTCAGTCTTTTGTTTGCTGTGATGCGTCCTCTCGCTTTTTTATATTGTATATTATTTAGCGTGCATGGCAGGGAAGCACCACGTTTTTTTTGGGGGGGGAGGGGGGGTCTAAAGCGGTTTTGCGTGCCAGTATCCCGCGCCTCCCAGTATCCCGTGGCACGCCAGCGTGCCGGTATCCAGCGCCACACTGGGCCCATAATCAAGCATGGCGCTGGACGCTGGCTCCCAGTGGCGCTGTGTTTTCCTATAGGGCTACCAAACCAAACACCGCCCTTCTTGTCCTTGTCTGCTTAAGCGCTGTACAGACCGTACCGTTTTTCGTCAATAACGACACCTGGTGCCGTGTGCTCGGGCGTGCGACATACGACGGCTTCAGACAAACAGGGAGACGAGCGATCAGCGCGTATACAGGCGACGCCCGCATCCAGCGCGTCGGTTACACGCTCGTAAGACATCGTGTCCTCGTCACTAAGTACAAGTAATGTTTTCGACATTCCTGCCTTGTACTGTAACAGAATTGAGGAACATTCCCATAAAACACTGCCTTTGCAAGCGACAAACACATCACAACAGCTCAACGTCGATGACGATTCCGAGAGTAGGCTTAGTTAAGCCGGCGCACCAGCCGTCGTAGTTCGCAATTAAGCGTGCGCTCTTCACAAATTGCTCATTTCTACCAACGCGCTTACTATTTCCACGCATATGTCGTGCATTAACAAATAGGACTAGTCATCTCGAAACCTCGATTTGAAACAAAATGGTAGAAACTAAGCGAGCGGTTTTGCCGAAACGGCCCCTATCGATGTTTACGATGCGAACCGCAGCCAATTCCGATATCTGGAGTACTCAGGAAAGGGGCACTGCTTTGAAGATTGGCCAATTGTAAGCATAACTTTACTCACTTATTTTGCGTCAGAAACAAATAAGAATTAATATTTTCTACGCGAATCCGGCAAACACCCCGACAAACGACTGTCGGATAGGATCGCCGGACATCGCAATGGATCGGACCGTGAGCTCGGCGCTTTATCCGCTGTACC
>JABSTT010000300.1:0-12396 GCA_013339685.2 Hyalomma asiaticum | reverse complement strand
ATGTCGTCGACGTATACTCGCACTCCTGTCAGTGTCTCGAATATTTCGCTGATAGACTTTTGAAACACTTCCGGGGCGGAGGCTATGCCGAAGGGCAGCCTCAAAAAACGGTAACGACCGAAGGGGGTCGCGAAAGTACAGATTATTGAAGTGTCATCATGCAGCGGTATCTGGTGAAACCCCGAGTTCGCATCGAGGCGTGTAAAAAAACGTGCCCCAGCTAATTCCGACTCAATATCTTCTCTACGAGGCATCTCGTAATGCTCGCGTTTGAGGCAGTCGTTAATCTTCCTCGGGTCCATGCATAGCCTGAGTTTACCGTCTTTTTTTCTGACAATAACCAGAGGACTTACCCAGTCCGTCGGCTGGTCTTGCTTGGCTATGATGCCAGCTTCAACCATGCGGGCAAGTTCAGCACGCAGAGGTTCCCGTAAGGCAAGGGGCACACGGCGAGCTGTCTGGACGACTGGGACAGCATCTTCGCGAAGAACCATGCGGTAAGGGCGGTTGATACATCCAGTCCCAGAAAAAAGGTGTCGATACTGCTGGACAAGTCCTTCGCTGCTGCTGATTCCGACATCGTTAACGGTGCGCGAGAACAGTTCAAGCCGTTCGCTCGCTCGCAGTCCCAGTATGGCCTGCCGGTCTTTCTTCACAACGAAGAAGTCAATCTTTGCCTTTTTTGCTTCCGACGGTCACCGTGGTAGTCATTGTTGTATCCTGTACATACATACAGTATGTACATATGTACATACAGTATGTACTCCTGAGTCCTTCGCAAAGGCACCCTACCAGGAACTGGCCAGGCTGAGGCAACGTGTCAAGCGCAGGCAAGAGTACAGCAAAGCCTACACCGACAGGAGGCGAGCGGCAAAACCGACAACAGTGGCAGTAGGAGACATGGTGCGGGTGAAGAAACCATCGGTTTCATTCAAGGGTGACATCTCTTTCTCGAAGCCAAGAAAAGTCATCGAGAAATGCGGTCCAGCATCCTTTATTCTCGACGACGGCAAAACATGGAACGCGGCCAAGCTGTGCAAGGTGCCTGCTCGGCGCCCTGGCGACAATGGCCTTCAGCACCATTCTGCAGGGCGTGAATCTTCGTTAAATCATGATCCCGTTGATGCGACGCTTCTTTCTGCAACATGGCAACCAGTGTCCGCCGAGGCAAGTGTTCCCGCAGCGAAACCTGTGCCTAGTGCAGACTGCGATTCCAGGTCGCCAACAAGATCAGCCGCCGGACAGTTTCCGGCTTCAGAAACTGTTTCACGCCCGCCCGTGAACACTACAGAAGAACTGTGGTGTCGTGCCCACCTGGTCGTCGCATTCAGCCGCACAGAGACAGACGGCGACCGGACAGATATGGTTATTAATTGTGAATGTATAAATATTCCTTAGTTGGTGGACCAATTACCTAATGCATTCAATATTTTTGGCATGTGTATAGATAATTTTGTGTATATATGGATGTGTATTTCTTGCTGTGTATTTCTCGTTCCATATATAAACTGTGCGCGATTAACCTATACTAACGTACTAACACCTTCCCAAAATAAAAAAAAAATAAAACAATAAATGAGGGAGGGAAAAATGTTGTATCCTGTACATAGTTCTGGCAGTTTCGGTTTAGTGTTTAGGTTGGCAACACTGTGTCCTTGTGCTTGTATATATTGGTGGAACGTCTATTAAAACGGAGAGTATGCAACCGCTACCCGTGAGTGCGAGTCACTTCACCCATCACAACAGTCATGATGCCCAGATGCTTGATGACTCCTCCGTTGTAAGACCGTAGGATACACTTACTTGTAGTCAAGGGTATCCGCGACTGCAGTTTCTTGTAGGCAGATAATGGCAAGAGGTTGGCTTGTGCTCCCGTGTCAACTTTGAAATCTAGGGTCATGCCCGCAACTTGTGCTCGGACTAACCAGTCACGGTCACACGCTTTTCCAACGCTGTTGACACATACATCCAAGATGTCAAATTCCGCATCGCTATCTTCGGTGCTCTTTACTTCGCGTACTCGTCTGCTCCACTTGCACCGAGCGGCAAAATGGTTCTGCCCTTGGCATTTCCTGCACGTTTTGCCAAATGCAGGGCAGCTTCGCGGACCGTGTGTACGTCCACACCTACGGCACTTGAACGTTGCGGGCTCTTCCTCGTACTGTTGCTGCTGCTCCCGTCGTTTGACAGTGTCAATCTGCTTTTGTTCTCGTGACCAAATTTCATTTTGCGCGGCAGCCACTTCCGCAGCCTTGCAGACCTCTTCCGCTTTAGCCAAGGTTAACTTATTATCTTGCAGCAGCTTTTGTCTTACTTTGTCATCATTTGTTCCAAATACTATTTGGTCACGGATGAATGATTCTGCATTAGGGCCGAAGTTGCAGGAACGGGACATTTTTCTGAGCTCTCTGACAAACTGTTCGACTGGCTCACCTTGAGCTTGAATACGTTTGCGAAACATGTAACGCTCGTGCACTTCATTCAGGCGTTCTGCACAGTAAGCGTCAAACTTGGCGATGACAGTTGCGTAACTATCCCGGCTCTCGTCGTCCCTGAAGGTGAAGTTGTTGTAAACTTCACCTTCGTGGCATCCTGCCTAGGCTTCTTCTCGGGCTCTGATGCAGCCAAGAAAAGTTCGAACTTTTGCTTGAAAAGGTTCCACTGCTTACTGATTTCGCTGGTGAAGTGCAGCGGCTCCGGTGGCTTCACCAGTTCCATGCTTCTGCGTTACCTTGCACGAGCACTATGGGCGTGGCTTCACGTTCTGACACCATGTATCGGTTGTGGTGTCGAGTGAGTAAACGCAGGGACCGGTGTTCAGCAACTGAAAAAGCCCCCCAGTCTTTATTCGCACCCATTTTATACCCGGTACAGGAAGGGGCACACACGTGCTGAGCATGCGCCGAAGATACTACTTGCGGGCATGCATCACTTCGCTTTATCTACCTGATACAACCCTGACGGAGACAAGTCCTCTTGTCGAAATGCTTTTGTCAATATTTCCCGTTCAACGAGTTTTCATTACTTCAAGCCCTCATCTTCCCTTGAACTGTCTTGCTGGGATACCGGATCGCAGGTTCTTATTCAAGTTGGGGCAGACAAATTGTTGTGTACGAACTGAAGAAAGCTATGAAAGAATTTTAATTATGTCTATATCGAAAGAAGCACTTCCGGAAGGAAAGATTTGTCAACTCGGCGCAGCACTTTTTTGTACAGCCACAACAATGAACATTACGGCATTACATTGCGAACACCCTACGTTAAAGGGCAACTCCGGCGGTTTTTTCACCATGTCCTGATATTCCGTAGCCGATTTCTTGTTATATGATATCATCCTCCAGCATGGTGCCCCTCGCCACATACTCACAGACCGTGGCCGCTGCTTCCTCTCTCGCGTGGTAGACGACCTCCTGAGATCATGCGCTACTCGGCATAACTTCTCCACCTCATACCACCCGCAGACTAACGGACTTACCGAACGGCTCAACCGCACACTGACCGACATGCTTTCAATGTATGTTTCCGATGACCACAAAGACTGGGACATTGCTCTGCCATTCGTCACTTTCGCTTATAACTCCTCGCGTCACGAAACTGCCGGCTATTCACCCTTTTACCTTCTCTACGGCCGTAGTCCCTTACTGCCTTTCGACACCCTCCTGCCTTCTGATCCGGCGTCCACCACCTACTACGCTTATGATGCCATCACCCGTGCGCTCATCGCACGCACATTAGCCCGAGCTAGGCTCTCGTCCTCCCAGACGACTCAGAAAGCCCTCTACGATCGTCGGCACCGAGAGATCGATTTTCCTTCGGGCTCCCTCGTACTCCTGTGGCTCCCATCTCGTCGCGTTGGTCTCTGCGAGAAGCTCCTGTCACGCTACGTCGGACCTTACCGCGTCCTACGCCAGGTGACTCCTGTCACCTATGAGATCTCGCCAGTCTCGCCCCCCTCCTCAACTGCTACACCACGCAGTGACATCGTGCATGTTTCGCGCCTCAAGCCATACAATTCCGATGCACCATTTTAAGACACGCCAGCACCGGGACGGTGCACCACCGGCGGGGGGTCATGTCACAGCTACGACGACGACGAAGACGTTGGTGTGGGGCACAGGCTAGAGGTGCCCTTACAGCTGGTGCGCTCTGAGCAGTTTTGTCCGGACGACTGTAGGCTGTCCCTCACCTAATAAATACTCCCCGTAACAATATTTTACAATTGCACTGATAGTCCTGTAACTGCCAGGGTGGTTCCGTTTGCTCAGAAACGCACCAATAATTTTAAATAGGCAACTGAAAGTCGTCTCCAGACCGAAACCGAAACGCGTAGATGCTTCGGTGTAGCGTGTGCGGTGACGTCACAACTTTCCCGTCACCAGAAATATGGAACTGGCGCCAAAGAAATGCCAGTGGCGAGGTCATCCGACGATATATTGAGTTATGCCAGCTCTTCTGATCTTTGACAGCGACGATTTGAGTGCTGACGTATCGCCGTTTTGCTTTTGAAGGCCCGCTGTCTGGGGTAGGCAGCGTGGAGGTGATGACGTCAAAAACGCAAGGTGGCCCGCGTGAGAATCCGCTAAAAATTTTAAAAATTAATTTCCAGGAAAATTAAATGACCTACATCCGCCTGACTTGGCATAGAGAGAGAGAGAGATGATGGGCGGAAGGCAGGGAGGTTAACCGGAAGAGAAAATATCCAGTTTGCTACCCTGCACTGGGGAAGGGGTGAAGGGAGACAGAAAGAGATGGAAAAAGAATAAAAAAAAAAGAGGGAGGTCAAATCGCGCACACACACAAGCACGGCATGTGTCACGGCATATATTACTACAGTACCAAGGAGCATATGCACTGAACATTTAATTGAGGTCAGTGGACACTGAAAAATGGCCAGAGTTGCCCTTTAAGGTGTGAGCCCAAGTGGCGGCGAAGTTTTTTTATATAAAGATAATCAATCCAGATTTCGGACCTACTTTGTAAAGCATATCTTTTTATGCCGATGAGAGCAATATAAAGTATCCATTATTTTTCAAAAGTTCATCATATGTTAAACTTTTTTAAATGTGCGCTTTACGCGAATACCCATAACTCAGATTACACTAATTAAAATTTTATATTTTTGTAGAAGCATAAAGGAAACATTGTGCGGTGCAATGAACCAAACTGAATGAAATCAAATGAACATTTATAATATAGTGATTTACTTATCTAAGACATGTGCGCCACACCATTGGGAGCGGGTCCGTATAAAACATATTAAATCATATAAAACAAATGAAATCTATTGGAACAATTTTGTTAGCTGAGGTGCACTGCGCACCCAATATTGCGACAAATAACTCTGCCAAGGTTCCCCTGTTTATTTTTTCCTGCTCTCGTTTCCACTGTCTTGTCTATTATTCCCTTAGTTCCTACCCCAGGTGTAGGGTCGCCAACCGAGAACCGGCTTGGTTAACGAACCTGCCTTCCCTCTTCCTTTCTTTCTCTCTTTATTAGGAATAAAACTATACTAGTTTGCATTAAAAAATAAATACTGAAAATGTGAGATAGTTCTGAGAAAAACGACAAAAAATATTTCATATAAATGCAGCGTTGAGAGAATGTCAACAGAACATACCATCGTCCATATTTGTAGCTAGATCCCTTTTGGGTCTTGCTCTTGCTCATTCCTCTAGTTAGAATTTAGTTATTGTTTTTGTTTTTTTCCTAGCTAGCTTTACAGCATCTGTGACATGAAGAAATGCCCTCGCGGGGCATTCCACCCTGTTTGTAATAGGGAATTTCAGTTTGGCCGTAGACATCTTCCCGTTTACGGATACCGGTTTGCCGGGAAAGTGTACGTGACCAGCAGCGCTGGTAGCGACACCTGATGATGCGAACCATAACCTGAGACTTACGGAAACCTTACGTTTCGCGCTTCTTTTTGCGCGCTGAGCATCCCCACTGTGGCTACCAGTAATAAAAAGTAAACTGTATATGTGACAGCGAATATACACACCCAATTCTACGCAATAGCTAAGCGCAAATGCAAACGATTTCGAACTATAGTTCAAAATCGTTCCGTTTATCGCTCCTCGTCGCGAGTAGTGCCGCCGTTAAACGAAATGTGTTCCGCGGACCTTCAAGTGTACTACTGAGTATGCCAAGTTTAAAACGTGAATACGCGGGGACCCGGATGGGTCGAGCATCCATTTTCCGATGTGATTCTCTCTCTCTCTCTCACCTACACACACACACACGCACACACACACACACACACACACACACACACACACACACACACACACACACACACACACACACACACACACGAGTGACGCTATAGCGCGTAGTGTACACTAGACAACAAGCATAAAACATTTTAATGATTTCTCGTTGCGGTGTTTAAACTCTCTAGTATCGTTGCCTGGCGCCGCAACCCCTTCGCCTCAGGCTCATCGGTTGGAATAGATTTGCTTCGGGCAAACCAGCACGTTGAGACACCTGACCTGTTTCTACAACGCTGAAGAACTGTTGCCAAGTCGCTGTATTGTTATTCTCACTCTTTTAATTCACGCCAGTCACATTGTGACTATGCATGAATCTTCTACATGACCGATGACGAATCACGTGACAGCGTATACATTTGCTACCCGTTTCCTATAGAGATGACGACAATTCTATGCCTTCCCCGCAGCAATAGAAAGATGCGTGCTTGTGCTGGTGTGTGTGTGTGTTGACGTGTGTGTAGATGTCTTGTATGTCTGCTAGATTTCTCAGTTTTTTTTTCACCTAACGAGTTCTTTTTTCCTTATAATCCGCACGTTAAATACGACATAACAAATTATAGAATCGTTACTGATTGCGCCTCACGCAACCGCAATTTTTGTAAATCCAGCAACAATGTCTGCCACCCCCGACCCCGAGCTTTAAAGCTCGGGGTTGGGGGAGGCAGACATTGCCTTCCTTTCTACTCCCCCCCTTTTTTTTCCTACATCCGGACGAGGAACACTTGTCGAAATGAGACTGATGTTTCTTTTCACCCTACCAATAGTGCCAAAAGAAAATTCGAAAAAAAAACATTTTACTCAGTACGTAAAAACACGCGATCACGGTACTAACCACGCAAGTGGACCTGGCTTTCCGGTAAATTACGCAAACCGTGACGTTCTGGGTGTCAGGATCAACAAAAATGAATCATCCCGGACATTTTGAGATCAAATGCTGTACAAAATACTAACTCTGACAAAAATTAGCGGGCCGGGAATGCGTCAAGCGACTGTACGTTTAAAGGAGTACTGACACGATTTTGTGGCTGCGCAAAAGGGTCTTTTTTTCGTTTTCTAGACATGCGTTGTTAATGCTCTCCGCAAACCCAGACCAGGAAACACGTACAAATTATTTTAGTTTGATTTTAAAGTTTTCGTCACCGACCATCTGCAAGCCAGCCCAGCGCAATGTACGATGCGATCTCGTGTGAACACAGTCACCTAAATATCGCGGAAATCGTGGTCAGTCGCTGGACGACCATGAAATCACCGTTGTTTGTGTGCCTTACATGCACGTGACCAAAGCCGACAGAGTTGTAGCGACAGAGTTGGTAGAACATATCCAAAACTTATTTGAGCGCAACCACACGACACATCCACCCACACACACACCCACACACCCACACATGAGCGCTGTACGTGCGTTGATGTGTGGGTGTGTGGGTGTGTGTGTGGGTGGATGTGTCGTGTGTTTGCGCTCAAATAAGCTCTGTATACGTGACTACGCGTTGCGAGGTGCCACGATACTCTTTTTAGGGTCCTCGACGCCGTTGCTTTTATTTAGAGCAACAATACAAAAATATGAAAAATTCGTATCAGCACTCCTATAACGGTTGAGCTTGAAGTACTAAAGGCTACAGGTTCGACTCCGCCGTACCCCCTTTCTTTCGTTTTTTTTTTTTTTTACTAGCTCTTCCTCTAACCTTTACTTACTGTTCCAGAGTTACGCCAGTAGATGGGCCCGTGACGGTCTGACACCTGAAAAGCTCTCAGTTTTACTGCTGTCTACTATTCAATCCTACACCGGAACAGGAATTGGCCTCCCTGGTGCAGTACCTGGCCACCAACTCCCACACAATGTCTACAATTCGACCCTGGTCCTCAGTGTCCGGTGGCTGCAGAACATCCGACGGCGGTCAGCCCTGTGAAGCAGCGGAGGGTGCAAATAATCACTGGATCCGGGCAGGCAGCCACAAAGAACTAAATCTTGGAACATTAAAAACAAGATCCCTCTCGAGCGAAGGCGTTAGTGGGGACAGCATTGGCCTTAGCGAAGCTAGGAGAGCAAGCGTAGCTCACAGTATTAAACAATGGACATGTCCTCTGCTGTAAAGGGTTGCCCGAAAAGAGGGAATATGGCGTCTGGTTCCTCATTCACAAAGATAAAGCAGTCAGCGTGGATGAATTCTGCAGCATTAATGAAAGGGTAGCATGCACCGTAATAAAACTAAATAAGCTATATAAGCTTAAGATAATCTAGGGATATGCGCCAACAACGAGCTACGACGACGAACAAGTAGAAGAGTTTTACGAGGGGTATCGAATTAGCAGTGAAAACAATACGGACACAATACACAATAGTCATGGGGGATTTTAACGCAAAAGTAGGAACTAAACAAAGTGGAGAAGAAGCGGCAACTACGGTATAGGCCATATATAGGAATAACCGTGGAGGTGCAGTTGGTACAGTTTGCAGTACAATTTTCAGAAAGAAACCGACTCCAAATAATGAATACGTTCTTTAAGAATTAGCATAGGAATAGGAAGCGGACAAAGAAAAGCCATAGTGAGGAAACAAAAAACGAAATTTACATTATAATGTGTGAGAAATCAGGCATAATTCAAGACACAGGAGTAGTAGGCAAGATAAAATGTAGCGATCACAGATTAATATAGACAAAGATTGTACTTCACTTAAAGAAAGTAAGAACTACATTAGTTAATAAAAAAAGGTCAAACCTAGAGGTAATCAATGCAGAGAACCAAGAATTTAAAGTCGCGCTAAGAAGCAGATTCGACGCGTTGGACGAAATCGATGAAGATTTAGAAGTATAGTAAACAAAAACGTAACGAGAGCAATCCTTGAAACAGCGATAGAAGTCGGGGGTAAAACAACAAAGCAAAATGTAAGCAAGTTGTCGCATTCCTCTAAAGACTTAATAAAAATAAAACGCCAGCAGATGAAAGTGACTTCGTCCAAAGATAAAACAGAATTCGCAGAATTATCAAAACTGATCAGTAAAGCAGGGCAGAGAGATGTAAGGAACTTTAACGTGAGAGAAAGCAGTAGAGAAAGGTACCAGCACTCAATCGTTCAAAAAGAAACTGCAATTAGGAGGAAACAATATTCATGCACTAAAAAATAAACAAGGTAACGTTATCAACAACTTCAACAAAATAGTAAAAGCAGCAGAAGACTTCTACTCCGAACTGTAAGCTCTCAGACAGACCATGCAACCTTAGCAGAAATCAAATCACAGGAGGACACTAAAATTCCATGTAAATCCACTGACGAAGTCAGAAAAGCTGTGAAAGGCATGTCCTGCGGTAAAGCAGTAGGTGAAGGCGGCATAACAGCCGACTCGATCAAAACCGGAGGAGACGTTACATTTGAAAAACTTGCGTCGCTCTTCACGAAATGTATCAAAACATCTAGTGTGCCGCTAAGCTGGAAAAACGCTAATATAATCCTAATACACGAGAAAGCTGAGATAAAGGAGTTAAATAATTACATACCAATTAGCCTACTCCCAGCAATACACACTGTTTACGAAAGCAATTTCTGCTAGCATAAGAGAAACACTCGACTTCAATAAACCAAGAGAACAAGCTGGTTTAGGAAAGGTGTCTCAACAATGGACCACACCCATGCTATCCACCTAATAATTGAGAAGTTCGCTGATATAACAAGCCTCTTTATGTGGTCTTTATAGACTACAAGAAAGCATTCGATTCCATAGAAATACAACCAGTTCTAGAAGCTTTGCGTCGACAAAGTGTACCTGACGTTTACGTGCAGACCATAAGTAACATCTCTAAAGATTGCACAGCCACACTACTCATACATGAAAAGAACAGAAAAATTCCGATCAAGAGAGGCGTCAGACAAGGAGATACGATGTCCCCGATGTTATTCACTGCATGTTTAGAGGAAGTGTTTAAACATCTAGACTGTGAAGAAATGGGAATTAGGATAGACAGAGAATGTCTCAGCAAGTTGAGGTTTACAGACGACATCGTGCTCTTTAGCAATGACGCTGGCGAACTACGAAACATGATTGAAGACCTTCAACAGGAAAAGTCTTAAAATAAAACTAAAAATGAATAGGCAAATGACTAAAATTATGCTCAACCGTCTAGCTAAGCAACAGAACTCTAAAATTAACAATGCATTCTTAGAATGTGTGAACGAATACGTGTTAACAAGGACGCCTATCCATGAAAAGGAAATTCTCCGTAGAATAAAGATGGGCTGGAGCGCATTCGGAATTAAGGCATTCCGAAATCATCACTGGAAACTTGCCGCTGTCATTAAAGCAAAAAGTATTTAATCACTGCATTCCCCCGGTACTAACATAGGGTGCAGAAACGTGGAGTATAACGAAAATACTAGAGATGAAATTAAGGAGTACACAGCGTGGAATGGAAAGAAAAAAGTCGCAGTTTCGCCGCAAGGGCGAAGCAATGAATGCGATAGCAAGAAACTGTAATGCTATACGAAGTGAGGCTCACAGCTTCAGGAGCAATATTAATTGTAGCAAACATGCACTTGCTAAGTCGGCGCCTCCCGTGGGCAGCGCGTGCTGGTACGAAGGGCTTTATACGTTGTGTGTCACAAAGCTACACATACAAACCTAGGGGAGGCTGCTCAATGAACAAACAGAAGATGAGCGCGAACTGTCAAGTGAAGGACGCACGAAACGAACGCACAGATATACACAGAACGAGCGCGAATAAGCTGTCACAATGGATACTCTCAGTTTGAACAGCGCTCCTGTTGCAAAGGCGGCCGAAGCAGCGAAGGAAACTAGCGTGCTTCAAGTGTCGAGCTGTGACACTTGATAGTTCGCGCTCATCTTATGTTTGTTCGTTTAGCGGCGTCCCTTGAGCTCGAGTGACTTTCGTACGCTCCCGTAACATCAGCGCGGACATCACGGTGAAAGCTCGAAACGTCCCTCTTCCTCTCACCACGAGACAACCGCGCGAGCAGACAGCGGAAAGGCAAGGTTCTCCCTGCGCAATTATTAGAAGAAGCGAGCGAGCTGGCCGACGACTTTTAAATGTGCCCGTTGCGCTCCTCGCGCCATCTCGCTGGTAATGAAGAAACGCCTATAAGCGCCTGCCGTCTCTGAGTCCTGCCAGTGGTAATGGGTGTGTATATAAGGCTCGCCTTTAGCTCCCTGAACTACCTGATCTTTGTGGCGTAGTGGTTAGCGCCACGCGCTGCGGAGCGAGAGGTTCCTGGTTCGATACCGTGTTTCGGAAGCATTTATCTGAATTATTTTTCTTTGGGACCTTTATGTATATATATATATATACTTATACGTATACGGTGCATGACGGCGGTGGCGACGAGGACGGCAAAAACCACCCGAGACTGTCCATATAATTGCTGTTGTTATGTGGGGTTTAACGTCCCAAAACCAGCTCCGATTATGAGAGACGCCGTAGTGGAGGGCTCCGAATATTTTGACCACCTGGGGTTCTTTAACGTGCACTGACATCGCACAGCACACGGGCCTCAACATTCCGCCTCCATCGAAATGCAGCCGCCGCAGCCGGGATTCGATCCCGCGACCCTCGGATCAGCAGCCGAGTACCGTAGCCACTAGACCACCGTGGCGGGGTGTCCATATATTTGCTATCGCAATAATATGATAGTTGTAAAGATAATAAATAGAAAACGAACAGAATGGGTCAGGGAGCAGACAGGAGAAGCTGGTATTCTTATATGAATTAAAAGAAAGTGGACCTGCAGGCGCAGGGCATGCCATGCGGAGGACAGACAACAGGTGGACAGTAATAACGAGGGAATGGATACCAAGAGAAGAAAAACGCAACAGAGGCAGACAAAAGATTAGATGGAACGATGAAATTAAGAAGTTCGCGGGCATAAAGTGGAACCAACTCGCTCAGGATAAGGGAAATTGTAAATCGTTGGAAGAGGCCGTCGTCCTGCAGTGGACGTAAAGAAGGCTGTTTATTATTATTATTATTATTATTATTATTATTATTATTATTATTATTATTATTATTATTATTATTATTATTATTATTATTATTATTATTATTATATTGATCTGTACCCGCCTTCCCCTTCCCTCCTTTTTATTTACCAGAAGCAAATTGGATATGTGTCAAGAGCTCC
>JABSTT010000299.1:0-14386 GCA_013339685.2 Hyalomma asiaticum | reverse complement strand
TGGCAAAATCTGTCACTGCTTCAATATTTCGCGTCAACACGATGCTGAGTGGCACATGTACAAGGCCGCTAGTTCTACGGAACACGAGAAATTCAAAGCATGGCAAAGAAGACTGGCCCGCACTGGTTGGATAGCTAAGGGAAGTAATAACAATTTTTATATTTCAGAATAATGAAAAAAAAATTTTGTTTGGTGCAATCACACGCATTTTTTGTGTTCATACATTTCTCTTAACTTTGCTTATTTCAGGGCAAAGATGAAATAATATAAACTCTCATATCGACGTCCCCTTAGAATATAAAACAAGTTAGTGTAATAGGCTAGAATTAGATGTATAGAAATGTTAAATATGTCCATTCATACAAGGAAAAAAAAAACATTTCCGTGGAAGCATCTACAATTGGGTGTCTTTTGCGATTGAGAAAAGAGTTAGGCGTATCTATTAGGCGTGATAAATTCCTATACATTCAGAAAAGTGCTACAAATCGCATCAATGACGCCTCAAATTTGTGCAAAACTGTAAAGCGTATAAAATAGCACCCACGTACATGTTGCCTTGTTCACTCACCTGACCACTGCCAAGGACCAAAATTGGAAAAAAGAAAAGAAGAGGGGACACGGCGGCGAAGTAATTACGCAAAAGCCAGTGACTCTCACTGCCGAGGCATCGCTTGGGTAGCCTGAAAAGGGCTGTTGGGTTCTTCACGTCACAGAAGCGTCATGGTGTTTTCTTCAACAGTGGCACTTTGCTGTTATAGCGCAGGCTTTTATAAAGCTGTCAAAAGACACCCAGCCAAGCACCTCGCTAATCCCAAGTAAATACTCCACGTCGTCATCGCTCATGTTGTACGCGAGAGAAGCCAGCGCTTGATGGAAGACGTTGCCGGAGATCTTGCCCTGGCCGTTCGGGTCGTAAATCCGGAAGGATGCGGCCCAACCCTCCATGGCTCGGACGGCGAGAATGACGAGCTCGTCCTCTTCGGTGAGGCCGCTGGTAATGACGTAGTTTAGGACAAACGACGCCGTCGGACGGGAGATGGGTCGGCGCGTCGGCCAATCTCTGCGTCTGCACAAAGCGGCGTACATACGGCGACCGTCCATCGTTGAACAGCGTGCTTTTTTTTTCTGGCTACCGAACGTGCAGGTACGGCTGCATGAAAGGCCACGGGTCCAATGGCAGGTCGGGAGAGAGAGAGATTCTATTTATTCAGGGAAGTGAAGAAAGTAGGGCAGAGTGCACGGTAACTGTCTCTCAGTGAGGACACCTCAACCGATACACTCAGGGGATGGGGGAATTAAATGGAGAGAGAGAAGAAATAAGGGAGGCAGAGGTCAAAACCACACCATGTCCGGCCACATACACAAACACACAAACACAAGGGGAAGACAAACACGAACAGGGAACAATATCGTCTTCCTTATATACAACCCCAGCGTGTGATGGAAAGGATGTACCACGCCCCTCCTCCTCCTTCCCTCTCCCACCCGCCTGCCTTCCTTGTATGACAAATAACCAGGTTCAAAAAGTAGGAAAAGACGCAGCACATTCCAAAACTGTGCTGCTTGGAACACGGCTCTGATCCCCTTACCATTGTCCCCCTCAATTCCTTTCATAGGCAACGCGGAACAGATAAACGGAGGTCCAGAGAAACTACCCCAGGAAGTGTAGCCGCTGTTCACGCCTGTATGTATGAGCGGGCACTTTCCAGCGAAGGTGCACGAAAAAAAAATCTTGACAAATATTTCCTAGTGAATGTCCGACCTGGTAGCGAGTTCGGGGAGCTGCGAAGTAAAAGGCAGAAGCAAAAGGAAGGAAAGGCACGGATAGGTGCTGAATGGAGTGAGTGGTCCATTCTGCTAGTGTGTATAGTCGAGGTTGTTCGGTTTTAAAATAGATTTGCTAATATGCAAGCGAAGTAATACTCTTCTAGAAGGTCAGTTCTACGCACAACAAATTATTGCATACTTCTAATCGCTCAAAGATGTTGAAACACCAAATTTTAAGGCTATGAAAAGCTTGCTGCGTGCAAAAGCACTCGCGGTAAATTGTTCGGCACAACAATCGTTTGAACCATAACTTAGCTCACTTCCAAAGAGTGCCTAAATGCCGGTTATAGTGATCGAGACCCATCACAAGCGCGACTGATGATCCCCACGTCACTGTTACGGAAGTACAGCTAATGTTTTAGCTGCGGCATACCACATTACAGCGACCTGCAATAAGCCGTGAACGACTGCACCGTGGAAGCCTTGACATTTTTCATTTGTATTGAATGCGAAGCACTACTTAGCGAACTTCGGCGACTTTGAGCGTGTCTATCTATCTATCTATCTATCTATCTATCTATCTATCTATCTATCTATCTATCTATTTATCTATCTATCTATCTATCTATCTAGCCGCCTACGACTTCGTGCTCTCCTGGTCGTTTATTTAATGGGATGTATACGAAAACTGGTATGCCAAAACATGACTGCATGGCAAAGAATAATGAAAGGTCATAACATAAAAATCATCACATGCATCTCATGAGCGGCATGATTTACATGAAACAGTCTCGGTGCTCTCCTAGCCGTTTCGTTAATGGGACGTATGCTAAATTTGGAATGGCACAATATCACTGCATCAAGAACATAAACGACACCTCATATCACAAAAATCATGAGACGTATGTCATAAGCAACATGATTTACGTGCCACGGTCTTGGTGCTGTTCTGGCCCTTTCGTTAATATATGCCAAAATTGGTATGACGACACAACAATTAATGACGACTATGGGTGACACGTTTTAAGAACATGAAAACCGGGACATGCATGTCATGAGCGGCATGAATTACATGCCACGCGTTTCGCTAACGCGACGTATGCCAAAATTTCTAGGGCTAACGAAAGGGAAGGGGTCAAGGGCTCGTTCTTTATTTGTTAGAAACAAGTTAATGAGCAAACGGACAATGAACCTAGGGCATAACACGACTGCATGAGGAGCGTAAATGCCAGGTCATAACATTAGAATCATGACATGCGCGCCAGGAGCGGCATGGTTTACACAGTTTACATGCCAGTCGTGGTGCTGTTGCGGCGTATTCGTTAACCACATTTGCACCAAAATCTGTACAGCGAGGCAACAATGTAGATCCATTTCCGTTCCTGATGCGTGCTTAGCATTTCCTTGATGCCCAGTGCACCTGGGATCTGCTTTTTTTTTTTCGCTACAGGTGTCAGGCAAAAAAGGACAGCTGCAGAACACAATAGGACATGAGAGGGCAGTAACCAGAGCCTTGGGGGCCTCTACATTCTCTATTGTAGGTGAAAACAGGGGGACACCAACCAAATTTTCATCATTTCAAAGTAAAAATTTACTTCCAAAGATGAAAAAACCCGACGTTTCGGGCCCCACTCGGACCCTTCTTCAGGGGTGACTGGAGGGCACCAGACAGCAGCAGTGCTTATAAGGCCTTCTTTCTTCCTTCCTTTCTCACTTCCTCTTTTTTTCCCGGTTCTTCAGTCAATCAAGGAAAAAAAAAACATTTTGTGGAAGCCTTGATAATCGGGCGTCACTGCGATCTAGAAAGTAGATAAGCGAACCTATTACGCATCATAAATTGCTAGACACTCAGCAAAGTCCTACAAATAGCATCAATTACGCCTCAAATTTCTGCAAAATTTAAAGCCCCTGGCATAGCACCCACGAACATTTTACCGTGTTCACTCACCTCACACTTGCTAAGGACGAGAATGGGAAAAAAAGAAAAAGAAGAGGGGACACGGCGGCGAAGTACCGCAAAAGCTGGCGACTCTCACTGCCAAGGCATCGAGTTGGTAGCCCTGAGAAGGGCTGTTGGGTTCTTCACTTCACAGATGCGACACGGCCTCGTCAAGGGTGGCGCTTTGCTGTCATGGCGCAGGCTCTGATAAATTTGTCAAACGACACATAACCAAGCCGCTCGCAAAACCGAAGAACGCAGGTCACAAATTCCTCGCTCACGTTGTAACCGCATGCCGCCAGCGCTCCGTGGAAGACACTGCAGGGGATGTAGCCGTGGTCGTCGGTATCGTGATTCCGGAAGACTGCTGCCCAGCCCTCGATGGCTCGGCAGGCGAAAGCGACCATCTCGTCCTCTTCGGTTAGGCCCCTGGTGAGGACGTAGTCGAGGACGAAGATAGCCGTCAGACGTGAGACGGGTCGGCCAGTCGGCCATTCCCTGCTCCCCGACAAAGCCGCGTACATGCGTCGAGCATCCATCGTCGAACAGCGTACTTTTTCTGGCTACCGAACGTGCAGGTACGGCTGCTCCAAAAGCCAAGAGTCCAATGACAGGTCCCGAATGTGGTCTTCCTTATATAGAACCCCGCCGTGTGAAGGAAAGGATATACTATGCCCCCCTCCCCTTTATCGTCCCTCTACCTCCCCCATGCCTTCCTTCTTTAACAAATAACAAGGTTCTAAACATCACAAAAGGCATAGGGCATCCAAACACTGTGCTACTTGGAACACTGCTCTGATCCCCTTACCAAGGTCCCCCTCGATTCTTTTCATCCGGACCCCGGAACAAATCAGTGGTTCAGTGAAACTACCCCCAGAAATGTGCCAGCTGTTCACACCTGCATGCACGTGCCGGCACATTCCAGCCAAGGTGCATCAACAACAAAAGATCTTGTCAAATATTTCCTAGTGAATGTGCCACATGGCACAGCACCATGGGAACCTTGACCTTTTTCTTTGTATTTTCCCTACAGGTGTCCTGCCAACACAAGGCATGGAGAACACAATAGGACGCCAGAACACAGCATTAGGATTGTAAGCACCCCATACTCGCTATTGTGTGGCAACAAAGGAGCAGCATTGCTCTTTTGGGAGGTAGTGACAAGTTCTCTCTGGCCCTCCCCCCCCCCTCCTCCCCTCGATTTTGTTGTCTGCCACACAGGGGTCCGCTATTCTCTTGGTGACTTGACCAGTTCTGCAAGTCCATGCAAGGCAATCCTCTATGTAGGCCGCCACAAAGGCTCGTAATCAATTTTAAACGCATGATCTTGCCTTCTTTCGCGCTCTCCCTGGGCTCCTGGTTATCAGAAGAAGGTGAGAAGACAACAAAGGGACCCCAGAATGCGGGCCTCCAGGCACTTCCCGAACAATAGGCCAGTTGACAAGCTTGGCACTTCATCAAAGTTTCCCAAGAAAATGCCTGCATGAACCGGAAAGGTCTGTATCCGAGATGGAAACCCTTGTGCGACCCCCTCCAATGCAGGAGGGTGTTAACGGCTTTTGCTACTTGGTTGAACTCGGCGCCAAGCAACCGATTATCGTTTTCATGAATACTGCGATAAGAAATTATTTACCGAGGTTATGGAGTCTTCGAGTGCGCGTCGCGCTTCCTGTAGAAATATAAACTTTAAAAAAACGCACAAGCTAGAAATTTGGTGTTTCAACATGTTTAAGTGGTCTATGCATCGGCTTCGAACATGCAAAAGTGCGGCAATCATGCGTGTTGACTCCTGTGAACATGTTAAAGCAAGTATTAAATTGCAGTGAACGTGCACCGCACATAATATGCAGTTCGTAATAGATAAAAAGATTCCCTGCTCCAATTACGACAATGAAATGACCTCACAAGAAGCACGAAATACTCCGCTCGACTGTCTTCTGTGATGTATACAGATAAACTTTTTTCGATTATGCAACTCAGGCCTAACAAACGATGTAATAAAGAGGATATTTTCTGTATCGTGAAGTAAATCCCTCTCGCACCATGGTATCTGCCAGTCGCGAAACGTGAAGTGGCAGGAGGAGGACGTAGTGAGACCCCAATTAGCAGGATTGTCTCGCAGTCCTGTGTCCGAACAATAACATTTCGTCTCGCCTTGGAAGATTACGGCGCTCGATGTCCTTGGCTCTGCTGCACGGAACTCCTGAAACACACTATAGCCGGTTTCACTAGTTGCGTGCAGGAAAGTCAAGGCTACGAGGGCATCGAGCGCCAAATACTTCCCAAGCGAGACGAAATGCGTTTATTCGGAGAAGCGCACCCCCCTTCACCTTCCTCTGCAGCTGCCACTGCAGTGCGCGCCATTGGCAGATGACAAGCCGCGTAAGGACACGTTTAATATGTGTGCGCCCTACTGATTGGCCAAATAGGCCGCTAGCTTCCGCAGTGCTGCACGGAAGTTCTGAAGCAGACAATACTTTTTTTCGTAATTAAGGCCTCTACAACGTAAGCTTAGGATATTTTTAAACAAATACTCAGCGCCAAAGGCTGGTCCCCACGTGGGAGCAGCGAAGTGCGGAGAGACGCTTGTTGATTTTCCAGAACATTTGATTTTTTCTTGTTCTTCACCGAGATCATCAGGACATCGTGCGAGAAGGCTAGTAAATATGCCCGAAAGCATTTTTTCGGCCAATAGACAGTTTCGGTATGATGAACCCAGAAAAGATGTTGGTACTACAAAGATACCGAGACCTCTTGAAGATTTGGCCTACGTGTGCTCCTAAAATCATCAAGAAAGTTCATTTTGTCGATTAAATAATTAATGACACGATTTCACGCCGGCGCAAAACATGCATTTTTCGTTTTCTAGCCATGCATTGTTTACGCTCTCCACACATCGAAGCCACGCAACACGTCCAAAGTATTTTACTTTGATCTTAAAGATTTCATCGCCCAGCGCTGCAAGCCAGCCCCAGCGCAACGGACACTATGATTACGTTTGAACACAGTCTTTTAAAAATTGCCAAAATCGCTATGAAAGTCACTCGACGACCGTGAAATCATTGTTGTTTGCGTAGCTCACATGTAACCGACACGGCCGATAGAGCTGCAGGGACGCTATCACGAATTGCTGTAACTACAAGGCTTAGACCTACGTACGAATGCGTTGACACGTCACTAGGAAATCGCCCCCTCGAAATCAAAACCGACAGTGGGCTTTTAATTGAGCCATATTAAAATATATTCATTGCGTTGCAGGCACCACGAGAGTCTTTCTGATGTTCTCCACGCCAACGCTTTTATTTAAAGCAACAATAGGAGAATGTCAAAAATTCGTGTCAGTACTCTTTTAATATGACATTTCACTCATAGGCATGGATAAATCAAATAAGGTATTTGGCACACACAAAATGTTGCACTGATGAAAACTGAATCTTCACGTTGTGGACATCGCGTACGTCAGCAGCTGCATTCATTTCCAGCAACAGCGAAACGACAAACCCAGAAGTTTGTAGAAGTCCATGTTTTGATCACTTGACATATTGAGCAGGGACTCCGGAAAAAGGGTGTGGGGGGCGGATTCTAACATTTCTCCGGAGGGGGCAGCCCCCCCCCCCCCCCCTTCAGACCGTTGACTGTGAAGTCAAATCTTTAACAAAAATGTTAAACCTGGTGCTTGTGTGGTCCAGTGTTTTACAAAGTATATGGAATACACAACCACATACGCGGCTGGGGTGGTAAGCGCAGGTTTTAAGTACATCCGGGATTTAGAGAATTTTTTAAGTGTGTACCCCCGGAAAATAGCCAGGATGCTAATATATAAACTTGAATACGGCCATAATGAACTAAAATATGAATATCTGATCTTCGCAAAATCTCATTAATAATAGATAATCTTTAATGTAGATAAATAGGAATCGACCAATATTGTGAAAATAAAACACAACATACACAGACGGCAATACTTGCCCCCTCGATCGCAAAAACGTTACTGTGCTTGAATTCTTGATGAGCAAATATCTGAAGCCGAATCTGCATAATTACAAGTCTCCTTCTCACTCCTTAAATGAATTTTGTTAACGCAAGCCGAAATGTATTAAATAAAAAAAACAGGGAACTTAAAAAGCTTCTATGAAAATGCAGTGGTGTAATATAAAACAAACTTTTTCTTCTCCACGTGGCAAAATCTGTCACTGCTTCATTCTTTCGCGGCAACACGATGCTGAGTGGCACAGGTATAATTCCGCTAGTTCTACGGGACACGAGAAATTAAAATCATGGCAAACAAGACTGGCCCGCATTGGTTCAATAGCGAAGGGAAGTAACAACAATTTGTATATTTCGGAATAATGAAAATAATTTCTGGTGTGGTAAACGCACACACATCTATAGAGTTGATAAATTTCTCTGAATTTTGTTTATATAAATGCGAACGTAAAGTGACGTAAAATCTCATATCAACGTCCCCTTTGAATATAAAACAAGGAAATATAATAAGCTAGAATTTGATGCGTTGCAATGGTAAATATTGCAAGTCGTTCAAGGGAAGAAAATAGCATTCCTGGGAATCGTTGAAAATCCTGTGTTATTGCGATTTAGAAAAGAGATAAGCGGAGCTATTGGGCATGATAAATTCCTAGACATTCAGCAAAGTGCTACAAATAGCATCAATTACGCCTCAAATATGTGCAAAATTGTAAAGCCTCTAACATAGCACCAACGTACATTTTGCCGTAATCACTCACCTGACCACTGCCAAGGATGAGAATTGAAAAAAAGAGAGAGAGAGGGGGGGGACACGGCGGCGAGGTATCGAAGAGCTGCTGACTCTCACTGCCAAAGCATCGAGTCGGTAGCCCTGAAAAGGGCTGTTGGGTTCTTCACTTCGATGATGCGACGCGGTCTCGTCAAGGGTGGCGCTTTGCTGTCATGGCGCAGGCTCTGATAAACTTGTCAAAAGACACATAACAGAGCCGTTCGCAAAACCGAAGAACGCAGGTCACAAATTCCTCGCTCACGTTGTAACCGCATGCCGCCAGCGCTCCGTGGAAGACCTTGCAAGGGATGTAGCCGTGGTCGTCGTGATCGCAATTACGGAAGACTGCGGCCCAGCCCTCGATGGCTCGGCAGGCGAAAGCGACCATCTCGTCCTCTTCGGTGAGGCCCCTGGTGAGGACGTAGTCGAGGACGAAGATAGCCGTCAGACGTGAGACGGGACGGCCAGTCGGCCATTCCCTGCGCCCCCGACAAAGCCGCGTACATGCGTCGAGCGTCCATCGTCGAACAGCGTGCTGTTTCTGGCTACCGAACGTGCAGGTACAGCTGCCCCAAAAGCCACGAGTCCAATGATAGGTCGCGAATGTGGTCTTCCTTATATACAAAACCGCCGTGTGAAGGAAAGGATATAATACGCCCCCCCCCCCCTTCTCCTCCCTCTCCCTCCCCCATTCCTTCCTTCTATGAAAAATAACGAGGTTCTAAACATCACAAAAGGCACAGGACTGTGCTACTTGGAACACAGCTCTGATCCCCTTGCCATGGTGACCTTCGATTCTTTTCATAGGGAACCCGGAACAAATCTGTGGTTCAGTGAAACTACCCCCAGAAATGTGCCAGCTGTTCACACCTGCAGGCACGTGTTGGCACATTCCAGTGAAGGTGCAGGAACAACACAAAATCATGTCAAATATTTCCTAGTCAATGTGCCACCTAGCAGCGAGTTCTGTGAGCTGCGAAGTAGGAGGCAGAAGCCAAAGGAAGGAAATGCAGTGATCGGTCCTGAATGCAGTGAATGGTCCCTTCTACTAGTCTGTATAGTCGAGCTTGTTCGGTTTTGAAATAGATTTGTTAATACGCATGCACAGTAACATTCTTCTAGAAGGTCAGTTGAACGCACATCAGATTATTCTATGCTTCCAAATCGCTCAAAGGTGTTGAAATACAAAATTTTCAGGCTATAGAAAAGCCTTTTAGGTGCAACAGCACTTGCGTGAACTGTTCGGCACAGCGATAGTTTAAACCATATCTTAGCTTGCTTCCAAATAGCGCCCAAATGCTGGTTATAGAGATCGAGACCCATTGCAAGCCCTACTGACAACCGCTTCACTACTTCGGAAGCCAAGAGAAATTTTTAGCTGTGGCATACTACATTACAGTGGCATATAATAGAGGGTGAACCACTACCCCATGAAAGCCTTGACATTCTTCCTTGGCATTATCCCTACAGGTGTTCCGCGAACAGGAGACCTGGAGAACACAATAGGTCGCGAGAACAAGGAGCCAGGAGAGTTGGGGGCCCCCATACTTTCTATTATTGTGTGGACACAGATGCAGCATTGCTGTTTAGCAGAGCAGGGAACAAGATTTCCCAGGTCCCTTTCCCCTCGATTTTGTTGTCTGCTACAGTGCTGTCCGCTATTCTCTTCCTGACTTGTCCAGTTCTGCAAGTCCTTGGGAGGCACTCCTCTAGGTAGGCCACCACAAAGGCTCCTAGTCAATTTTAAATGCATGACCTGGCCTTTTGCACTATTCCTGATTCCTGGGAACCTGTGGAACAGAAGAAGGTTGAAAGGACAATAAAGGGCGTTCTGGCACTTCTCTAACAATAGGCCAGGAGACAAGGTTGGGCCTACCACAGAGTTTAGGAAGAAAATGGCTGCATGCATGGACCTGAAAAGTGTGTGGAGAAGGATACCCTTGTGCGCTCCCACTGCTGGAGCCTATGAATTCATTAAGGGCGTTTGCTACTTCGTTGAACTCGGTGCCAAGCAACCGAAAAATCGTTCCCATAAATAATGCGGTATTAAGTTATTTACCCCCTATATGGGGATCTTCGAGTGTGCGTCGCGCTTCCTGTAGAAATAAGAAACTTAAAAAGAACGCACCAGCCAGAAATTTTGTATTTCAACGGCTTTAAGCGCGCCCTGCATTCGCTTTGAAAATTCAAAACTGCACCGTTCAGTTCGTGTAGACTCCTATAAGCATGTGGAAGCAAGTATTAATTTGCAGTGAACGTGCAACGACAACGAGCACAGAATTCGTTTTGTAATAGATAAAAATTGCGTGCTAGAATTAGGACAATTAAATGACATCACAAGAAGCACGGACTACTCCGCGCTTAACTCTCTTCTAATTATATATATATATATATATATATATATATATATATATATATATATATATATCCCTCTCCCTCCCCCCTGCCTTCCTTGCATGACAACAAATAACCATGTTCAAGAAATCGGAAAAGGCATAGCACATTCCAAAACTGTGCTGCTTGGAACACGGCTCTCATCTCCTTACATTGTCCCCCTCAATTATTTTCATAGGGAACGCGGAACAGATAAAGGGAGGTGCAGAGAAGCTACCCAGGAAATGTACCAGCTGTTCACGCCTCAATGTACGTGCGGGCACTTTCCAGCGAAGGTGCATGAACAAAACAAAATCTTGTCAAATGGACGGTGAATGCTATGAGCGTCCTCTTTGTAACGGGGCGGTGACATGTGCGCCACCAGGCTCGTAAGAAAATTTAAGAACTTTTCTTTTTTTTTTCTCTCTCTCTCTCTTTAAATTGTCCTTATGCCTTTTAAATCTACCTCAATCAAATCGATCATACTAAAGCAAAAACGGAAATTCATAGCCCAGTTCCCTGCCCCTTATGGCAGAAAGTCCATATTTTTCCCTATAATTATTTTTCTCCGTGATCTCTAGTTTTCTGCCACCAGTATTCTAACCGTCTCTTACTTATTGCAATCGCGGCTATGTTCAGCGTCCCGTTGTTCGCCCTATAACCCAAGGCTTCATGTAGGGCTTCAAATATTTCCTAGTGAGTGTGCCACCTGGAAGCGAGTTCTGGGAGTTGCGAAGTAAAAGACAGGAACAAATGGAAGGAAAGGCATGGATGGGTGCTGAATGGAGTGAATGGTCCATTCTGCTAGTGAGTATAGTCGAGGTTGTTCGCCTTCAAAATAGATTTTTTAATACGCAAGCGCACTAATACTCATCTAGAAGGTTATTACAGATTATTACAACAGATTATTGCATACATCTAATCGCTCAAAGATGTTGAAACACCAAATTATGAAGCTATGAAAAGCTTGCTGCGTGCAAAAGCACTCGTGGTGAATTGTTCGGCACATCAGTCGTTTCAACCGTATCTTAGCTCGCTTCCAAAGAGTGCCTAAATGCCGGTTATAGCGATAGATACCTATCACAAGCGCAACTTATGACCCCCACGTCCTTGTTACGGAAGTACGGCTAAACTTTTAGCTACGGCATACGACATTACAGTGATCTACAATATGTCGTGAACAAATGCACCTTGGAAGCCTTGACATTTTCCATTTGTATTAAAGGCGAAGCATTTCTTAGCGAACTTCGGCGACCCTGAGCGTATCTATCTCCTTATATCTAGCCGCCTACCACTTCGTGCTCTCCTGGTCGTTTATTTATGGGATGTATACGAAAACTGGCATCCCACAACATGACTGCATGGCAAACATTAATGAAAGGACATAACATGAAAATCATGACATGCATGTCATGAGCGGCATGATTTACGTGCGACGTTCTTGGTACTGTCCCGGACTTTTCGTTATTGGGATGTATGCTAAAATTGGAATCGCACAACATCACTGCACGAAGAAAATAAATGACACGTCATAACATAACAATCATGAGACGTATGTCATAATGACCTGATTTACGTGCCACGGTTCCGTCCCTTTCGTTAAGTCGATATATGCCAAAATTCGTATGGCGAGACCACAACGAACGACGACGGTGTGTTCCTTTAGTAGAAAATACATAGATGCGTAATTCTAAAGACCCTAGTGCTTGTTAGGATGCGCAAAAGCGGACGTTTCCTGTACTAGGCAAGCTTCTTGCGTTTCCCGTAACCATGGCCAGATGGCGCCCTTATCTCGCGCTCGTGCCGAACGGAAGGCAGGGAACGGCCGCCCGCCACTCCGGCCGGTCCCTTTCTCTCCTCGCGTCTCTTCGTTTTCCCTCTCGCTTGCGCAACTCCTCGGGGGGAATAGAAACACGCGAAACGGGACTCATGTAGTACGGCCGGTAGAAGGCTATCGTCTTTCGACGGCATTTGCAGCGAAGCACGGAGATACGCGGCCAATTTTTTTTTTCTCTCTCTCTCTTTAAATTGTCCTTATGCCTTTTAAATCTACCTCAATCAAATCGATCATACTAAAGCAAAAACGGAAATTCATAGCCCAGTTTCCTGCCCCTTATGGCAGAAAGTCCATATTTTTCCCTATAATTATTTTTCTCCGTGATCTCTAGTTTTCTGCCACCAGTATTCTAACCGTCTCTTACTTATTGCAATCGCGGCTATGTTCAGCTTCCGTTGTTCGCCCTATAACCCAAGGCTTCATGTAGGGCTTCAAATATTTCCTAGTGAGTATGCCACCTGGAAGCGAGTTCTGGGAGTTGCGAAGTAAAAGACAGGAGCAAATGGAAGGAAAGGCATGGATGGGTGCTGAATGGAGTGAATGGTCCATCTGCTAGTGTGTATAGTCGAGGTTGTTCGCCTTCAAAATAGATTTTTTAATACGCAAGCGCACTAATACTCTTCTAGAAGGTCAGTTCCGCGCACACAGATTATTGCATACATCTAATCGCTCAAAGATGTTGAAACACCAAATTATGAAGCTATGAAAAGCTTGCTGCGTGCAAAAGCACTCGTGGTGAATTGTTCGGCACATCAGTCGTTTCACCGTATCTTAGCTCGCTTCCAAGAGTGCCTAAATGCCGGTTATAGCGATAGATACCTATCACAAGCGCGACTTATGACCCCCACGTCCTTGTTGCGGAAGTACGGCTAAAGTTTTAGCTACGGCATACGACATTACAGTGATCTACAATATGTCGGGAACAAATGCACCGTGGAAGCCTTGACGTTTTTCATTTGTATTAAAGGCGATCATTTCTTAGCGAACTTCGGCGACCCTGAGCGTATCTATCTCCTTATCTAGCCGCCTACCACTTCGTGCTCTCCTGGTCGTTTATTTAATGGGATGTATACGAAAACTGGCATCCCACAACATGACTGCATGGCAAACATTAATGAAGGACATGACATGAAAATCATGACATGCATGTCATGAGCGGCATGATTACGTGCGACGTTCTTGGTACTGTCCCACTTTTCGTTATTGGGATGTATGCTAAAATTGGAATCGCACATCACTGCATGAAGAAAATAAATGACACGTCATAACATAACATCATGAGACGTATGTCATAACGACCTGATTTACGTGCCACGGTTCCGTCCCTTTCGTTAAGTCGATATATGCAAAATTCGTATGGCGAGACCACAATGAACGACGACTGTGGGTGACACGTTTTATGAACATGGAACTGTGACATGCATGTCAAGAGCGGCATGAATTACCTGCCACGTGTTTCGTTAATGGGACGTATGCAAAAATTTCTAGAGCATAACAAGACTGCATGAGGAGCGTAAATGACAGGTACCCTTTCTGCCGCACCAACCACTTTCTGCAATCTTTTCTTCCGAAGACAATCAGGGACTGGAACCGCCTTCCCCCTCCATTGCTGCCACTAAGCACCAAGAACTGTTTAAGTCCGCATGTCGAAACACATATTGGTATAACTGCACACTATTGTTTTCGTTTTCTTTTCTTGATTTCTTTTCCTTTT
>JABSTT010000298.1:0-13040 GCA_013339685.2 Hyalomma asiaticum | reverse complement strand
TGTACACCAGAACACCCCAGTGTATTCTGGTGTTTAACACCAAAACACACCACAACACACCAGACCCACTCTGGTGGGATTTTCAACTGGGGCTGCAGCGCACGAGGCGAAAGGAATGCCCTCTGGCCATCGTTACAACACCGAATCTCCGAGGAGTTACCGGCGCAATAGCACCTGCCTCCTGTGAGATCAGAGTAGCGAAGTCGCTGCTAGGAAAGCAGCAGGAACCCTCGAAAGCGTCCGCAGAAGAGCGCTGTCGCCATTTCCGCCCCACAAGCTAGCCGAAGACCTCGAAAGAAAAAATCCTGCAGGTCTCACGCGCTGTGAGAATTTCTTTCATGCGAAGCGATGAACGACGAAATTATCTGTGAGGAATCTAATTCTTAGGCATTCAGACAACTGCTACTAGTAGAACCGAGGCTTTTGTGTGGAGAGCGCATGTAACCACTCATGAGTATTTTTAACATGCGCCAACAAGGAACGTCGACACGACCGTGGCTTTTGAAGGCTATATACCTCATGGTACGACGTAATGTTAGAACTCACGTTAGTCTAAAGCACAGAAATCTGTATTGTCAACGTGCGCTATATGGTGCCTTGATGTGCTATCATACGCGACCTTCATTGAAGTATTCCTACGGAATCGAGCAAAGCTGCACGAGAGCACACTGAATGGTAGCCGGACGTGTATTGCCATGACAGCGCTTATCACACATTAGAAGCGCGATTTACATTACGCATACACCATCGTTACGACTCCTGGCGGAATAGGTTTAGTTACAATATGTAACAAGCGGGAGAGGCAGCCATAGCCTAGTGGTAGCGTAGCGTCCATGCTTGGCACCATGAGGGCCCGTGTTCGCTAAAGCTTGGTAGGTTGTATGTGGGTATATGAGCTTGGTTTCTACACATTTCAATCGCAACCTACCACAAACGGTGTTTGTCTTAAAAGCCGAGCTCTTTGAGCCCGCTCTCGTGTGTCAACTGTGAACAGAGAAATGTTGGCCTATCCTGGAGGCCGTGCACCGGGGTGAGCTGCAGAAAACGTGAGGCGCCGGTCAAAGTTGCACGTTCGATCCCTGCAGTCTCGGCGTTTCATGTGTGTATTTATCGCATCCCCAGAATTTCTTCTGTATTTTAGTTGACCCTTGCTTGACATAGGTTCCGTAAGATTCAAACTCCTCTGGTGCATACCAGCTTCCGTGGGTTGAGCAAGAGATTGCAGTGTCTTTCATGATGACGCATATGACGAGTATATAATTTTATTGACGTAAAGATCAGTCGCGCATATTAGTCATATATTCATAACCTACATCCAGAATATCGGGGTACATACCAGGTGAACGAGAGGATCAGGAGAGCACCGATACAAGGCGGCCAGATAGATATAAATACGGTCAAAGTGACTGAAGTTCGCCAAGATATTCTTGACATTTAACAGCGAAAGCTGACGCTTCCTCTTCCGCCACGAGGGGAGGGGGTTCTACGTGCAACTGCGAGCGCTGCCCCCCCCCCCCCACCACCATCTCGAGAATGGGATCGGAATGGGAAGGAAGCGAGGGAATGCCGGGAACCAAGAGACGCGGCCGCAGCGAGCAGCTACAAGTGTCGGAAGCCGCCAAGCTGCACCACAGGTGAAAACACTCGCGTTTCCCACGGAAGCCGCCACCTCTTTTTGGGAACGCCCAATAACGCGTGTTTTTTGCTGCTGCGTGTGCCGTGTGTTCTGCACCTTAACACTGGTGCGCCGCCGAATATCGGTAGACGTGAGGTGTGTGCGTGGGCGGAGAAGACAAACGGTGTTTCCCGGGTACGGTCCACTTACAACACACGAAAACCACTCACCTCTAATTTTATGGCCTTATCTCGGCGTCGTAATCATGGGTCGCCCAAAGCAGTTCTTGAGTGATGAGGTACCTGCCAAGGAAAATAAATATTGTTTCATGAAAATCTTGTTTCATGCCATTCTACTAGTCGGTGCTCCAAAAACAGCCCATAAACAACGTAATTACTCCTTAAAAACGGTACATATAGGGTCCATAAACCAATCGCTAAAACGAGGGATGATGTTTCCCTTCAGCAGCACTGTACTCAGAATGTGCCTTAAGCAGTTAAGATTCCCTATTGCCTCGCACTGCGCATAGACGCTTCATGATCCAGCCTACGAACAGTACTCGAAACAAATTTCACAAGTCAGTGTGCTTTCGGCGGCTTTATGTTCTGTGGAGATCTCGAATTTTCAGAGAAAAAATAGTGAATGCAATCTGTTCAGAATCCAAACACGGCGTGTTTCCAAAGGTTGCCTGGTCAGTTAATACATGGAGGACACGCAGGACAATGTCAAGGCAGTGATGCGACAAAACCTTATCACCGCGCTGCTTATGCCACATGCACCCGTCGTCATAATAAGTCGGGGCGCGCGAGCGCCGACTGCAATCGGATAGAACTAACGTCCCTGGATATTCTTGGGATTAAGGGACTTTAGATAGAACTGCATCGCCGCGCCATCTCATGTGGACCGTCTGGTGTCGAGACATCACAGTGCGTGTCCTTTCATTCTCGCAGCCACGTCTTTCTACTCGCTTGCAGCGGACTAGGCGATTACATGTAGCGTCTTGCGCTAGGTGTCTCTTCAATTCGCGACGCGCTCAGTTCGACGGGACCGGGCACGGTGGCGGTGAAGTGTACACGGCTCGCTATGCCCTAATTAAAGAGATAGCATATCCTGATTGATTTGTGGGGTTTGACATCCGAAAACCAGCTATTATTATGGGAGACGCCGTAGTGGAAATCTCCGGAAATTTCGACCACCTGGGGTTTTTTAACGTGCACTGACATCGCACAGCGCACGGGGCTCAACATTTCGCCTCCATCGAAATGCAGCCGCCGCGGCCGGGATTCGATCCCACGACCTTTGGAGCAGCAGCCGAGTACCGTAGCCACTAGACCACCGTGGCAGGGCAGGTAGCATGTCTTGCCTGTGTGGCAAACAGGCGACACACACATCATTAGTACCCTTCTTTGCACGTTCGTTTTGGTTGAAGCGTACTATGTGATACTGAAATACGAACGAGGGCACCGACAACAAAAAGGGGTTGAGCGGAAAGAATGCTTTATTTTATTAACTTAGAAGGATTGAACACTGGGCGAGTTGGTAATCCATGGCAGAGACGAACTGCGGGAATAAACAGGGACAAGGAAGACACACGCACACGCGTAGACTAGCAAGTGAAGATTTATTGAAGAAAACGCATATATAAAGAACAGCATAAAGCCACGTGGTCCGATTAGAGATTGGCGGTTAAATAATCAATCTCCAGTTGGTGCAACGTAATCGATGGCCTAGCGACTCACATATTGCTATACTTGTGAATGAAAAACGCCTCATCAACCTCTCGCGCTTTCCTATCTTTATGCCGGGACAGCACTTTCGTTTGGCGCAACAACGGGTAACATTTGCATGTTTACAATGTAAGCATAAATTTGATGAAGGGTGGCCCTTAAATGAAGCCCTGTGATCCATTAAACGATTGTACAAACACCTCCCTGTTTGGCCGACGTAACACGTCCCGCAAGACAAGGGAAGGACTGAATGGGCGGTTTGGCTGAATGTGGAAAGGTTGCTGTGTATCTGATTCCCTTGTCTTGCGGAAAGTGTTACGCGCTACAGCTGCGGCGGCATCGTAGCTACCCCGCACCGTCTCGGGATCCGCCAGGCGCCGCGCTCGATTCGCCGCCGCTTCTCGGGCTCGCCTTTCGGGGTCCGCTGCTCAGAGTGCACGTTGCGCCGCGGCGTCATTGGCGCGCACCGTCTCGGGATCCGCCAGGCGCCGCGCTCGATTCACCGCCGCTTCTCGGGCTCGCCTTTCGGGGTCCGCTGCTCAGAGTGCACGTTGCGCCGCGGCGTCATTGGCGCGCACCGTCTCGGGATCCGCCAGGCGCCGCGCTCGATTCGCCGCCGCTTCTCGGGCTCGCCTTTCGGGGTCCGCTGCTCAGAGTGCACGTTGCGCCGCGGCGTCATTGGCGCGCACCGTCTCGGGATCCGCCAGGCGCCGCGCTCGCTTCGCCGCTGCTTCTCGGACTCGCACCGCGGGATCCTGGGGACGAGCACGAGCCGCCGCGGCCCTCCGCGCCCGCCGCTCCGCTTCGTCCATGCCCCACCGACGATCCGACACCCATAACTTCCGGAGCTTCGCCCACCTCACCATCATTCACCTCGTGGATATGCTGTGATTTTTTTCTTTTTTTTCTTTTTCTTTTCCTTTTTGTTGTTTCTTTTTTCCCTTTTATTGCATTATTTATGTGCCACTGGCTGGGGTGCCAAGGGGCGCCCACCCGTTACAAAGGGAATGGCCTCAACCTTATCATCATCATCATAACAACTTAGCTCGAATCCCAGCGTATGCTCGCTTGATTCAGATGTATGGGAACGTGTAGTATGGGAGTCTGTCTGTCTGTCTGTCTGTCTGTCCGTCCGTCCGTCCGTCCGAGCGCTGCGGTGCTGCTTAGCTAGTACATGAATTTATCAATAGATGGCGCGGAGGCGCTAGCTGCTTGCTCTAGTGTGATAGGAGAGCGCTAGATGACGACACGCACTGTTTCTCACGTCTTTCATGATGTACTGCGCAAGATTCACGGAAGATTCACGGTTTTACCGCTGAACGTCCGGAGCTTCGCCCACTCATCATCATTCAATCCGTGGATTTGCGCGGAGTTTTTTTACGGAAGGCACGCCCTGATCACCTTGATATCGACCCCCTTTTTTTCGGAACACCACATACCAGCAAAACAATTCTAGTCATGCTGACTGCTCGTCTCAATGAAGCTGGTATGGGCGTGCCTACCACAAAAAAATGGCAGATCCCACGTGCAATGGGAATCAAGGAAATGCGAAGCACGCATCAGGAACGTAAACTGGATCTGCACTGGCGTCTCGCTATAATGAGTTTGGTACATATGAAATTTACGAAAAGGCCACAAGAGCACCAGGACTGTCGCATGTAAACCATGCCGCTCATACACGCATATCATGATTCTAACGTTATGACTTGTCATTTACGTTCGTAATGCAGTCGCGTTGTGCCATAGCAATTTTGGTATACATCCCTTTAAGGAAACGAGTGGCATGTAGATCATGCCGCTAATGACATGCATGTCACCATTTTCATGTTATGACCTGTCATTTATGATCGTCATGCAGTCATGTTGTGCCAAACCAATTTTCGTATAGGCTCCGTGCAGTCGAGTTTTCCATGTGCGACATCAGCGCCATAATGCACTGCCTGGCGGAGAGAAGCAAAATTGGGCAGACTGTGACAGGGAAATACGCAAACGCGATGCGCGTCTCCAACTCTATAGCAGCAGCGACCGCCCGTCCCACCTTCTTTCGTTTTATTTCCTTTGAGACGCGCGCTCCAAACCTGCGGCAAACTTCCAAAGGACGACGCCGCGAGCGTTCGTGTGGTTCGCAGCACGCCCGGAAAGCAGCGAAGAAACGCGCGCGTCGCTGTCGCCTCGTTTTCCACCGTGCGCGACTGAGCCGTCCGACGAGAGCTACGTAGCGCCCTCTGGTCAGTAGACGGAGCCCATACATCCCATTAACGAAACGGCAGTATAGCGCCAGGACCATGGCATGTAAACCATGCCGGTCATGACACGCGTGTCATGATTCTAATGTTATGAACTGTCATTTACGTTCGTCATGATGTCGGATTGTGCCATAGCAATTTTGGTATACATCCCATTAACGAAACGCCTGGCATGTAAATCATGCCGCCCATGACATGTATGTTATGCTTTTCATGTTATGACCTGCCATTTATGTTCCTCATGCAGTCATATTGTTGCATACCATTTTCCTACACATCCCACTAACGAAACGGCCAAGAGAGCACCAAGACCGTGACATGTAAATCATGTCGCTCATGACATGCATGTCATGATTTTCGTGTTATGACCTGTCATTTACGTTCATGATGCAGTCATCTTGTGGCATGCCAATTTTCGTATACATCCCGTTAACGAAACGCGTGGCATGTAAATCATTTTTTGTTTTTGTGGGGATTTACGTCCCAAAACCAGTTCTGATTATGAGAGACGCCGTAGTGGAGGGCTCCGGAAATTTCGACCACCTGGGGTTCTTTAACGTGCACTGACATCGCACAGCACACGGGCCTCAACATTTAGCCTCCATCGAAATGCAGCCGCCGCGGCCGGGATTCGATCCCGCGACCCTCGGATCAGCAGCCGAGTACCTTAGCCACTAGACCACCGTGGCGGGGCATGTAAATCATGTCGCTCATGACATGCATATCATGATTTCATGTTGTGACCTGTCAGTCATGTTCACCATCCAGTCATGTCGTGGCATGCCAATTTTCGTATACATCCCATCAACGAAACGGCCAGGAGAGCACCAAGGCCGTCGCATGTAAATCATGTCGCTCATGACATGCATGTCATGATTTTCGTGTTATGACCTGTCATTTACGTTCATGATGCAGTCATCTTGTGGCATGCCAATTTTCGTATACATCCCGTAACGAAACGCGTGGCATGTAAATCATTTTTTGTTTTTGTGGGGATTTACGTCCCAAAACCAGTTCTGATTATGAGAGACGCCGTAGTGGAGGGCTCCGGAAATTTCGACCACCTGGGGTTCTTTAACGTGCACTGACATCGCACAGCACACGGGCCTCAACATTTAGCCTCCATCGAAATGCAGCCGCCGCGGCCGGGATTCGATCCCGCGACCCTCGGATCAGCAGCCGAGTACCTTAGCCACTAGACCACCGTGGCGGGGGCATGTAAATCATGTCGCTCATGACATGCATATCATGATTTTCATGTTGTGACCTGTCAGTCATGTTCACCATCCAGTCATGTCGTGGCATGCCAATTTTCGTATACATCCCATCAACGAAACGGCCAGGAGAGCACCAAGGCCGTCGCATGTAAATCATGTCACTCATGACATGCATGTCATGATTTTCGTGTTATGACCTGTTATTTATGTTTGTGATGCAGTCATGTTGTGGCATGCCAATTTGCGTATACGTCCCATTAACGAAACGCGTGGCATGTAAATCATGTCATTCATGACATGCATGTCATGATTTTCATGTTATGACCTGTGATTTACGTTCGCCATGCAGTCATATGGCATACCAATTTTTGTATACATCCCATGAGCGAGACGACCAGGAGAGCACCAAGACTGGGACATGTAAATCATGCCGCTCATGACATGCATATCATGATTTTTATGTTATGACCTGTCATTTATGTTCGTCATGTAGTCATGATGTGGCATACCAATTTTCGTAAACATCCGATTAGCGAAACGGCCAGGAGAGCACAAAATCATAGGCGGCTAGATAGATAGATAGATACGCTCAAACTCGCCGAGTTCGCTAAGAAATGCTTCGCATTTAAAAAAAAAAGAACAGCGTAGCAGACGACGGTCGAAGCTGAGCTCGCGGCGTCGGCGAGCGCATAGCCTCGAACCTTTTGCAAGTTGGCTCCGTTATGCGGCGCTGACGCACAAAACGGTCGCCGCTCGCGCACTCCAGTTTTAAGGCTGTGTTCCAATTCTGGACAGCATCGTAGACAGCCTACCTTGGCAGCTTCAAAGACAGCTCCGCGTCCTTGTCGTCCGAGTAATGGAACACGTCCGGATGACGTTTGCGCGACGAGGCGTCATCTCGCGTCGACAAAAGAAAGCTAAAAAAACGCTCACAATTTTCGTTAATTTTGCTTATTTCGTGTTCCAATCTACGAAAAACTCAATGAAGCTCACATAAATTGCGTAAGAAAGCGCCGATTTTTCGAGCAGACGACCACTCCGGCGAGGTCCGTGGATATTCAAGCAATCCTCGCAGCCTCCATCTTGTTTGGACAGCAAAGTAGCCTGCATCGTTTTTGTCTTCTTATGCCGTCTTCGCGAAGCTATCTATTTTGCCGTCTACGTGAGAAATGGAATGGGACTTAAGATGGCCGCTCTTACGTAGCCGTCTATTTAGCCGTCTACCGTGAGTATTGGAACACACCCTAAGAAAGTTGGCGGCTGTACTGTGGTCAACGCTCGTGTCTATAACGACGGAGCGTCGTGCTCGAAACTGCACTAGCGACACCTACAGTTGGAAAAAGCCCACATCCGAGCATGCGCATCGCCACTGACGCGCTCGCCTTGCAGTTTCCGTCCTGGTTCATCTCCGCGGCCGCGATAGCTGCTTTGGCCGGCAGAAGCGCTGTCAGCCATATAGCGCCGGAAAAAAAAAGTTCATTGACCCGGATCTGCACGTTTTATACTGCATACTTATTCTCGGTTTGCGGTATTATATCATACCGGCAATGCGCCGCATAATGCATATTGCGCATCGCTCAGTGAATTTTTCATAGCGCATTGCGTTTATTGCCGTGTGCTGTCATTTAATTTCGTAAACCTGCTATTAATTGTAATTCGCCAACGATGCGTTGACTGCGACTAAATGTAGTTTGGATTGCCCATACATACGACGATCAGTCGGTCCTTCGTCAGTTGTAGGCCTCTCTGGCCGACTACAGGGAGCATCAGCAAGCCGACCTTCCTTACAAAAATGCTTCGAGCACTCTGTTCACAGTTGGAAGTGCAAAATTCTATACCGGCCGAAAGACAGCTTCCGAGCAGCCCGACGCACAGAAGAAACACAAAGCTTTATACCGTTCATAAGTTGGCGTAAATCTGTTGTTCGGACAATCTGACCGCGAATGGAGAATTAGAACGCAGCACAGCCTGCATCGGGCGCTGCCAACAATAGGCTTCGTTTCTTTTCTTTTTTTTCTTTTGTTATTGCGCTAAACCGTTGACAGAGCTACTGACGGCCAAAGTAGTTGTTGCATCCGCGGTGATGACCAAGGGTCGAGAATGCAAGGCAGGTGCGTCAGTGGCGCTGCGCATGCTCAGATGTGGCCCGTTTCCAACTGTAGATGTCGCTCGTGCAGTTCCGAGCATGACGCTTCGTCGTTATAGATATGAGAGTTGATCACTGTGCAGGCGCTCCCAGAATAATTCGGAACGCCGAGCACGCAGCCGCTCGTCGGCGGAGCGCCCCGGCGGATAATTGCACACAGGGTGTGCGCATGCGCGACCTCCCTAGCGAGCTAGTTTCCCTCCCTATATATAGTGCATCTAGATTGGCGTTGCCTTGCACCAAAAGGGCAGCGCTAGGTGCCCTTTAGCATTATGACAAGGTGGGCATGACGGACTAGGCGCTGTATCATACTGCGCACCGCAATCTATAAATATAAAGGCTTGTTGATTCCTTGCGGCGTGTTCTCGTCCTTATCAGCATCCATTCTGGGATACTGCTTGCGGTTGAAGAGGCAAGGCCACAACGTCATCCTTGCCTTCTTTTGAACCGTGTTGGTCTGTTCTGCGAACTTCCTGCTTAGTTATCTTTCAATCCGTGGTACTACAAGCTTGGTAATAAGAGGACAATTTGGACTATTACAGGGCCGCTCCCTTACAGGTGTCGGCGATCGCGGTATTAAAACAGTCCCCGAAATTAAATAACGCGGCTTGTTCGTCAAGTCCAATTTCATGCAGAAGTGACTGCATGAGTACTATGATAGTAATTGTTCGGGATTAACGTCCCAAAACCATGAGATGACTATGAGAGATGATGTAGTGGAGGGCTACGGAAATTTCGACCATGCACCTGGGCTCACTGACGTGCACCTAAATCTGAGCACATGGGCCTCGGGCATTTTGGCCTCAATCGAGAAAATACTGTCTTAGGCTCTACACGACACCACAATCTTTTATTTGCGCATCAGATTAGGATGTTTGCGTATATTTGTGCACCAATAAGTTACGGAATATGACTGTTTGGTAGGGAGTACTCTTACAGTTTTATCACATGTCTATTTCTTGGCGCAGGCAGCTATTTTCCGACGCTCAGACGGAGTTTGCAACGCTAAGAGACAGTAGGCTGTGCGAGCGGAATGCAAAAAAAAAAATAAATAGAATTAAATGTCAAAGTTTATTTTCCCAAAGAAAACGAAAGAATCGAAAGAAGCGATTGCTATTCTCATCATTCAATATCGCGTGAATACGCTGTCCATGCGAACTGCAGCTTGTAGCCGGCGTGGTATAGACTCGTAGAGCGCTTTATGAAGTCCTTAGCACCAAGGCGCTTCCGCTCTCGTGTTACTGGCGAGCCAGAGCTCGTCAGCACTGGCACCTCCCAGATTCATGTGGGACAAACTTTCTTTCATTGCGCCCCACACGGGTCTCTAACGGATTGAAGTCTGCACCTTTTGGAGGCTGTCAAGGACACACACAGACCGCTCTTGAAAGAGATTTTGCGCAGCTCTGACGGTGTGCACCGGACTGAGGTCTTGCTGGAAAAAGTAGCAGCCATCTTTAAACGGCTCGTCCAGAGCGTATGGCACCAGGTGGTAGTCCAGAATTTCACAGTAGGCGTCAGCTGTGAGAGATGGGGACAGCCGACTAGCGGACCGAGGCCCTCTTTGCCCACACGTTGACAGCACAGCAGCCGCTACTGTAGGTCTCGGAAACATACCCGGGTTCGTACCTACACTGTTGAGAAAAAAAATAAATATTGGTCTTTCTAGTTGAAACCTTTTTGCGCGCCCGAAGATTTCTTGTGCCAAAGATCAAAAAGAAAAAAAAAAACGTGCAATTGTACGGTCTCCATACGCGGCGCTCTTGATGCCACCGCGACTGTAAATGTGGATTCATCCGAGAATATCACTTGCGTCCATTCTTCTGTAGTCCAGTGCTCGTATGCCCTGGCGTTGAGCACTGTAGGCGTTCAGCTTTTTGACGACCTGTCAGGTGTGACTTTTGCGCCGCGACAAATCCACGAAGACCAGCTTCTCGCATGCGCCTTCAGATTGTCTCCTCACTGGCTTGCATGTTCAGTGCTGTATTAATCTGTCCGGCGCTTTGAGAAGGATCGGCGACTGCTGCAGCAACAATGAGAAGGTCGCATTCTTCCGACGTGCATCTGTGCCTTCCGGATCGTGGCGCATCTGTTAGTCGGCCGTCTTCATCCCTGTATGCTTGTATAATGCGGTTGACCGCGCTTACAGACTTCCCTGTGAGGCGGCATATCTCGCGCTGAGATTTCTCTTGTAACCAGAGCTCAATTATTTTTCTCCGCACATCGATCAGCACTCTTTTCGGCATGCTGCCTTGATAGGAAAAAGGTGAACTTTGTGTCAGTGGCACAGCTCAAATATATTCGTATCACTTTATCAATCTGGCCTCCGACATGCTCACGCTTGCATGAGATGAAACCACCGTCCTTTGCGAGCGCTAGTCACAGCCGCCTGCCGGAAATAATCACGTCAAATATAAATACGATGCAAAGTAGCGAAATAAAGGTCATCCAAGTGCACGACACGCACGCGCGATGGTTCCTGCTCCGACTGCGCTGCATGCGCACACGCGGCTTGTCAGACACCACCCATCAAGGCCCCCTTATCAAAACGCTAAGGGCACCGTTTTGTAGCAACACAACGCGAATCTAGGTGCAATACGGAGCAATGTTTGCTCGCTAGGGAGACCGCGCACGCGCAGACCATCGTACTACTTTTCTGCGCGCATACTCTGCCGACGCGCTGCTGCGTGTCCGGCGTTCCGAATTATTCTGGGCGCGCCTGTACATTAAAATAACAAAAAAAGCGGGGAAGGGGGTGGGGGGGCAGCAAGCGTCGCCACCAAGATAGAAATAAGTGCGTAGCATGTCTATTTGCTTACAAATAGGTATTGTCGAGGAAGTGCCCATAGGCAGCGAAAGTGCACCGGCACACTGCTGTGAAAAGCAGAAATGGGAAAAGCGAAAGGCAACAATAACCGCGAATTCATCCTTTCAGTCGTCGTGAATACGCAAAAGCAAAGCACTGCTCGTCAGGAATGACGCCCACTCTGCCGCCCACAAAGTCATTCGCACGTGCAGCGAACAGAAACCCATAGTTGGCCACTTAGAAGTTAGTACGAGGCCGGCAATGCCTCTCTGTGATTATGCGTGCCCTTCACAACTAAAAACATACTGAAAAGCAATGCGTGACAACTCACCAGCAAGCTCATGAAGGCGAAGTCTCGTTCGGCGAGCACGCCGGTGTTATGCTGATAGTCGAACATATCCATCCGCCACCCTCCACTAAAGTTCACAGCTTTGTCGTGACCCCGAAATATCACAAAATATCTAGACGCCATCGCGAATACATGTCAAGGCAACTATTCATCCAACAGAGCAGCCAAGCACGAAACGCACGTGGAAAACGCACGGCTCCCTCACCGCAAACCTAGTGAGCGCCAGGGAAAGAAAACTAGCTGCGCCAAAGAAATCGTCAAGTGGGGGCAGTGCAATCGTCAGCGCAGATTATCTTTTGCTTCGCGCTGAATTCAGTGAAGGAAACCTAGTGAGCGCCAGGGAAAGAAAACTAGCTGCGCCAAAGAAATCGTCAAGTGGGGGCAGTGCAATCGTCAGCGCAGATTATCTTTTGCTTCGCGCTGAATTCAGTGAAGGAAAGGTCGATTACGCCGAACTGTCTCCTTCAACATAAAATATGTTTAGAAATATCTGCTATTCTTTTGGTGATACGTCTGTTTGGCGATTATTCATTATAAAGCATACTGCATGCGTTATGACAGGCCGTGACGTCATTTTGTTGTGAAGCCGCCGATAGAGCCTTTGAGTCTGTACTGTACAGTACAGTGCCTTCGAGATCGGTATGGAGGAAGCAAAAAAATAAGCTGAGGAGCCGTGACGCCACTTTTCATAAGAGAGTTCGAGCCTCAGAGACTGGCAATGCGCCGGCATTTCGCCCATTTAACGTAGGACGGCGCATGCGCACCGTAGTACCATAAAATCCCTCGATTTTGATAAAGCACCGCCAGATTTTGTACTCGCCTCGCGTGCGCGCCCTCCTCTGTTCCCTCTTCCCCTTTTTCGCCCTCCCGTTCTTCGCCGCTTTTTTGCACGGCGATTTGTCTCCCTTGTGTGATCGCCTTCGAGAAGCGTGGATCT
>JABSTT010000297.1:0-13540 GCA_013339685.2 Hyalomma asiaticum | reverse complement strand
TAAGCAAATGACATACTGCACTCAGACCACGTGGGGCCAGTGTACTTCGTGCTACTGGGGCGCGCTAGGTGATCACAGAAAGACCTCACTGAATCAACACTTAAACAGTGCCCCAATTTCACCGAGCACTGCAACAATTAGTTGTGTCCCCAGCGCAAAGCTGACGTAGAAAGCATTGGCAGCCATGTGTTCCGAGTATCGAGTTTCGCTCACTGAGCACGATACAGTGCTCCCCTTCAGTTGATAGTTGGCGTTAATGTTGTCCGCTTCTGTTCTCTTGTGTCACCGTCTTTGTGCCTTACTTTAACATTGGGATAAAAACTTTTTTGCTTTTATTACAGATATAGAAAAAAAAAGATGGATGCTGACTACAGTGAGTTATTCCTGGTTTGGCACAAGAGGCTGTTGTACAACAACGACAGGAGTACACCATAATGCTTCCTGACAATTGGCAAACATGACATCAAAGCCACTCCCCTATAAAAGACATGAAATTCACAATTTGAAAAACACCATTCTGACTAGACCCAAAAATGTGGCTTCGAGTTGATAGCAGAGAAATTGCTATTTCAAGTTGGTTAAAAATGCGAACCACTTTGATTGCAGAAAAAAAAATGTTATACTTGAACCTAATGAAACTTAAGTTCATAAATGCTGTGCTTTCAGATGGCAGTATAAGGCAACATATTTATCCATGATATTAATGGATATAAAGCAAGACTGAGGCATCAACTTGAAACTGCGGGCACCAGCGCTGAACTACTGTACATGTGATTCTTTTTTAAATCCATCTTGCAAATTGCACTGTGACAGAGAGTGGAAGCCAGCACTTCTGGTGGACAATCTCATTAGTACAAAATGTAGTCATTCTCAGTCTTACCTTGCAAGTGATGGTGAATGAAAAGCACTTCGTCTCGTCAGCAAGGTTGGCGATGCGCAAAGCGCCTACGACGCCATCTGCCGCCACGGCTCGGAAGCGTTGGTGGGTCCGGGCGAGCAGTGTTCCCGCGACCGTGTACGCGAGTGCACGGATGGATGTGTTTTCATGGTGATTTAACGATTCTGTCGGGCTTCAGTGATGTCTAAAAATAACTGCTGCGTTGTCGGCTGCTCACACACAAAAAATTGCCAGGAACGCACTCCTACAGTTTCAAGTGCTATTTCATGAGCGAGAGCGACGGCGGTGGTGGATTGCGGTGGAACACTGCCGAAACAAAGCAAGTCCGCCGCGGTGGTGTAGTGGCTATGGTACTCGGCTGCCACCCAAATACGCGGGTTCGATCCCGACCGCGGCGGTCGCATTTTCGATGGAGGCGAAAATGCCAGAGGCCCGTGTACTGTGCGTTGTCAGTGCACGTTAAAGAACCCCAGGTGGTGTAAATTTCCGTAGCCCTTGACTACGGCTTTTCTCTCCTTTCTATCTCTTTCACTCCCTTTCCCGTGCCCCCACGGACGCTTTGCCGTGCTCCCTACATGGGCTGCAGAAATTAGCGTCCTTTCCTAACCGAACCACAATCAATCAATCAATCAAACAAAGCAATCGCGCTTTGTTTACGGCAGTGTTAGAACGATTACCGTGTTTTTATTAGATGCGAAGCAGCTCTTTGACTAGCCTGTGTAACGTTCTCCCTCCGTGCATCCGTACGGCGAGGGCAACGCGCTGCCCTCGCCGCAGGTGTTGGAGCGGTGCCAAGTAGGTCATGCCACAGCTGCGCGTTGACGTCACGCTCGCCTCGCAGTGCGCGCTGACGTCACTCTCTCCCTCGCCTGCCGCGCGCTCGCCGCAGCGCCCGCAGCTGCCGCCTGATGGAAACAGTAGTACGTCGTCTGCAAATCATAAGTTACTCAAATATTCGCCGTTAATCCTTAGCCCTTTCTCGTCCCAGTTTAGGCTTTTGAAGATTTCTTCCAAACATGCAGTAAATAGCACTGGAGAAATTTTGTCTCCTTGTCTGACACCTTTCTCTATTTGGATTTTTCTGCTTTTCCTAAGGAGGAATAGGGTGGCTGTAGAATCTTTGCAGATGTTGGCTACTGTGTTTACGTAGCTATCACATATTCCTTCATGGCATAATGCTGCCAGAAGTGCTGGTATCTCTACCGAGTCGAAAGCCGTATCCAGTTTGCTGTATTCATCCGACTTCTCGATTACTTGATTGATCGCATGTAGGTGGTCTGTGGTGGAGTGTCCTTTTCTGAACCCTGCTTGCTCTCGTGGTTGATTAAATTCGAGTGTGGCCCTTATTCTGTTTGAGATAACGTTTGTGAAAATTTTTAAAGTGCTGAGAGTGGAATGATCGGCCTGTAGTTTGTCAAGTCTAACATCTCCCTTCTTACGTAACGGGAGAATGTTTGCGTTTTTCCAGCTTACAGGTACACTCGGAGTTTTGAGGCATAGTGTGTATAGTGTCGCAAGCTTTCTAGTTAGGAGGTCTCCTCCATCTTTGATCAAGTCGGCGGTTATGCCGTCTTATCCAGCCGCTTTTCCGCAAGACATGCCCTGCATTGCTTTCCTAACCTCGTCCGCAGTGACGCATGGAATTTTGGATTCCCGCTCGACATTTAATACTCTCATGGTGGCGAGACTCATATTTGAGCTGTATAGTTCAGAACAGATATCCTCGGCCACCTTGGCTATATCACTGAAGTTAGCAAATGTTCTTTCCCGCACAAGCTTCCTTTTAGTTGTTTTGATGCTGACTCCTTTTCTGACGGCTGCTTCTATTTCTTTCATGCTGTGGTTACGTATGTCCTCGACTTGACTTCTACTGATGAGCTTAGACAGCTCGGCGAATTCTATCTTGTCTCTTAAGTTAGTTATTCTCATTTGTTGGCATCGTTTGATTAAATTTTTAGTAGATTCAGAGAGCTTATTCACATCTTGTCTCAGTATTCACATCTTGTCTCGATTTGTTTGTGGAAGTTATGACAGAAAGTTCAGTCCCACGCGCGCGATAGAATTATTGCAATGGGACGCACTAGATTGTCGAAGACGCAGACTTCGCTTGAAGTTTTTTCACAACATCGTTCAATCAAAAGTTGGCATTGATAGGCGTCTTTACATCAAGGCACCTAAGTACTGTTCCCATAGGGTTGACCACGATAATAAGGTTTTGGAATTTTCCTGCAAAACACACTCCTTAGCAAGTCTTGTTTTCCTAGAACAATACGGGACTGGAATCAATTAGACGAGTCTGTCGCAACTATATCGTCCAATGACATATTTTTTGCATTGCTAAAATAATTCTTCTTGTATGAGAGTTACAAGTACTAGCATGCAGCAGTCATCACTGCTAGTGATGACTGCTGCATGCTAGTACTTGTAATTTCCTGTATTGTGCATTCTTGTTCATATAATTATGCTTTTATCACTATAATACAATTCATTGTTAAATTAATTAAATGTACGCTTGTGTACTTGTAATCTTGTTTCTTTATTTTTTGTTTGTACAATGATTTACTATGATGCACTTTTGTGTACACTATTGATCTTCTTGTATGTGTATCTCTTCAGGTTCCGTTGATGCTGCCATAGATTGCTACCAACTGTATGCTTTGAATTGTTCTTTGCTTCCACCCCCCCCCCCCCCCCCACTGTAATGCCATGTGGTGCTGTGGGTATGGCATAAATAAAATTAATAAATAAATAAGTGCTTTGCCCCCTACTTTAGTTGCTGCTTCTGTGATCAGCTTAGTAATGTCTTCGTTCATCTGCTCTATATCCCCATTTCCTTCCTGTCCTAGAGCCTCATGCTTGTTTTTAAGTGCAATTCTAAATTCTTCTGTTTTCGCCCTGACACCATCGAGGTTGGCCTGTTTCCGCGTGATTAACTTTGTCCTTGCTCGCTTTAGATTGAGGTTATCTTCGCCTTTACTAGACTGTTGGTCACTAATGCTGACCTTATTAACCACTTCCATGTCTCGATCACTGCACATTGTGAAATCTATTTCGTTTTTCGTTTCTCTGTTGGGGCTTTTTCACGTCCACTTCCTTTTCTTGCGTTTCTTAAAGAAAGTATTCATTACACGGAGGTGATTTCTTTCTGCAGATTACACTAGAGTCTCTCCTCTGCTATTCCTATCTCCTTCTCCGTAGTTCGCGACTGCCTGTTCTCCTCTTAGTTTCTTTCCTATTTTCGCATCGAAGTCCCCCATAACAATCGTATATTGGGTGTGTAACCTTGTATCGGCTATTTAATTTTATCACAGCACTTAACACCCTTTCATTGATCCTATAGAATTCTTCAATGTTACCGCCATGTCGTTGTGTATAAAGAATCCCACGTCGTGCTCGTGCTTCTCTGGCAGTCCTCTGTAGCAGAAAACATGCCCTTCATTTAGCTATAGTACCTTTTCCTGTTTCCTATCCTCGCTAAGGCCAATGATATCCCAATTATACCCCTTAATTCTTCTAGTAGTTCAGCTAGTCTGGGTTCACTTGAAAGATTCGGTGTTAAGAGTTGCTATGTTTAATTTTCCCGTGACGGCCTGTCTAACGAGAGGCTTTTGAGTCTTTTGTTCCCACACCCGCGTGATCGCATCCGCGACTAGAAGCTCCGTTGATCATCATAGGTCCAAGGTTTGTTGGTTCGGTCACTTGGAGGTCTTGGTCATGGTGTTGCACTAGGGAGGCCAGGTCCTGTTCTGGTGCTCAGGCGAGTTACGCAGAGGATCATGAGGATGGTGGGAGCCCGATGCTCATTTGTCCAAATGCTCCGTCGGGGGAGGTGGTGCAATGTGTGGTTGTCAGCGAGGTACAATCGTTAAAGGGAAGCAGGGGAAACAAAAGAAGATACCTCAGCAGGTAGAGTAGAAAAGAGAAAGAAAAGATACAGAAAAGAAACATTTGCGCTAGAGAATTCGAATTCAGGACCCTTGGTCACAAAAGCATGGCCAAGTCATCTGGGTTGCCGGGTTGCTGATGTTTAAGAACAGATTCCTGCTGCGCCCCCTCGCAAATTGTGATGCGATGAATTTCAAATGTCCACGATGCAGCACTTTTGCTGATTTCAAATACCAGGAGGCATGGCTAATCGTCTTGACTGCGTCGCGTCTGTTTCTGCCGTATTCCTCCCGCCATCGCGCGTAGTTTTGACAGTGCACGTCCTGTCTTTATTTTCCTTTTCTCTCTCTCCTTTTCTCCCACGCAAAGTGGTTGTCTCAGGGCGATGAAAAGGGAGGGTGGGGGAGGTCATAAACCAAGAGTGCGAAAAGGAGGCATAGCAACCTAGCTCGCACTCACGTAAGCGCCGTGATAATAAAATTTGTGTCCGTTGATCAGCGTTAGAGCTTGCATTTGCAATATGTTGAAAGCCGTAGATGAATTCTCGGGAGTGCTACGGCCTTGTAGTTGAAAAGAGAAGCAAAGCTTCTCCTTTCATTTATGTGCAATTACTTCATTGCAGCTAAAAACTAGATATAATGTGCCCTATGCCTTACTGCGAATGGGATGCATTACATTGTATCAAATAAACAAGCTCTTGAGCAATTTCCCTCTTGTTTTACATGTATACAAGCACCCCTGCAGACACACGAGTTGAGGGGGGCCTGTCCCACCTTTTCATAGAAGCGTGCAAACATGTTACTTCCTTTACACTCTGAAACCAAGTGACCATTGTGATGTCCTTTCAAGAAATGGAACCTTGTGGGCACACCAATCAGTGGTAGCTGCTGAGAATCATGTTCATGTAGTGGCCTGTACAGTGAACGTAATCATTGCCCTGATATTCTCGCATGCCTCAGGCATTGTTTCTGCATTCAGAGACCAGTAGGTGGCTTCTGCAGTGAAAAGGTCTAAATAATGGTAGCATTTTACATTTATTGAGCTTTACATTTACTGCACAGCAGCACTGGTGCTTTTTGTGATTAAATGCACAATGTTTTCTAGAGCAATTATGGTTGCCCAGTTACATTTTACACCTTCTTTTTCCTGCAGAAGTGCCATAATTACAAGGAGCTTTCCCACTTGGCAGAAAGATCAACATTACTCAAGAGAGAAAACTCCAGAAAAGGATTGAAGAAAAAGACCCATCTCATCTGCAGCACCAGAGAGCATTGCTGCAGTGATCACAAAGTATCGGACAGAAATAAAGTTCCTGCATTTTCACAATGATCCATTGGCCTGCTGACTTTTCTGAAACCGCGAAATAAAGTATTTATGGCAGACAGTGATTCAGGGGTTAATTTAGAATTTTAATTTAACTGAAGAATTTTCGGGGGGTGGGGGTGTGAGGATTCAAATGGAGGGGGGTGTATAAATCCCTGCATTCATGACATTCCACTAGATCACATGACACATTATGGGACAACTTAAAATAGTGCTTTGAGGACTAAAGCCGTTATAGTCACATGGGTGGTAATTTGTAGCTTTCCAAGGAAATTAAATTTAAGCAGGATGACATATGTTTTACATATAATGTGGAGCAGTTGTAGGTACACTTAGCAAATGACATACGGCACTCAGACCACGTGGTGGCCAGTGTACTTCGTGCTACTGGGGCGCGCTAGGTGATCACAGAAAGACCCTCACTGAATCAACACTTTAAACAGTGCCCCAACTTTCACCCGAGCACTGCACACCAAATTAGTTGTGTCCCAGCGCCAAAGCTGACGTAGAAAGCATTGGCAGCCATGTGTTCCGAGTATCGAGTTTCGCTCACTGAGCACGATACAGTGCTCCCCTTCAGTGATAGTGGCGTTAATGTTGTCCGCTTCTGTTTCTCTTGTGTCACCGTCTTTGTGCCTTACTTAACCTTGGGATAAAAACTTTTTTTGCTTTTATTACAGATATAGAAAAAAAGATGATGCTGACTACAGTGAGTTATTCCTGGTTGGCACAGAGGCTGTTGTACAACACCGACAGGAGTACACCATAATGCTTCCTGACAATTGGCAAACAATGACATCAAAGCCACTCCCCTATAAACGACAGCAATGCACCAATTTGAAAAACACCCATTCTGACTAGACCAAAAAGTGGCTTCGAGTTGATAGCAGAGAAATTGCTATTTCAAGTTGGTTAAAAATGCGAACCACTTTGGATTGCAGAAAAAAAATGTTATACTTGAACCTAATGCAACACTTAAGTTCATAAATGCTGTGCTTTCAGATGCAGTATAAGGCACATATTTATCCATGATATTAATGGATATAAAGCAAGACTGAGGCATCAACTTGAAACTGCGGGCACCAGCGCTGAACTACTGTACAGGTGATCCTTTTGGTAAATCCATCTTGCAAATTCGTGCACTGTGACAGAGAGTGGGAAGCCATCTGCACTTCGTGGGTAGGACCATCTCGATTAGGTACAAATGTAGTCATTTCAGTCTACCTTGTCAAAGTGATGGTGAATGTAAGGATGCACTTCGTCTCGTCAGGCACGTGTTGGCGATGCGCAAAGGCGCCTACGACGCCATCTGCCGCACGGCTCGGAGCGTTGGTGGGGTCCGGGCGAGCAAGTGTTGTCCAGCGACCGTGTACGCGAGTGCGCACGGATGGATGTGTTTTCATGGTGATTTACACGACTTCTGTCGGGCTTCAGTGATGTCTAAAAATAACTGCTGCGTTGTCGGCTGCTCACACACAAAAAATTGCCAGGAAACGCCTCCTACAAGTTCAAGTGCTATTTCATGAGCCGAGAGCGACGGCGGTGGTGGATTGCGGTGGAACACTGCCGAAACAAAGCAAGTCCGCCGCGGTGGTGTAGTGGCTATGGTACTGGCTCTGCCACCCAAACTAAGCGGGTTTCGATCCCGACCGCGGCGGTCGCATGTTCGATGGAGGCGAAAATGCCAGAGGCACGTGTACTGTGCGTGTCAGTGCACGTTAAAGAACCCAGGTGGTGTAAATTTCCGTAGCCCTTGACTACGGCTTTTTCTTCCTTTCTATCTCTTTCACTCCCTTTCCGTGCCCCCACGGACGCTTTGCCGTGCTCCCTACATGGGCTGCAGAAACTTAGCGTCCTTCCTAACCGAACCACACAATCAATCAATCAAAACACAGCAAATCGCGCTTGTTTACGGCAGTGTTAGAACGATTACCATGTTTTTATTAGATGCGAAGCAGCTCTTTGACTAGCCTGTGTAACGTTCTCCCTCCGTGCATCCGTACGGCGAGGGCAACGCGCTGCCCTCGCCGCAGGTGTTGGAGCGGTGCCAAGTAGGTCACGCCACAGCTGCGCGTTGACGTCACGCTCGCCTCGCAGTGCGCGCTGACGTCACTCTCTCCCTCGCCTGCCACGCGCTCGCCGCAGCGCCCGCAGCTGCCGCCTGATGGAAACCTGACGCGCGCCTAACGTACGTGTCACCTCTTTCTCGCTTCGCCCTCTCCACCGCTCGCAATGCTCGAGCGCACATGAACGCTTTACCAGCTCGAAGGAGCGGGAACGCGCCCTCGCCCGCGAGAGATAATGGATGGATGGATGCTATGAGCGTCCCTTTTGTAACGGGGCGGTGACATGTGCGTCACCAGGCTCGTAAGAAGATTTAAGAACTTTTTTTTTTCTGTCTCTTAAAATTTTCCTCATGCCTTTTAAATTTACTTCAATCAAATCGATCATACTATAGCAAAAACGGAAATTCATAGCCCAGTTCCCTGCCCCTTATGGAAGAAAGTCCATATTTTCCCTATAATTATTTTTGTCCGTTCTCTCTAGTTTTCTGCCACCAGTATTCTAACCGTCTCTTACTTATTTCAATCGCGGCTATGTTCGCTTCCCGTTGTTCGCGCTAAAACCCAAGGCTTACTGATAGGGGTGGTGCCCCAACGTACACCTGGGTGGATATTTCCGCATTCAATCAGCACATGCTCCGTCGTTCCCTATCTTCCCTCACAGCATGTGCATTTTTTCTTCTTTACTGAATTTCGCTTTATAACTACGCGTTCTAAGGCAGCCGATCTCGCTTCAAAAAATAAAGCACTTCCTCTTGAATTATCATAAAATGCCTCCCTTTTTATTTCGTTTTTGCCCTCTCGGTAGTTGTTCAGAGTAGGTTTTTTTTCCATCATTGCCCTCCAGTAAGTCTTCTCCGCCTCTCTGACTTTTCCCATTACGCTCTTTGTTGTCAGTTCTCTTAGAGCCGTATATTTACTGGTGAGCTTCCTAGTTCTCTTTCTCCACTGCGTGTCAACGCTCTTTCCATATAAACAGCGGAACTCCTTCACTGCGGAGTCGCATTCGAGCAATGATGTACGTGTGAGCTGTCACAGGACCACAACCGCACCGAGCCCAACGCGCCGACGATAATTCGGTGAGCAGCTAAAGAAACCTTTTCTCATAATGGATAGTAGAAAACTGTTAGTTACTAACGCAGTTACATGTTCTCACAGTATTCCGCACAAACGGAAAACCGATGCGACGCTGGACAGAACCGACCGACGGTTTCCGATGGTAGCAACTCATGAGAAGCGGAGGAAAATTAGATAGATAGATAGATAATAGATAGATAGATGACGAAATTAACATCACAAGCGCAATAAGGAATACATTACTCCTTGATTACTCCTTGCCGTAAGACGCAAGCTGTACACTAATAACCTCCACACAAATCTTTTTAGCTGGTCGATGTAAATTGGATGACGGACTTAACACTTTGAACTCACTTCCTATAAGAATGAACACGATACTATGCCTTTACCACCACAACAGAAAGCTTGCGTGTCTGCTGGGTGTATGATTACGTGTTTATACTGTATATAGATATGTGTGTATGTATCTGTGTGCCTGATACCTATATATTCCATTTCGTCTTCACACATCCACTCCGGCATAGGAAATTATAGATGCCTTACTCATACACATCATGCAACCGTGATTTCTTACAACCAACAATTTGTTTTTTTTTTGTCATATGCGCGTACATCGCAAGAAAAAAAATGCGTCTGTGTACGGGGCCACGTGGAAGGTTTCAATGAATTTCTTTTATCCTGACTTCGGGCTGTCGGGCTGTGCGGGCTGTGCGCGGAACCAGGCACGCGGCCGGATACCTGCATAGCGCGAACGTAAAATGCGATTTTCCACGCGCGCCGACCTTGCTTGCAGAGCAATTTTAAAAACCGTGACGTTCTAGATGTCGCGATCAGCAAAACTAGAAGATCGCGGACATTTTGAGACCCAAATACCGTACGAAATAGTAACGCGGATAGAAGATATCGCGCATGAAAGGATTGAAAGAATGTACGTTTTAACGATGCGGAGCCGCTGCAACCGGGACCGCCAAGGGTCGCAGGATCGCCCAACCACCCCCCCCCCCCCACCTTTTTTTTTTAATACTCCTCGAGATTACGTCGGTAGGGGGGCCTTGCGACGGTTGGGTACCTGAAAGGCTTTCAGTCATTCAACTGCCGTTTACGACTCACTCCTACTCCAGAACAGGAATTGGCCTCCCTGGTGAAGTACTTGGACACCACCTCCCACACGATGCCTACAATTAAACCCTCGCCCTCAGTGTCCAGGAGCTGCAGAACATCTGTCCACGGCGGCGGTCAGCTCTGTGAAGCAGCAGAGGGAAGTAATAATCACTGGACCCAGACAGGCCGCCACTGGACACTGGACATTGGAACGTTCAATGCAGGATCCCTCTCCAGCGAAGCTAGACTAGCAGAACTACTCGAGGAATTAGAGGGAGTTAGCTGGGACGTCATTGGCCTTAGCGAAGTTAGGAGAACAGGTGAAGCTTATATAGTCTTAAACAATGGACATGTCCTCTGCTATAGAGGATTACCCGAAAAGAGGGAATATGGCGTTGGGTTCCTAATCCACAAGGATATAGCGGGCAACGTAGATGAATTCTACAGCATTAACGTAAGGGTTGCATGCCTCGTAATAAAACTAAATAAGCGGTATAAACTTAAGATAATCCAGGGATATGCACCAACAACGAGCTACGACGACGAACAAGCAGAGCAGTTCTACGAGGATATCGAATTAGCAATAAAGTACGGACACAATACACAGTAGCCATGGGGGATTTCAACGCAAAAGTAGGGACAAAACAAAGTGGAGAGCAGGCGATTGGCAACTACGGCGTCGGCCATAGGAAATGCTAGTACAATGTGACGAAAGAAACCGACTCCGAATAATGAACACGTTTTTCAAGAAACACAAGAATAGGAAGTGGACGTGGAAAAGCCCAAACGGGGAAACAAAGAAGGAAATCGACTTCAAATGTGCGAACAACCTAAGTATAATTCAAGACCACAGGAGTAGTGGGAAGCTAAATGCAGCGATCACAGATTAGTAAGGGCAACGATGTACTTAACCTCAAGAAGGACAAGAACTAAATTATTTACTAGAAAAAAATGCAATCTAGAGGTAATCAGAGCGAAGACCGAATGATTTAAAGTGGCCCTAAGCAAACAAAGTTCGAGGCCTTAGGCGACAACGGGACGATGTAGAAGAAATGAACAAAACCATAACGGAAAACAATGACCTTTGACACAGCGATAGAAGTCGGGGGTAAGCAACTAAGCAACAACAAGTAAGTTGTCCCAATCTACAAGGACTTAATAAAAAACGCCAACAAATGAAAGTAACTCCCCAAAAGATAAGATTGAATTCGCAGAACTATGAAAATTGATGAGTAAAGCGAGGCAAAGAGATGTAAGAAACTTTAACACGAGAGAAATAGAGAAATCTGTAGAGAAAGGCACCAGCATTAAAACGGTCAAAAAGAAAGTGCACTTAGGGCAAAACAAAATGCATGCCCTAAATGATAAACAAGGTAACGTTATCAACAGTTTCAACGAAATAGTAAAAGTAGCAGAAGATTTCTACTCTGCACTGCATAGTTCTCAGACAGACCATACAACCTTAATAGAAGTTGAATTTGAGGAGGACACTGAAATTCCATGTATAACCGCTGACGAAGTCAAAAAAGCTGTCAAAGGCATGTCCCGCGGTAAAGCAGCTGGTGAAGATGGTATAACAGCCGACTTGATTAAGGACGGAGGAGATATTGTACTTGAAAAACTTGCATCGCTCTTCACGAAATGTGTCAGGACATGTAGTATACCACGCAGTTGGAAAAATGCGAATATAATCCTTATCCACAAGAAAGGTGACATAAAGGAGTTAAAGAATTATAGACCAATTAGCCTACTCCCAGTAATATACAAGCTATTTACAAAAGTGATTTCTACGAGGATAAGAGAAACCCTCGACTTTAATCACCGAGAGAACAAGCTGGTTTTAGGAAAGGTACTCGACAATGGACCACAGCCACGCTATCAACCTATAATTGAGAAGTACGCGGAATATAACAAACCTCTTATACGGGTTTATCGACAACGAGAAAGCATTTGACTCGATAGAAATACAAGCAGTTCTAGAAGCTCTACGTAGACAAGGGGTACCTGACATATACGTGAAAACCATCAACAACATATACAAAGATTGCACAGCCACTACTCCTACATGAGAGAAGCAGAGAAATCCCGATCGGGAGAGGTGTGAGACAGGGAGATACGATATCCCCGATGCTACTCACTGCATGTTTAGAGGAAATCTTTAAACGTCTAGACTGGGAAGACAAGGGAATCGAATAGACGGAGAATAGCTCAGCAATTTAAGATTCGCAGACGCATTGGCTCTTTAGCAATGATGAGACGAACTACAAAACATGATTGATGACCTAACAGGGAAAGTATTAAAATTGGATAAGAATGAATAGGCAAAAGACCAAAGCTATGCTCAATAGCCTAGCTAAGGAACAGGAATTTAAAATCAACAATGAACCCCTTACAATGTGTAAACGAATACGTATACCTGGGACAGCTAATAACAGGAACTCCTAACCATGAAAAAACTTATGAGCAAACAAGATAATGAAGCTAGGAAAGTATAGGGGAAGTTACTTGTGGTATTGTAATTGTGGAGAAAGTAGAAAGGAATTAAAGTGGACGAAAAGACAAACCTGCTTCGGTGGGACCCCAACCCACGACCTTCGGATGTCGCGTCCGATGCTCTACCAAACTGAGTACAAAGGCGGTTGTCTCCCCGTCACTTTATGTGTATTTATGTACGTATTGTCCTGGGAGTGTTAGGCAGCGCCACTCGTGGCCAAGGCGCGTGTGTAGAACACACTTTCTTGCCAGGAGGCGTCACGTCGAATGTGAACTTAGATGAGATGGCTGCTGCCCAATAAGCCCTCGCATGCTACCTAAAGCACCAAGTCTGCCGCAACGAGGCCCAAGCTATTGCCGCGAGGACCGCGTCTCGTAGAATGTTTTCTTGTTATTTTCTTCTTTTCCGACGGCTTTTGTACAAGGGTGTTCTAGTAAACGAGCCCGCACACCGCAGGAAGCCTTCCGGGAGACGGGACACCGAAAATAGAGAGCATGTGTGCGCGCCGCGGCCAGTTTCTGGAAAGCGGTTTGTATTGGTTTGTGGCGAGGCCGGATGCACGCGATCGTAAAAGCTCGTATAACATCGATACCGTCGACCTGCCTGACTTGTCCGTGTAAGCCGGTTCTATTGGTGGAAGGCAGTGGTGCTCGGACACGTCCCTGTTGCCGTGGGTGCTGAAAAAGCGTATTTAAGCGG
>JABSTT010000296.1:0-13064 GCA_013339685.2 Hyalomma asiaticum | reverse complement strand
CTCTTTAGCAATGATGAGACGAACGACAAAAACATGATTGATGACCTAAACAGGGAAAGTATTAAAATTGGATAAGAATGAATAGGCAAAAGACCAAAGCTATGCTCAATAGCCTAGCTAAGGAACAGGAATTTAAAATCAACAAGAACCCTTACAATGTGTAAACGAATACGTATACCTTGGACAGCTAATAACAGGAACTCCTAACCATGAAAAAACTTAATGAGCAAACAGATAATGAAGCCTAGGAAAGTATAGGGGAAGTTACTTGTGGTATTGTAATTGTGGAGAAAGTAGAAAGGAATTAAAGTGGACGAAAAGACAAACCTGCCTTCGGTGGGACCCCAACCCACGACCTTCGGATGTCGCGTCCGATGCTCTACCAACTGAGCTACAAAGGCGGTTGTCTCCCCGTCCACTTTATTGTGTATTTATGTACGTATTGTCCTGGGAGTGTTAGGCAGCGCCACTCGTGGCCAAGGCGCGTGTGTAGAACACACTTTCTTGCCAGGAGGCGTCACGTCGAATGTGAACTTAGATGAGATGGCTGCTGCCCAATAAGCCCTCGCATGCTACCTAAAGCACCAAGTCTGCCGCAACGAGGCCCAAGCTATTGCCGCGAGGACCGCGTCTCGTAGAATGTTTTCTTGTTATTTTCTTCTTTTCCGACGGCTTTTGTACAAGGGTGTTCTAGTAAACGAGCCCGCACACCGCAGGAAGCCTTCCGGGAGACGGGACACCGAAAATAGAGAGCATGTGTGCGCGCCGCGGCCAGTTTCTGGAAAGCGGTTTGTATTGGTTTGTGGCGAGGCCGGATGCACGCGATCGTAAAAGCTCGTATAACATCGATACCGTCGACCTGCCTGACTTGTCCGTGTAAGCCGGTTCTATTGGTGGAAGGCAGTGGTGCTCGGACACGTCCCTGTTGCCGTGGGTGCTGAAAAAGCGTATTTAAGCGGCGACACTGGCTTTTCGAAAACCGGGACGCTTTGGTACCATCTCGGAGTCTAGTTCACAAAGACAGAGCACAGGGAAATTCAGAAGTTAATTACGTGACACCGCAAATGCGGTGTAGCTACCAAACATAAACGTTAGGAATGTTACTGTCGTGCGTTTCATTGTGGCAAACATTACTTCGGCTAGTAAGGACTTGCTATTCTTATGATGAAGGACTTGCGAGGAAAATATATTCTGTTCAGCCTTAGAACATTCCCAAAGCGCATGATACAGCACAGACCCGCTGGTTATTTGCAGTTTTTGGTGCGAACATCTGAGAGCACACACTAGACTAACAGCGTACCTAAGTCGTCTTAAGTTATCCAGCGATATTCTCTCAAATTCTGTCTCATAAAGAAGATATAGAACAACCTCGTTAAACCTAGAAGGTTTAATGGTGCATAAAACGCCTGGCACACTTGAGATATAAGAATGCTTATTACTAAGAAATAAATTTTCATCCCGGTAATATAATATCAACATAATTTCATCATTGGGGACATCAGCTCCTCTTCAGAATTCGTCTCTTCGATGGCTATGCGCATTTTATGTCTCACAACCATTCCGCAGGTTAATATAGGTACAGAGACACAAGCGCGCCAATGGTTCAATTTCTCCTGATGGGCATCGAGAAAGACAAGGTAAATATCGCTGCATGCAAGGTTAATGAAGTGTTCTGCAAACTGGAATTAACCGCTGCCGCGTATATTTTCTGTTCAGTTCAGCACTTACAAGAAAGGCGCCGGCAAATTGATGGAAAGCTCGTCTTCGCTCGCGGAATTTCAGAAGTATGCCCATGGTAAAAGATACGAATTCGGACAACCGGACTGGTGTTCCTGATGACCGGGTATGTTCTCCATTATATTTAATTGTTCTGGTTTGTTTTAAGGCGATAGCGTTAATGAGTTTGCATGGCCGAAAATCCGTTCGCGGCGTTGTCCGTGATCAAAAAATGGTGGTGGTACTGCAAAGAATAAAAATAGGTGAGAAAAACAAAACATACTGATTTGAAAGGAAATTTGGGTTAAGTTACGTCAGAATGGGACTCGATCCAAGGCCTTCCGGGTGCGAGGCAAGCAAGCGCTCCAAAAACGCCACAACGTTTTTCTTTTTCTTCATTACAGGGAATATAAAAGCGTTGCATTGACACGAACACTTAAAAACTTAATGAGGCTTTTTCAAAGATAAATAATAAATCCATTACCGTAAAAGAGCTTCGCGAGTGCTCTCGTATATTCCCGTATTGAATCATTTGCTCTTGGAATATGTTTCTTGTTTTTCGCGTGGTTCAGCGTTGCTGCTATTCTCTCCAAAGACTGTGCAGGACAGTAAGATGAGATTGCGCGGTAAAGCTTTGTATTTTTGTATTTTTTTGTGACGCCAAGGTACGAGACATTAATAGACTTACTTTCAAGGTGTGTGTGTGTGTGTGTGTGTGTTGTGTGTGTGTGTGTGTGTTGTGTGTGTGTGTTGTGTGTGTGTGTGTGTGTGTGTGTGTGTGTGTGTGTGTGTGTGTGTGTGGTGTGTTGTGTGTGTGTTGTGGTGTGTGTGTTGTGTGTGTGTGTGTGCGCTGCAGAACATTCCAAAATAATACTGCACCACAACAGACAACGAAACGTCATTCAATGTTTTCTGTTTTCTCGCACAATATAAATTCGGTATTCCATGGAAACCCTTAGTCCTTTACCATACTTTCACAGGAGGAGTGCCCGTGTTCAGTTTAAGGAGGAAGTGTGTGCGCGTCTCCGAAAACACAGCAACGGCTGGGTAAACCTAGCTGAATAAAAGGTGATAAACAGTAAGAAGAAAGAAGCGCACGCACCTCCGTCTTCTTGCTTTTGGTGCCTCAGCACTGAGATATTGCCACAGGGACGTATTCGATGCTGTGTGCAATTACATACAAATGACAAATCGTATACGATTTTTATAATTCCTGTTCAAAAAAAATCAAGCGTAAAGATAGACTACTCTGCTCGTCTGTGTTGTAAAACAAAATTAAGTTATTCTTCTCGTATAGGCTTTGGTGAACCACCTGTCTGGTTGACTAGTTAACGTGCACAATTTCACTAATTAATCTCTTTCCAATCCTCTTTTTTTTCTATCTGTTCCTTTCAATCATTTCAAATCAAAACGTAATTATCAAGTAACTCTTAGCCAATCCCTCCTGGTGGGTAAGCGCCGTAGGTCTTCAGGAGCATCATCATAACATCTTCTCTAGCGCTCGAGCTATTCTTCCCTCACACACTATTACAAATGGCTACCTCTTCCTCCACTTGCACACGTAACCACCGTTGTGGGGAGCGCGCTCCTGCGCTTTCTGCCTAGTGGCACTTTCTGTAGGCAGAAGCCCTCACGCCGTTATGGCGAGGAGGCACCGCCCTCCCGTGATTTTCAAGAGATCGCAGCACTGTAGCGTCATCGCGTTCTACTCTTAAAGGTGAAGTTTAAGCGTTCTCCAAATTTTATGTCTCTAGCTTTTTGTTACACGTTCCATAACTCTGGTGCGACGTCTCATTTGCAGGTTTGATGTGTACTCCGTAGAAAGAGACGGAACGAAGAGCATGAATGTGTTAGGTAAGACGATTTAGCCGTAAGCTACCACATGTTGTAAATCGCACTGCTATGAATTGTAAATCTCCAGGTTCCGGAACTCCAGGTTCGAGTTCCGGCCACGGCGACTGCGTATTTTGATGGGAGCAGCATGTCAAAGAGAAAAAAAAAACCTGTGTGCTTAGATTTAGGCGCACGTTAAAGAGGCCCAATCGCTCTAAATTACCCGGCAACCGCACGGGGCGTACTACATAATCTGATCGTAGTTTGGAGCAATTATTATTAACAATTGTAAATCTTAGAACGCTTTCGATATTTTAGGCAAACCTGTTCCAAGACAGTTTTCTAACAATGATGCCATCATCCGAATTCGGCACTCGTCCTTAGGCTCTATTCAGCCTGGCTTAGGCGATGCCGTCCGAGCTTGAATTCTGTACAGGAACAAGGTGGGTAAATGATATTGACCAATTCAGCGCAGCTCTTCCATCGGTGAGTCGCCGCAAACAACACTTACTGTGAATGAATCGCTCGCTACTAAAGCTAAATTTTTTGGCTTCCGTCATCATTTATGCATTCTAGATCATCGTTTAGTCTCTACGCAGCATAGTACACAGCAATTACGATTTACAGAAAAGCAGCATTGGTATCCCAAGCTTCATAGCCTCCGCAGCGGTTTCCTCTGGTATCACTGCAGAAAATCGTTGATCTGAGGTTCGACCGTGTGAGCGAGGCGTATTTTCTAACGTAAAGCTTTTGTTCTGAAAAACAAGCGCTGGAAATTATTGCACTTTGTGACGCCTCACGTGTGTAACATTTTTTTAGTCGTAAAGGTCTGTAGATTGAAACATCCTGTATTATTATTATTATATTATATTATTATTATTATTATTATTATTATTATTATTATTATTTATTATTTTATTATTATTATTTTTATTATTATTTGCTAGCAGTAGTGGTGCATAGCTCTGGCTTAGTGCCACACCATCAGTCAAGCTAGACGTGGCTCTAAAGTTCGGCGACAGCTAAATGGCGTCCAACTTAATTCTTTTTTTTTTTTCAGGAATCGGCTACGTAGCGGCTTGTGCACCAGCTTCTTCGTAGCTCTGGTGAAGACAAGGCTGGTCACCACACCGGAATGCACACGCTTACCCACGAGACGGGCCACGTGTAAGGTTCAACAGTGTGCGCTGATAATATTCTTTCACTTTCTCCGGACATACTGCTTGAGCGAAGAAGCAACACAGATTTAGTTACTACTGTAAAGCGTTCATAGCTCCTTGAAAAAATTCTCGTAACCCGCCGTGGTGGCTCAGCTGTTCTAGCCCCACAGCTCAGCGGCTAGCGTTGCCTTTCTAAGCCTGAGGTCACGGGCTCGAATCCCGGACACGGCGGCCACATTTCCACGGGGGCAAATTGCAACAAAAAAAAAAGGAAAATCCGTGCTCTTTACCTTAGGTGCACGTTAAGCACCCTAGGTGGCCAGAAGGGAATTTTAGTTTGTCCGGTAGTCCGCAATACGCAATGCACTTTCCGTAGAGCGGTATACCGGTGTGAACAGCGCATGCGCAAACATGTCCGACCACCCAGAGCGTATGCCTTCCGCTTCGAACCTTTCGAGTGCCAGTCGCGCCCTCTGCAGCCCTCGAGTGACTAATTGATGCTGTATTTCCTTTATTTTTTATCATGAAGCTTCGACAGTAAAGCATTCGTGACAATTCGGTACCGTTTCTGAGCGCGACACTCAAATTGTCGAGGCTGTAGGCTTAGCGAGTGGCCGCCGGAATTTCGGAGGACATAAATCACGCTGTCTGCTTGTTCTGTATATCACCGATAGCGGCACCACTGACTGTAAAAAAAAAAGGAAAAAGAACAACGCTATACGCTGTCCGGTGTCCGTTCGCGTTTGTGCGTATACGTTTTACCGGACACGCTGAAACTCCCTAAGATTACTCCGGAGCTCTGCACTACGGGATCTGGCTCATAATCCTGTCGCGATTTTGGTACGCAACGCCTCATCAATATTTTATTATTACAAATTTCTGATGGCCAAGTCCTATAAGTGCACACAGCTCGTGCAGCAAGGGACGCAAGTTCGGGCCTACAAGTGTCGGGAAAAATGGCGAGTGGCGAAAGATGGCGAAAAGACGATGAAAAACAGGAAATACCACACAAGCAGCATCCGCTTTGACTTTCGCAAATGGCTGTCCAGCATTTCGGGCCTCAATTGTTCCCTATAATTTTGCTTACTTTTGCTGCAATGGTAGCTCTTCGGCATGGCATTCTTACTGAATGGTGACTGAACCACTGATACTGAGTCAAAAAGAGGCGCATCGTCAATTCTGTTATATATATATATAGAATATATATATATATATATATATATATATATATAGAGAGAGAGAGAGAGAGAGAGAGAGAGAGTGAAGTAGCAGACACGACTTCGCACTTATCGTTTATTGCCAACAGTTTCGACTGCGGGACCGGTCTTTTCCAAGGCATGGAGAGAAGTTCTCTCCATGCCTTGAAAAGACCGGTCCCGCATGTCGAAACTGTTGGCAATAAACGATAAGTGCGAAGTCGTGTCTGCTACTTCACTCCAAATACGTTTGGCCCATTTAGCGCAAGTTCTCATTTATAATATATATATATATATATATATATATAATTTGTTAGAAACAACTTAATGAGCAAACAGACAATGAAACCTAGGAAAACATAGGGGAAGTTACTTGTGGTATTGTAATTGTGGAGAAAGTAGAAAGGACTTAAAGTGGACGAAAAGACAAACTGCCCTCGGTGGGACCCGAACCACGACCTTCGGATGTCGCGTCCGATGCTCTACCAACTGAGCTACAAGGGCGGTCGTCCCCCCGTCCACTTTATTGTGTTTTATGTAGGTATTATCCTGGAGTGTTAGGCAGCGCCACTCGAGGCCAAGGCGGCGTGTGTAGAACTCACTTTCTTGCCAGGAGGCGTCACGTAGAACGTGAACTTAGATGAGATGGCTGCTGCCCAATAAGCCCTCGCATGCTACCTAAGGCACCAAGTCTGCCGCAACGAGGCCAAAGCTATGAAATAACGAAAGGGAAGGGGTCAAGGGCTCGTCTTTTGTTTAGAAACAACTTAATGAGCAAACAGACAATGAAACTAGGCCTCGAGTGGCGCTGCCTACCTCCAGGATAATACCTACATAATACACAATAATGTGGAGGGGGGGACGACCGCCCTTGTAGCTCAGTTGGTAGAGCATCGGACGCGACATCCGAAGGTCGTGGGTTCGGGTCCCACCGAGAGCAGGTTTGTCTTTTCGTCCACTTTAATTCCTTTCTACTTTCTCCACAATTACAATACCACAAGAACTTCCCCTATGTTTTCCTAGGTTCATTGTCTGTTTGCTCATTAAGTTGTTCTAACAAATAAAGAACGAGCCTTGACCCCTTCCTTTCGTTCTTTTCATAGCTTGGTGCCTTAGGTAGCACGCGAGGGCTTATTGGGCAGCAGCCATCACATCTAAGTTCACGTTCTACGTGACGCCTCCTGGCAAGAAAGTGTGTTCTACACACGCCGCTTGGCCTCGAGTGGCGCTGCCTAACTCCCAGGATACTACCTACATAAATACACAATAAAGTGGACGGGGGACGACCACCCTTGTAGCTCAGTTGGTAGAGCATCGGACGCGACATCCGAAGGTCGTGGGTTCGGGTCCCACCGAGGGCAGGTTTGTCTTTTCGTCCACTTTAATTCCTTTCTACTTTCTCCACAATTACAATACCACAAAGTAACTTCCCTATGTTTTCCTGGTTTCATTGTCTGTTTGCTCATTAAGTTGTTTCTAAACAAAGAACGAGCCTTGACCCTTCCCTTTCTTATATATATATATATATATATAATATAGGACTGCATATGCAAAAAATTACAGCATATCCACGGAGTGAATGATGATGAGTGGGCGAAGCTCGGGGGTTCATCGTAGATCGTGCCGAGTTCCGGATGAATTTAGTTAACGCGCACGCTACGAATCCTCATGGTTCAACTATGCACAAGTGAAATCTCCACCGGCACTTCATTGCAAGTCAAGATCCAGTGCTATATATATATATATATAATATATATATATTATATATATATATATATATATATAATATATATATATATATATGTGGTGTGTGTGTGTGTGTGGTGTGTGTGTGGCGGGGGGGGGGGTTGCCGGGTGAACGCTTCTCCAACGCCGAGCAGTCCGGTATTTCTCAATCAAGAAACTCGCTAGGAGACGCTGCCTGCGCCAACGTTGTCTCTCGCGGGTGAGGGCGCGTTCTCCTTCTTTGCGAGCTGGTAGCGTTCCCGGCCGCGGCGGTCGCATTTTCGATGGAGGCGAAAATGCCAGAGGCCCGTGTACTGTGCGTTGTCAGTGCACGTTAAGAACCCCAGGGGGTCAAAATTTCCGGAGCCCTCCACTACGGCCTTTCTCTCCTATCTCTTTCACTCCCTTTCCCCCTCCCCCAAGGACGCTTAGTCGTGCTCCCTACATGGGCTGCAGAAATTAGCGTCATTTCCTAACCGAACCACAATCATCAGCATCATCATCATCATCATCTAAGAAAGAGCGTTCCATAGCCAACGCACGCCTTTCGCTCTCTCCTCTCTCTCTCTCTCTCTCTCTCTCACAAGACAGCAGAGGCACGCGCCGGGAGAGAGAGAGGCACGCGCCGGGAGGCAGGCGCCGAGGGCGAGCGCGTGCCTCCCGGCACGCGGGTTACGCCTGATGACTGACGCGTGACTGTGCGTTGTCAGTGCACGTTAAAGAACCCCAGGTGGTCTAAATTTCCGGAGCCCTCCACTACGGCCTTTCTCTCCTCTCTATCTCTTTCATTCCCTTTCCCCCCACGGCCGTGCTCCCTACATGGGCTGCAGAAATTAGCGTCCTTTCCTAACCGAACCACAATCAATCAATCAATCAATCAATCATCAAGGTTAGACTAAGAGGAGCTTCGCCCCTAAATAGCTTGTCTCCGCCGGTTTATAACAGAATTGACGATGCGCCTCTTAGAGACGACGGTTGATTACATCAACGTATCGGTCGGAGCCCGTCTTGAAAGTCGGGCTCCTACCGAAACGTGATGTATAAAGCGTCGTTCTCTAAGAGGCGCATCGTCAATTCTGTTTATATATATATAGTATATATATATAGTATATATATACAACAATTCTGTTTACACACAATTGCAACAGAATTGCAACAGAATTGAAGTTTACACAGAATACAACAATTCTGTTTATATAGATATAGATATAGTTGTTTCTCATATATATATATATATAATATTATAATAGTCTTATATATATATATATATATATATATATATGAGAAACAAACTTAAGTGCCAAACAGATAAATGAAGCCCAGGAAAGCATAGGGGAAGTCACCTGTGGTATTGTAATTGTGGAGGAAAGTAGAAAGGAATTAAAATGGATGAAAAGACAAACCTGCCCTGGGTTCGGTTTCCCACCGAAGGCAGGTTTGTCTTTTCGTCCACCTTTAATTTCCTTTCTACTTTCTCCACCAATTACCAATACCACAGGTAACTTCCCCTATGCTTTCCTGGGCTTCATTATCTGTTTGGTCATTAAGTGTTTCTAACAAATAAAGAACGAGCCCTTGACCCCTTCCCTTTCGTTATATATATATAGATATATATATATATATATATTATATATATAATATATATATATATATATATATATATCTATATATATATATATATATATATATATATGTGTGTGTGTGTGTGTGTGTGTGTGTAAAAAATGTACGGGAGTACATTCCTATTCCAAGGTCCCACCTACTCATTCGTTCTTTTTCTTTCAAACCAAATATTATTCTAAAATGGGCACAATACACGATAAAGGTTTAAATGTGTGGAGAGCACAAAAGGCATGCAGTCATACATCAAAAGCATCTGTCCACTTCCGCACTAATCAAATGAAGGCACCGAAGAGAGTTTTGAAAGAGGGTGACTCATCCAGCTCTCTAAAGAAGTGAAAATACACGAAACAGTCTAAAAACAGGCCCGCGACTTCTGTAGATATCTATATAACAAAACACACACCGTGTACAGAGCCCCAGAGAAAGGAAGAGGGAAGAGAGAAAGAGCGTGCGTGCGTATTGTGATGTGTAGAGCACATCACAACATGCACGTACCGAGCCCACCCTTCATGGGCAATGAATGCAGTTTCGAAAACGCGAATACTCCCACATATACTTATCATATTATGCTCGCCTATTTCCTTTCGCGGCGATGTCTAATAGCTATTTCAACGTGTCTCTTCAAGGCTCGGCTCCTCTCACGACGGAGAAGGCCCAGCATCGTCGATTCCAGGACACCCGGGATCTTTGAATTGTCCGTGGGGAGATGGCCACATCATGAGCTACGTCGACGGAGGAGTGAAACATCATCATTTCTCACAGTGCAGTGTCCGACAAATTCGACACCTCGTAACGTGAGACACGTTTGCTCTATTTTTTTTATGCATGCGGTTTTATGCATGCGGCTGCGGGAATCGAACCCGCTACTACGAGCTGCACTTTATCGCCCATTGGCCTTGCATAATCACTATCAGATACCAGTGGGCTTAGGGTAAGCCTGGCCTATACTGCATGACGCTCACGCCAACGTTCAGTCAAGTCCTCAAGACCAGGCGTAGTACAGCCACGCTGATAAAAAGACAGATCGGAACCCATGCAGTTACCGCAATCGACCCGAAACAAGTCTCTTGCTTTTCGCCTATTGTACATAGTCTAGATATACACGCCCTCTCCTTCGTGTGCAGCGCCCTCTCTTTCCCACTTTCCACTTCCTTGGCGCCATTTGTAGGCTAGAAAACCATGAGCTCCTGTGGTTGATCTCCATAGCTTTCAGCTACTTGCATTCTCTTCCTCCGTCTCACCACTCTAACGTGCGCATCGACGAAGCTGACGCGTGATAATAAACAGGACAAATGTTTCGACGTACGTTGCAGACAATGCATTTTAACTTTATAGAGCAGCAAAAGAAGAAAAAGAGAGAGGGGGGTGGATGGATCATCAATCGAGCGATAACAGGTGATGAAGGTGAGCCCCATGACACCACATTATATTGGCCTTTAATTCCATGTCTGGTCATTCTGAGAGGAAGGAAAACGGTAGTGCAAAAAAAAACGCATCGTCAGTGGGATTCGAATACACAAATTCCGCATTTCCATTTATCTCACAGTCACTGCAGACGAGTTAAAAATTACGGACAACACCCCTTGTGCCTTCCTTCAATCCGCTATCTGCTAGCTTCATCTATTCGCCTAGGGAATTAGTGCGCGTTATCCGGAAGGGGAAGGGGGAGAAAAGATAGAGGAGCGCGGGTAGAGCCAAACATTGTTCGCCGGGGTCAGTTTGGGTGCCGTTCTTAAACACGGTGGCGTCGTGGAACAGCGAACGCAGTGGATGGTCCTTGCGGTATCGCGTACGGTCTCCTTCCAGACAACACGGGTCGTTGGAGAGAATTCCCGCTTAACGATGCCGAACCTCTTATTCACATTCTCGAACTTAGATCATAAACCCAACGGTACGCATCTCGGTTTCTTGCACGTTGAGAAATGAACTGTGGCAAGCAAATAGCGCTGCATCTTCAATCACGCAGTTCCGGGCATGGATCTGACCTTGAAAACCGCCCTCGGTGATGCGCTGTTTGTCCGTGAGTACTTCTGCTGCCACCTGTTGTGGCGTGCGTCTTCTCTTGACGACGGAGTGGTCGACCTCGCCACGCTGACGTAGACTCCGTTGCCACGCTGATGTAGACCCCTCCACGGTGGTCTAGTGGCTACGGTACTCGGCTCCTGATCCGAGGGTCACGGGATCGAATCCCAGCCGCGGCGGCTGCATTTCGATGGAGGCGAAATGTTGAGGCCCGTGTGCTGTGCGATGTCAGTGCACGTTAAAGAACCCCAGGTGGTCGAAATATCGGGAGCCCTCCACTACGGCGTCTCTCATAATCACAGCTGGTTTTGGGACGTAAAACCCCATAAATCAATCTGTCGTCGATGTGCACGGTTTTCGCCTGTATGTCACTCCCTATTTCGGTATTACGCGCCCCTTTTGTGGTATCGATCGTAGCGATCATATGGCCCTCGGCATTGCAAGCATGCAGGACGACTCTTGGAAATAGGCAGGTTCGTGGATTTTAATCTCGCTGCATGTGAACTGTGTTCGTTTAAATATATATAATACAGCGTTATGTAATGTATTACAGATTGCGAGGAGAGGTCTGTTGGGCCATGAGCAAAAACAACAGTGGACATAAGATGGACGGCATTTATCCCGGCATGGAAGTAGCACCCAACCAGTTCTGCAAAACCGTCTTTCCGGATGAAAAGAATGTGACCGCTGACATGGTGAGTGAGGTCATAATTTTACGGAGTTCAGTCACTGAAAAATCGGGGCATGTGAGAGCTCTGTTACGCCTACCATGGCAGCTCCTTAAGTGCTTAGCGCACGGTACCGCAGCCGATTCCGACTCAGGGAATGGCAACCTATTTAGTCAGCTTCCGTTAGAACGTTCGTGTTAATAGATCTCTGCTAACAAGGTTGTTCACATAAAATTAACACGAGGGCCATATGTGTCGGGCAGATCACGTGGGAATGCAGAAATGGTAAATCGACCGTTGACTATTGCCTTATGAGTAATGAAATTTATAACAAGTTGATATAACAAGTTCACAAGAAGCGATAACAGACGAAGGGAGTACAAACTTGAGAAGTTATAATAAAATTATACTGTTACAAACTGGGAAAGAGAGCACAGAATCAAATCTCATATTTAAATGGCAAACAAATGACAAATGCAACCGCAAGATTAGACAAGAAAATAGGCGAAACGCCGCGCACGGATTGGGGTGTTCTATGTGTAATAGTTGCAATGAATGAGGAAATTAAGAAGAGCAAAAGCACTGCTCGAAAGGAATGAACGAGCCAAAAGACTGTATACGATCAAGAAACGATGTATAAGATCACGGGGGCATAGACAGAGAAACTAAAGGCAACGAGACTGCAAGGACGAAGTCAGCAATGGGACGCGGGTTCAATGCCAGCCTCGGCGACCACATGTCGATGTCGCCACAACACCACTACTACTACTACTACGTGTCGATGTCGATGAGATGCTAGTCGGTGCAGGTTAAGAACTCCATGTGTCCGAAATTTCCGGTTATACGGCGTGACACTGAGAAGTGCTCCTTTCATGGATTTTAGCTATTCCTCTACAGACTCAGCTCCCCACTCTCTCTGAATATCTACATCTTCAGCACGCGAACATGTGTGTCTTAGCTAATTTCATACAGGCGAAATGCCAAGGGTCCCTGTGTTTACAGATGCAAGTTAACAGGGACACCGAAGGAACCATTAAATCAGTTTTGATAGATTGTTTCTTTCAAGACTTCATAGTCGCTAATATCGTCATCATGGATTCGATATTGCAAGAGATAACAAG
>JABSTT010000295.1:0-13259 GCA_013339685.2 Hyalomma asiaticum | reverse complement strand
ACAAAGAATATGCAGCATCCTGCATGCCTTTTCTTCCCAAGGCCATTTACCCATACCTGTTCACAACATGCAAACGAAAGACTTGCAGCGGCAGGTGTCACCTGCACTGGAGTCACTACATGCAGCTCATTGCAAGTGCTGTATAGCACATATTGAAGTGATTATTTATTACAAACTACAGCCAAAATGCCCACAGAGTTTACTTATTGATGCTGCAGACAGAAAACTGAGAATATTTGCAATATATGAGACGGTATCGCAGTTTTTATGCGTTGCACCCATAGGATGACATGTAAAAGATGACCACTTGCCGGAAGTTTCATCTGTCGTGATGCAAAGAAAATTCAATTTCCTCCTTGCCAAACCATTTCATGAATGGGCCATGGCGCGCGCTGCCACAGCCTAGCAGATTCCTCTCCTCAAATACTGCCTTCTCCATGCCTCGAGGACATACCATGTCTCCACCTACATTGTCACTTTGCTCGTAGGGTGCCAGGTTTTCTTGTCTGCTGCAACCAAGCTGCTCCGTGCGACTGGCAAGTGCTGAAATTGTTCCTGTGCATCTTGCACGTTTCAGCCACTTTGTCTAGAGAACACACCTTTGAGAGCTTGTTAGGGGCACCAAAACAACATTCACATTGAATTTTGATGCTTCTTTTTTGGTGTTGCATAACAACCTTTGCGGGTAAGCAATCGCCTGCACTCTCTTGATGCCTTTTCCATTTCTTTGTCCTGGCAAAGGTTTTACTGCCTGAAGTAACTTGCATAGAGAAGTAATCACCAATGGTGGCTATCATGAATCTGATAGGTGCGCATTTTCAGAGGAAAAACTCCACTGCACAATGTCAACAGAATTTCTTTAATGGGCCACTGGGACAAGTTAGGGCAGCATTGTAAGAACACTCTCAGGCCTTTGCAAAGACCACAGCACATTGACAGTGTAAGCTTTCCTGCATGTGCTCTTATTATTCTCTTTAGGTCTTCTTCCATTCCTGCTTCTCCTCCCCCCTCTTGTTCTTCCTCTTCCATTGTCTTCTTTTTCAAATTCCTTCTCATTTGTCATCTGCATCCTCTCCTTCCTTGCCGTCGTCATCTCCTTGCTCTTCTGTGTTTTCTCCCCCGGCCCCCAATTCTCCTCGTCTTTGTCGATAGAACCATAGCTGACGACTGACAACATATAAGGCCCAGAGTCGGGGGTGGGTGCTACTACTCCTGTTGGGCTGGGTTCAAATGTGCACAGGCATGCAGAAAGGGAGATAAACATGACTGAAAGATTGCTAGTTTTCCTTCAGGTGAGTTGGGGTGTGGACTTTTTCTCATTATGAGCAATAGCGGTTTCGGACAGCTGCTTCAGGCACCATTGTCACCAATTTTGAGCATTGTAACAAGCCCATACCGGTTTACCCTGTATTGTTATACCAGGTGCTTAGAAATTTCCAAGGGAATGTGAAAGGCAAATGCCCAGTTCCATTGATCTGTTTCTTGGGCTGCTGCTGCTGTTTCACACATAGCTGCTTTGTTACAGCAGCAGTGGTGACAAATGGCATTTTGAGTTGCTTAAGGTTCTTCTGCAGCGTTGTGCCTTCTCGGTCTTCCTCGCAACTAGAGCCTTGTGCACCTTCACCTACAATGATGTGGCGTGAGATTTTGCAGCAAGACAGTCAACTTTGTTGTAATACGAAGACAACAAAGCTGACCGCACCAGCAAGATATACTTAATCAGCTTTACAGTGAAGCAAGAGATGCACTCCACCTATTCGATGTTCGCCTGCACTATGGTTTTTTGTACTACGCAACACAGCCTTGAAACATAGTAATATAAGGTTTTTGCCTTAATATAGCGTGAGCTTACTTTTTGTTTTTGCAAACTGGCACAGCTACCATGGCAAGTGACAGATTAAAACAATATATAAAAATGGCAAGTTGTAAAAAAGAATCATTGTATGTTTTGTTGCCTGTACAAATTGTCATTTATCAGCTATACATCAGTTATGTTATATGCACCAGAGACGAGATTGCTTGATTGCTGCATGATATGAGGTTGGAAAGGGACCGCGCATGCTTGCTGTTTGTATATATTCTTGGGTTAGCGCCTTGAATAAACTAGCTGGAAGTGCCACTCTTCCTGTTGTTCTCTTCTTGTTTTATATCAACTAGGCCAACAGTCTTGTGAAAGACAAATGCGACAGTTGAGGCATCACTGCAAAACTGTTGTTTGCAACTCCATAAGAACAAGCAGTGCAAGACCTTTCTGTGTGACATATTTGCATTCAAATGTTATAAATATCGCAGTCATTTCCTATACTTTAATAAGCTGGTAATTAGGCCTTATAATATCTTCAGTAAAGATGCAACACTTAAAGAGTTCCTCGACTAACATGCACATTTAGTGCACAGATTTTTTAACACGCTTGTTTAAGATGTATATTTTTTTCCCAGGCATGGCTGCAAAACAGCATGCACTGCCGAGACACACCATTTCTGCCATGTATCCCTAGTTCATTGTGCCGTACTTTAGTTCGGTCATGTTTACGCATTAATGCACACTTGCTTTTCCTTTATGAATTTTAATAGAGAGATTCATGTACATGTGTTGTTCTCACAATTTCTTTCCTGGTTGGACCTTTATTTGTTTGCAGTACGTATTACATAAAATTAAACTACATAATGTGCAAACGTACACACTTCATTTGCAGAAATCAGTTTTATAATGCCATGACAAAGTTACATGGTGTTTTAATTTCATCACAAGATATGTTCGAAAAATGCATAATTCTATAAACTTATGCACTTGTAAAAGCAGGATTTATGTAATAATGAAACCATTCTCAGATATGTCGGCAAGCTGTTTCTATTTAGTTTGGCATGGCTTCACACCTAAATATGCACGTTCACACCTGAATGGCTATTGAAGTGCAACACTGGTCCATACCCAAGAGGAAACTATAACCTACAGAAAAAGGATGCAACAAGGCAACTTCCCTGCATGATTTTGATTAGCTGTGATCTTTCCCATTTTCTTCTATATAAGAACTGTATAAGAACGCTGCAGGCTGCTTGCCCGCTTTTCTTTTTTTTTGTGTGTGTGTTTTTAAGTGATGTGCTATAATGAACATCATAAACAAGACAAAACAAGTACACTGCAAGCATTTACGTGCACAAGTAATCTTCTTTGAAGTGTTGTTACATGCCATGAAGGTTTTACAATTAATTATAACTATTGTTGCAATAGTCGTAAGGCCCACCGTGCGAGACGACCAGAAGGATCTCGGAGACTGACAAGCCAGCATAACGAATGATGATCGGTGACTATCTTGAATGGGCGGCCGTAGATGTAACAGCGAAATTTCTGAACACTATATAAAGTGAGAACCGGTGCAGGAAATATACAAATCCTATAAATATATGCGTATAAATATATGTGAAGGAAAAAATGTTGTCCACGAGATAAGAAAAGAAGAAAAAGCTGCTATTAATAATACTTGTTGCGCATCAACGCTTTGAAAGTAAATCAACGACGCTGCTAGCATTCCTGATATGGTACGTTATAAAAGCACACATTAATACACCAAAAATTATCTAAATTTAGTTACTGGTCGCATAGTCAGTCCAACAATGACGTGCCCGATTTACGGCGTCGGTGTAAGGCGAAGTATTTCTGGTTAATTAGCGCGCCCCGTATCCATGAAAACTGCATGCATTAACAGTTCAGAAAGTTCCGGCGACATACAAAGGTCTCGGCTTCTTGACAAAGCACCTTAGTTGTACGTTCGTGTCGCGCCGCTAGAATGTGAGTTCGATTTCCGGCCACGGCGGCCTCATTTCGATGCGGAAGAAAAGCAAGAACATTCGCCGAATTGGCGCACAAAAAAGCAGCCCGCCATCGGATGCCTCGCGACCACGTCGTGCTCAATCATTATTATCGCAGACTCATTATCGCAGGCTCAATCATTATTATCGCAGGCTCATACGTCGAAGCGAAAGCTCGACGTAGTACACAAAAAAGCTAAAACACCAACCCAGTGCTTCAATAAAAACATACAAGTGGAGGAATGCCGAAGTATGAGGTTTTATTTTTTTCCTCCTCGTGTCGCTATTAATAGTACTACATACCAGATTCGGTAATCCACGGCTCCTATCGCTCCGATCATAAAACACACACTCCACCGCCATGACAGCGAAACAGCTCGGGGGCTGCTGTTCGGCGCAATTTCGACGGGAAATCGTTCGGATCGCTGCGATCAGAGCGACGTAATTCCAACTTTTTGGTCGCTCGTCGCAGACCGTTGCGACAAGACCGATCGCGATTTTTTTTGAAAAAAATCGCGATCGCTCTTGTCGCCGAAGCAAAATCGCTGTGTTTCTGCGTCATGTGAAACGGCCTTTAGCTGTAGTTCTCAAAGCACAGCTGCAACGGCTGCGCGTGCTGCATGCTATAAGTTTACCGCCGTTTTTCACGTATCCTTAGCGTGGAAGACGACTGAACGCGTCAGAAAACGAAGTCCGAACCTCCTGTGGCCGTGTTTCATTTAAATTTGTCACGCAGTGTAGTGCTGTTAGAGGGGAAAGAAAGAAAATAAGAAGGTTGGAAAGTAAACATAAGACCTGGTCGCGTTCTCGTCGTTAGTCCGTGCGCCCGTGTCGCTTCGAATTGCTGTTACCCGTATTCGCTGAATTTGAAATAAAAGAAAAAACAAGTAAAGACGTCTCAGAGCACGTGTCGTACAGAGATAGAACGCCGAGAGCGCGGAATGGTGAAAACTGAAGACTCCGTCGAAGGAACGATTTTGCGCTTGTTTTATCAAAGCAAAGCTTCACATGCAGAATGTGTTCTTAGTACAGGGCTTCGATCACATTGATGCGCTAGATGTGAATGGGTGGAAAACGATCGCGATGAAGAGGTTAAAGGCGCGTCCACCTTAGCGGAACGATGACCTGCCGCACACCGTTCGCGAAAGCTTACGGGCCGCTGCTTATATCGCGAACGACAAACAGTTCCTGCTGCGTAAATTACGGATGTCAACTTTCCCCTCACAGCTGCGCTTTTGTTCGCCACGCGACGTAGCAGGCCTCGTAGCAACGCCTCGTGCGTTGCTAATCGAGCGGCCCTGTTCCAGCGAAGGGGGGCACAATGCTCAGGAGGGGGTGCGGGAGAGCGAGACCGAATGGGGAATACAATGCCTCAGTGAGTTCCCCTCGCCACTGGCTTGGCAAGTGCAGCGCAGGCGCAATTTTCACCTCACTAGTGGCACCTAGAGGACACTTCCGCAACTACGTAAATGTCCCCCATTCCTGGCCATGTCAGGCCACGGCCGGTCTGGACGCGCGCGCTCGCGCTCTCTTTTACGGCCTGAGTAGCTGCCACGACTACAATGGATCTGTTTCTATACAGGACGACGGCGCGTTCCGCGCGAGGGCGTCGCGAGCCAACCCCCCAAAGCGCGTTGCTCTGCATTCGCTTCGTATGGTAAACCAGCTGTTCCCGGCCACTTTACCGTGCTAATTATTTTTTCCGCATGTAGAAAGTAGTGGAAGCAGTACAGGTGCGTGTGGGGACAGTCTGGCTTTCTAGGTACTTATGCACTCGGCAAAAGAAGAGGCACTCAGTGCTACTAGCAACAAGAACGGGTTGGTTGGTTGGTCAAACTTGACCATCTTATATTCCATGGAGGCGAAAATGCTTGGGGCTTGTGCCCTTGGATTTAGGTGCACTCTAAAGATTACCAGGTGGTCGAAATTCCCGGAGCCTTCCACCACGGCGTCCTTCATAAACATAACGCAGTTTTCGGATGATAGACGGCATGCTGATGCAGATGTCCCGAAGTGCATCCTTCTGCTTAGTTTCTACAATGAGACGGATTTGCTCAGCCTTGTGGCGAACCGCTCAATTGTGTGGTTGTCAAAATGTTTCCCGGAACCATCATATGAGATTGTGACGTTCCTCGAGAAGGGCCCACGCGGAAACATTTCCGGCTGTGAACGATGTGACTACTTTAAACTAGCTGTAAGCATCACGACAGTGTTTTACCAGCAGTGCTTTTTTTTTCTTTTTCGGTTCTTCTTGTGCATTATATTATTTTAATACCAAGGACAACATTCTGTATGATGTTGAATGGTTTCTGTGAAAGTTCTTTATTTTTCTTCGCCTGCGGCGTACGTTATTGCATAAAAAGATTTTTCTCATCTCTTTACTTGCACGCTGACGACCGCGTCTGGACACGTGAGAGCTTGGGAATTTATATGCATGCAGGGACTCAGCGTGGTGTGGTGCGGGTTTTTTATTATTATTATTATTATTATGTTCCTTCTGCTGTGATTGCGGCTCACGGCTACTTGTGGGAAGTGTGACTTTCCCCTTTTCGAGGTATTTATTTTAATAATAAAGCAAGAATTGCGACAGCTTGAACAAAAATAACCATATTTTATCATTTTCAAGTACATGAGTGGTTGGCATATGCGCATTTGGCGTAGACGTTTTGGAAACCAATTTCTTTCAAAAAGTAATGTTTCGTGTCATTTGTTCTGACGGTTGGTGACGAATCATGCGGCCGAGCCTTCTGAGCGCGACGCGCATCGGTAAGTGCTCTCACGAGTAGCAGAAGGGGGCGAATCAGTGGCTTGTGCCTCTCCCTCGGAAAAGCGGAAAGCACCAGAGTTGCCATATATATGCTTGCTACCGTATCCTCATCGCATTGGTACCATGCACAGCATATAGAGGAGCTTCAGAAAGTGACACGGCAAGTCTGAGGCCGAGCATTCCCAGTGTGCGCTAGCCTCCGCAACGGCCGGGAGCTGGTTTAGAGCGGGATGGCTGGGAGCGCCCCCGCCAAGTTGCGGCGATAGGTAGCAACAGCCCCCCGTGCGCAGGCCGTAAAAGAGAGAGCGAGCGCGCGCGTGCAGACCGGCCGTGGTCAGGCGTAACCAGCAGTATCCCCCGGGAGGCATGCGCCGAGGGCGAGCGCGTGCCTCCCGGGAGATACTGCCGGTTACGCCTGGCGCAGGACAAAATTAGACTAAGAGGAGCTTCGCCCCTAAAAGTACAGCTTGTAGGAGAACAGATGGCTTCAAGGCACTAGTTAATTGGCCCTGGGCTCATGTCACTTCCGGCGTTACCAATGAACGCTGTCGCTTGAGCCAGAACCTTAGATGTTTTATATCCTTACGGTGAAACCTAAAAGAATGTGACCATGAGCAAAGCTCTGACTTGTTTCACAGGACTCGCTACCGCAAGCTTTAACCTTGAGTAATCTAATCAATCAACGCTTAGCTCAATCGGACTTGAACTGAGGTGCCACGTAAAGCACTCGCTGTGTGTCAATCTATATAGGAAATGCAGCGGACATCAAAGCTATGTATGACGCTCTTTTGACATCGATGAAAATGTGCGCAGCAAGGGCCTCAAGATAACGACCCTGAGTCGTGGAGTTCTGGATTCAGCTTGCCCATAGATAAACTAACTTGATGTATCTGATTCCCGGTGGGTAGCTCGTGTAAACATTTTATAATTCTGCAAGGAATAAGCCCAACTGCTTGAACACGACAGTACAAGCTGGATTCTACATTATGTTCTAAAGAGCACGTGTTCTCGGATTAGGTATTCTGCGTGTGTCATCTTGAACAAGAAAAAAAATTTTGATTAGCACGCTTGTGAAGCGTTGGTCAGGTTTGAAAGTCGGCTGCTGCGGGCTATTAAAGGTAGTGTGTGTCTATTCTATCCCGCCCGAAATTCAGTCCTAGCATATCTGTTGTTACAAACTGATCCTATTTTTCAACGCCCCGCCACGGTGGTCTACTCGGCTGCTGATCCGAGGGTCGCGGGATCGGATCCCGGCCGCGGCGGCTGCATTTCGATATAGGCGAAATGTTGAGGCCCGTGTGCTGTGCGATGTCAGCGCACGTTAAAGAACCCCAGGTGGTCGAAATTTCCGGAGACCTCCACTACGGCGTCTCTCATAATCAGAACTAGTTTTGGGACGTTAAAGACCCACAAAACAACAATGCTATTTTTCAACGGTAGTGCACTAAGCGAAGTGCCAAACTAGGTCTTCACTATCACTGCATGTAACTCTATGCATCAATGTTGCTCCACCACAGTCATGGCCGAGGACCGCGCGTCACCGACAGAGGCTACTGTCGATGCTACGGTCGAGGTGGTCGAGGAAGAAGCCGCGACACCTCCGGCTCCGCTGCCGGAGAACCTGGCAGACACTTCTGGTCCGGTGTGCCGCATCTGCTTTGGCGAGGCTGACGAAGAGAACGGACCCCTGCTTGAACCGTGCGCCTGCAAGGGATCGATAGCGTTCGCGCACAAGCTCTGCCTCGAAAAGTGCCTGTGCGAGCGCGACAGCGACAAGTGCAAGATCTGCGGCACACATATCAGAGCCCGCCGAAAACGAAAGGTGAGCGTGCCAGCACACTGAGGCCTGTATTCGCCAAACTTACCTCATCATTCTCGCTTGTTCTCGTTATCGCCCCTGTGGCATTAAGGCGCGTTAAGGGGACTAAAATTCTAATCAGTAAGAAAGACTGTTATAAGGCTTCTTTGTAGGTACTGAACTCATCTGTTCATGAACCGTGAGAAGGGAGCAGGAAACATAAGGAGAACATGCGCTAAGAATAACGTAGGCCAATGAACACGGTCCTAAGCTAGAGAGCAGAGTGGATAAGTTGCGTTTTCATTAGAGAAAAACAAAACGATCTCTAAGCATATGCTTATGAGTGGAGAAAGCGAAAGAGGGTGAGGGCGTGCTCTCTTAATTTACAGACCATTGCACATGACTCCTCCACAGCATTATCTTGGACTGTTACACGACTGGATTCCCGGTAATGTGAGACGTGAGCTCAAGCTAGCAATGTCATAAAAGATGAATGACTATGTAGAGTTCTGTTGCAGCGGCCAGGGACGAGGCAGAGCTAGGGTGGCTGGGGGTGGTGAACAGTGCAAACGATTATTAGTACGTGAGTGCTGAGCCAGCAAAGAACACTGAGCGCCCGGCTCACAGCGCTTGTATAGCGATGATGTACCGAGCTATCAGCGTGACGTCACACAGCCTTCGCTTGACACCAGGGGTTCTTTTCATGCATATGAGTCTAACACCCCTGCCACACGTATAACAGCGAACTCCTTCAAACCTCTCAAACGAAAAGCTCTGCTAAGGTGCTCGATGGCGACGGAGTTATGGTCATGCCACACGGCAGTTCTATAAACTTTGCAGGAAATGGGCTCATGAGGCACTGCTGCACGTACGTTTACTACCAATTCTTCGCGAGTAGTCATGCCAAAAGCTTTCACACGTATTTTTATAACAACCACGATTTCCTGAAAACTAAGCAAAGTACGTTAGGTTGTTCTCATCACAGAAACCTGCTATAGCTGTGCGCATGTTGGAATCATGGAATGCTGGGTCGGATTTTGACAATAATGTACCTTTGTTTCGGTGCCCGTTTTCTGAACTAAGCGCAGTGGTTTTTAGCAATCCTCTTGAACTTATTTAACATTGTGCTACCACTGGAATCACACTTTCCTTCCAAAAACGGGTGAGCGAAGGTTTACACGACTCCACGAAGCGAACGTAATGTTCACACGGAAAGCAAGCATGGTCCAGCGATTCATAATCAACAAAAACTGATAATAAACTGATAATAAACAAAAACTGACTAATAATAAAAAAATTCACAGTATATCCACGGAGTGAATGATGATGAGTGGGCGAAGCTCCGGAGTTTCATCGTAGATCGTGCCGAGTTCCGGATTAATTTAGTTAACGCGCACGCTACGAATCCTTATGGTTCAACTAGGCACAAGTGCAATCTCCCACCGGCACTTCATTGCAAGTCAAGATCCAGTGCCCACACGCTTCGTGCAGTCGAGTTCTCCATGTGCGACATCAGCGCCAGAATGCACAGCCTGGCGGACAGAAGAAGCAAAACTGGGCAGACTGTGGCCGGACAATACGCAAACGCGACGCGCGCGTCTCCAACTCTACAGCAGCAGGTCTACATCGCGCGTCCCACTTTCGTTTATTTTCTTGGAGACGCGCGCTCCAGAGCTGCAGCAAACTCTTCCAGAGGGCGACGCGAGCGTGCGTGTGGTTTTCTTCGTAGCACGCCCGAAAAGCAGCGAAGAAACACGCGCGTCGCTGTCGCCTTGGCTTCCATCATGCGCGCTATGGGCGGCGAACGCGCGCGCGTCCCATACGTGCACACCAAGCGGCCAATGTCAGCGAGACTGAGCCGTCCGACGAGAGCTACGCAGCGCCCTCTGGTCAGTCAGTGGTCGGAGCCCATATATATATATATATATATATATATATATATATATATATATATATAATCAAAAGACACAGTGACAAACATAGGATTTATTCTGACGTTTCGGCTGGAGGCCAGCCTTTTTCAAAGATGAAGGTTTCTCATGGGCGCATGGTCTCATACACTTCACGAACATGCATAGTGGGGGGTTGAAAGGGGGGAGCTCACAAAAAAAAATAAAATAAAATAAAAGAAGGGGCGGGGGGGAGGGGATACAGATGTGTGTCCAGGAAGCAGAGGCCAGTCCAAGACGATGTCCGCGTCCGCACAGCGCCTCCAAAACAAAGAACGGGTGCTGATTCCTGGTGCTACGACTCCCGCAGTGCAGCGCGGAACCGCTGAAGCCAAACGTCGTTCTTGTGTGGGGAGTACAGAGAGGAGGGGCGGGGGAACGGGAGAAAGACGTGTTGCTCTGCGCGCGGTCGGTACCAGTATAGTTCAAAGGATCGCCCTCTCGCCGTGGTTCACGGAAAATGGAGGATAGATAAACGTAGCGCATCCGCGAACAACCTTGAATGGTTTGGTTTGTTAAAGGCACGTACACACAAACACACACAAAATAGAGAAAAATAAAAAAGAATAAAAGAAGAGAAAACACCACACAGAAAGAGTCGTTTAGTCTGACGAGTCATACTCCGTGGAAATCGTTGTCTAGAGAAAGTGCGCGGTGTTCAGCCAAGGGTACACAATACATATCTGCACCTTGCGCGCGCGGCGCGATCTGAGTGAAATATACCAGATAAAAATGAGAGAAGGACAACAAGAAACATGATGGGGAATTAAATGTCCTAAGATAATACATGAAAATAAATGAAATCAGAGCAAACAAGAAATTAACAATAGGAATAAAGTAAAATAAAACAGGTGGACATCGACAATCAGTTCCGCATCCCAACAGGAGACACTGCCCGAGTGAGCACCGAGGGCACACAAGACATATTTGCACCTTGTGCGCGTGCAGTGTGAAATGAACAAGACATATCAGACAACAATAAGAGAAAGACAGCAATAAACGTGATGGCGAACCAAATATCGCGAAAATAAATGCAATGAGAAAGAATCGGGACACATACAAAAAAGAAAAAAATAATAACAATGCGTGCAGAATGAAATTAACCATCATTTCTGCATCTCAACAGGAGCGCCATGAATGTGCACCCAGAAAGAAAACAGAGAGAGAAGGCAAATAGAGAGGAAATATAAGACTTCCGGGAGTTCATAGTGCACATAGATTTGCATGTGGAGCCCTGAAGAAACAACAACAACAATAATGATAAGAAGGAATATAAAATATTAAAGACACTTAGTCGCTTGCGTCGTTAATCGGTTTAGTTGCCTGACAGGGCAAGCAAGATAATCGGCCTGTACTTTCGTTGATGCCACCAGACGCAGTATTGAATTTGTGAGTAAGGTAAGATTCGCGAACCTCCCGGTCATAGTGCGTTTTGAAATCAGATTGGAGCACCACTGCTGTGAATGTATGGAAGGGATGACTAAGATCATTTACGTGCTTGGATAGAGGAAGGTGGGGCAGGGTCTTTATGTGTGCCCTGTGGTTGTTTATTCTTATCCTGAATGGAGTCTCAGTTTGGCCAATGTATTGGGCGTTGCACACTGTGCATTCAAGAAGGTAGACAATATTTGAGCTGTCGCAGTCAAAATTTCCTCTTATTTGGTAAAAGAAGGGCGACGCAGTGCTGTTTACTGTGGACGTTCTATTCATCATCGGGCATAGCTTGCACCTGGGTTTGTTGCAGGGGCCGCTGCCTGTGAATTTAGGAGTGTTCACCTTAGATGACGTTACAATGTCCCTGATATTTCGCGCCCGTCTGTAGACAACACGTGGAGGTTCAGGGAAGACGCTTTGCAACTTGTCGCTTTCTAGAAGGATGTTGTGGTGCTTTTTAAGGATACTGTTTATGTTAGGGGGTGAGGCTGAATACGTTAAAATGAGATTTGGAGTGGTGTTTACGGAATCAGATTTTGGTTTGCTTATTAAGTAACGGCGGTCCTGCTTGCTAGATTTCTTGATGGCATCATTGATGACGGACGGCGGGTATTGTTGACGAGTGAGGTCCTTACTTAGTTGTTCACAGTTTGAGGCAAAATCCTCCGCGTCAGAACATATCCGCTTGAACCGAAGGGACTGACTGTATGGTATGCCGAGCTTACAGTGCTTAACGTGGCTGCTTTTAAAATGGAGGTATTGGTGTCGCTCAGTTGGTTTTCTGTAGACTGATGTAACAAGCCTATTGTCCGATATTCTTACGGAAACGTCGAGGAAGTTTATGGTCAATGCCGAATACGTGTGCGAGAAGGAAATGTTTTTGTGCGTGTTGTTGAAGGCGGTGATGAAATCTTTGAGTTTTTCTTCGCCGTGGCACCAAATGAGAAAAATATCGTCGATGAACCTTCGATAAAAAAAGGGGCGGAACGGTGCGCTACTTAAAAATTTAGATTCTAATGTGCCCATAAAGATATTGGCATAGTTGGGTCCTATTTTTGTTCCCATCGATGTGCCATTGGTTTGGACATAGTGCGTGTTGTTGAATTCGAAGTTGTTCATTTCTAGGACTAGTTTGAGAAGTATTCCGAGAGTTTCACCATCAACTGGACTATTTGGGAATGAATTTTCGTAGGCCTGAGTGACATATTTGATGCCGTCTGAGTGCGGAATATTTGTGTATAGAGAGGCGACGTCCAGAGTAAATAACAGACTGTCTTTTGGTATGACGAGATCCATAATATCAGCTAGAAAATGAGTCGTGTCCTTGACGTAGGAGGGTAATGTTGGTGGAATGTCTTTGATTAGGTTATCGATGAAACTGGATATTGGTTCCGTTACTGTGCCAATACCGGAAATTATGGGTCGCCCTGGGTTGCCTGGTTTGTGTATTTTGGGTAGCATATAAATCTTCCCGGCCGCGGACATAAGCTTGGAGTTACGC
>JABSTT010000294.1:0-13099 GCA_013339685.2 Hyalomma asiaticum | reverse complement strand
TACTTAGTTGTTCACAGTTTGAGGCAAAATCCTCCGCGTCAGAACATATCCGCTTGAACCGAGGGGACTGACTGTATGGTATGCCGAGCTTACAGTGCTTAACGTGGCTGCTTTTAAAATGGAGGTATTGGTGTCGCTCAGTTGGTTTTCTGTAGACTGATGTAACAAGCCTATTGTCCGATATTCTTACGGAAACGTCGAGGAAGTTTATGGTCAATGCCGAATACGTGTGCGAGAAGGAAATGTTTTTGTGCGTGTTGTTGAAGGCGGTGATGAAATCTTTGAGTTTTTCTCGCCGTGGCACCAAATGAGAAAAAATTCGTCGATGAACCTCGATAAAAAAAGGGGCGGAACGGTGCGCTACTTAAAAATTTAGATTTAATGTGCCCATAAAGATATTGGCATAGTTGGGTCCTATTTTTGTTCCCATCGATGTGCCATTGGTTTGGACATTAGTGCGTGTTGTTGAATTCGAAGTTGTTCATTTCTAGGACTAGTTTGAGAAGTATTCCGAGAGTTTCACCATCAACTGGACTATTTGGGAATGAATTTTCGTAGGCCTGAGTGACATATTTGATGCCGTCTGAGTGCGGAATATTTGTGTATAGAGAGGCGACGTCCAGAGTAAATAACAGACTGTCTTTTGGTATGACGAGATCCAAATATCAGCTAGAAAATGAGTCGGGTCCTGACGTAGGAGGGTAATGTTGGTGGAATGTCTTTGATTAGGTTATCGATGAAACTGGATATTGGTTCCGTTACTGTGCCAATACCGGAAATTATGGGTCGCCATGGGTTGCCTGGTTTGTGTATTTTGGTAGCATATAAATCTTCCCGGCCGCGGACATAAGCTTGGAGTTACGCTGCAATTTTCTCGGAGAAGTGACGTGGCCGATCATTTTTCACTACACCCAAGCATGCCTCTACCAGTGCCTATGATGCGAAAGAAGGTCCATGTGCTCGTAGATAGACGTCGTACGATGGCTTTAATAGACACTGGAGAAACTGTGTCAGTTATGAGTGTGTATTTTAAATCACAGTTAGGACACAATGTTATGTTTTGCTGGGACAACTGCGCCACGTTTCGTGCAGTGAGCGGGGAGTCACTGTGTCCTATCGGGGTGTTTGTTGTGAGTGTCGCATTAGGTCGCAGAGTGTTTAAAGTTGAATTTCCAGTTCTGACCAGTTCCACACACGATGTAATTTTGGGGATCGATTCTCTACAAGAGTGTGGCGCAACTGTAGATTGCGGTGCTCGTGAAATTCTCTTATCTACGTTTTGTGAGGGGTCTCCAAGCTTTCAAGGAACCCTCACCGTCAGCGACGATTTCCTCTTACCGCCGCAGTCGAGTGCCAGTTGATAGCTCGGGTGCCAGTTGATAGCTCTGCTGCAGTCACTGGCCCGTTTGATGTCCTCGTTGAGCCGGTCCCTCTCAACTGCGCTAAGAAAAACGTGTTCGTGCCCTGTTGCGTGCTTTCTATCACCGATGGGCTATCTTCACTATGGGTGTTAAATTGTGCTAATGAGCCTGTGGCGCTGGCCAATGGGATGCGACTCGCTCTTTTCGAACAGAAAGCGACTGATTGTTGTATTGCAGCCTTAGGCGACCAGTGAGTGAGTCATATTCCTGCGAGTCATCCTACAGAGGCCAAGTTCTTGAGCATGATCAACAAGTCGTTGTCGTCAGAAAAGCGCCAGGCCTTGGCTCACATCTTGGCCAAGCATGCCACTATCCTTGATTTTACACAGAGCGACGAACAATGTGGAATACCAGAGTCACGTACCCGTCACGTGATCGACAAAGGATCCGCGCATCCTATGCAGCAGAAACCATACCGAGTCTCATCTGCAGAGCGCAAAAATTGGGGGACCCTTAAGCTTCGCCTTTGAGAGTTGAACGCGATAGCGAAATCCGGCCCCTAGTGTGCACTTCAACCACTCAGTGCATACTTATTAATGTTGTTACACACACACACACACATACGCACAGACACAGACACCACGCGCACGCGCGCGACATATCTATACCATTACGGTAGAGGTTTTCGATCTATTTAATAGCACTTTTATATCAACTTCATGAAAATATTGTACAGTGATGTAGTCACATGGTCCTGTATTATGAACTGCGCGTGGGCGTAACACTTTCATTCGTAAATGGTCACATCCTGTCGTCCTTCTTGCGCGTTATCCTTCTGAAGACATCTTCCGGCCAACCGCAGCAAGCATCGCCTTGTAGTCGGTGAAATGGCAAACAGCACATTATCTAATATTTGCTGTTTGCTTGATATGATATTGTCGCGTAGTATTGTGACTAGAAGAGCCAGACATAGAGAGCGTCTTTGGGCAGCCAATTTATTGGGGAACTTGACCTAATTCAGCGGTGGTAGCGACGACAGGCGCAGTGTCTTTCGGCGGGTCACAAGAGAAAGAGCACCACGGCTCGGCGACGCACGCCGTTTTCTACCCCGCAGAGTTCGAGGTGGACGCTCCTTAAGAACGCGTCGACACTAAAAGATGAAAGTCGAACGCCGCAGCAGCATTAACGCGCGTTAATACGAGACGCGTAGTGTTACGCATGCGTAGACGCAAGCCGAAGATAGAAATGCTAAGAGCGCGGGTCTGTCGCTTTGGATGAAAAGACGCCATGTGTCAATATGTTCCCTGTCGTAGAACGGCGGAACCATATAGGCTCTGCTGTAGTCGCCTGGCCTCCGAGATGGCGGGCGCGCCCGCCGTCTCGGAGGCCGTGGTAGTCGACACATGTTTTTCACAATGTTTCACAGCACGTTATCTAATGTTTGCTGTTTGCTTGATATGCTCAATAAACTTTAATCCTCCTACAACTCGCAGAATGGGCTCATTTTCGTCGTAACACCTGCAGAACAAAATGCGTTAAGGAGACTCCTTTCCCTACCTGACATTTATGTACTTTTTTAGGGGCGAAGCTCCTTAAAGCGGCACCCGTTCGTCCCTCGTCGTAGTCGTAGTCGTAGTCGTAGTGCGTAACCAGTCTTACGCTTTGACCTCCAAGGTGGTGCCGGTGGGAGATTTCTCCTGTGCGTTGTTGAACAAGAAAAAAAATTCGCAGCGTGCGCGTTAACTAAAAGCCGAATTCTTCTGTCTCTCATTCCCCATTAGCAGCCATTGGCATGTTCCAGTAGGAAACGTTAGTAGAAGTAGAAGTGTTAAAAGCCGACTTCTGCTGTCTCTCATTCCCAGTAGCAGCCATTGTTTACCTCCAAGGTAGTGCCTGGTGAGATTTCTCCTGTGCGTGATTAAACAATAAAAATTTTGTTCAAAACGCCGTTTATTGAAAGACGCCAGATGTTTTCTAAAAGCAAAACGAAAAGACGCCAGATGTTTCTAAAGCAAAACGAAAAGACGCCAGCTGCTTAACGAAAGCCGCCAGATGTTTCTAAAGCAAAACGAAAAGACGCCAGCTGCTTAACGAAAGACGCCAGGTAAAGCGATGGTTTTCATCTGCAACCAGTGCAAGAACCACTTAGCTTACATTTCACCGACCACAAAGCGGTCATAATGAAAGGACAACGGAAACCAGCAATAAAAGTTTGATAAAACATTTAATCAATCGTTTCAGGTCATTTTTATCGGGCGAATTAACGGAAGAAATTTCACGGTTTAACCGATGATTACTTCCAGGAGCTTCGCCCAATCTCATCATCATTCACCTCGTGGATCTGCCGTCAGTTTTTTCCTAGGAAGTTCCAAGTAACATCGTGGCTTTGTGGTAGGACACCTGCTTGCCACGCAAACGGCCCGGGTTCGATCCTCATTGGGACAGAAGACTTGTATTGTTCATTTTATTTGCATCGTTCACGATTTTTCGCTCACGGAGAAACACTGACACCGACGGCGGTATTTCTGTGAAACGAGCTCTCTAACGCTATCGCGTTAAAATTATTGCTCAGCAGATTGAAGACATGCTTAAAAAGAACGTCATTCAAGAGCCATGCAGCCCTTCGGCTGCACATGTGATCCTTGTAAAAAGAAACACGGTTCCTAGAGATTCTGCGTGGATTATCGGCGCCTCAATTCCATCGCCAAGAAAGACCTATGCCCGCTTCCCAGGATTGATGACGTTATTGGCTGTTTGTATTGTGCCTCGTATTTTCCTCCGTGGATCTAAGGTCTGGTTACTGGCAAATTCGCATGCATTCAGATGACAAGGAGAAAACAGCCTTTGTCACCCCGGATGGCTTGTTTAAATTCAATGTAATGCCGTTTGGTCTATGTAACGCCGCAGCAACGTTTGAGCGCCTTATTGACACTATTCTGCGAGGACTGAAGTGGGAAATTTGTCTATGTTATCTTGACGACATCGTAATTCTTGGCCGCACATTTGAAGAGCACAATCGCCGTTTTGACATAGTACTTACAGCGCTTGAGGGAGCTTCACTCACCTTGAATTCTAAGAAGTGCCACTTTCGAAACCGTGAGACTCTGGTTATCGGTCACCTTGTTAACAAAGACGGCATTTGTCCTGACCCCAGAAGGTGGCTGCAGTTAGCAGCTTCAAAGAACCGCGGACACTACGAGAGCTGCGAAGTTTTCTGGGCTTCTGCTCCTATTTCCTCCGCTTCGTGCTTAAATTTGGCGACCTAGCTTACCCCCTGACGAGTCTACTCAACAAAGATGTGCCTTTTCAGTGGTCAGCAGATTGTGAGACATCGGTTTCACAGCTAAAGTTTCTCCTTATCTCTGGGCCCGTACTTCGTCACTGTAATCCAACTGCTCCCACTGAAGTACATACCAATGCCAGTGGTATAGGCCTCGGGGCTGTTTTGGTACAACGCCATGACGACCTAGAACACGTGGTTGCCTAGGCCAGTCGTTGTCAGAGTAAGCCTGAACGCAACTACACTGTAACGAAGCAAGAATGCCTCGCGGTAGTGTTCGCCGTCCACAACTTTCATCCGTATCTGTATGGACGTCGATTCTCAATTTTCACCGACCATCATTCGTTATGCTGGCTCACCGGATTACGTGAGCCATCCGGCCATCTTGCTCGTTGGGCCCTTCGATTGCAAGAATATGACTTCGAGGTTTTTTACAAGAGTGGTCTCCGTCATGCCGGCGCTGACTGTCTATCAAGGTTTACTCTTCCGACGACCGAATGTGACGCAGGCAACTTCGACGAATACTTGGCAGTCGTTCACCCTCCATTTCCCGACCTTGCGACATTTAACAGGAAGCAACGCAGCGACAGCAGCTTAGCTCATTACTTTCTCTCGGAAGCGAATGGTCAACGTCGTTTCGTTGTAAAGGATGGCGTTCTATACAAGCGGAATTACTCTAGCAATGGCGCCCGCTTGCTTCTAGTTGTGCCAAGAACCTTGCGACGTGACGTGCTCCAAGCAATGCACGACGACCCTACTTCTCGGCATACGGGCTTTGCCGGCACCTTTCAGCGCATACAGGAATGATTCTTGTGGCCAAAGATGCGCCACAATGTAACCGCGTACGTTGCAAGCTGCGAGCTGTCAGCGCTACAAGCGTCCAACTAGCGGCCCTTCAGGAGTTCTCCATCCCATCTCACCCCCTGCTTCACCGTTTGAAGTCATTGGTATTGACCTGCTCGGCCCTTTTCCGCGATCGACGTCGGGCAACCGCTGGAATATAGTGTGCGTCGATCACCTAACCAACCATGCCGAAAGTGCGGCGATTCCTGCTGCAATGGCCGCTAATGTCTCCCGCTTCATGCTGTGATCCATCATATTACGACACGTCACGTCATTATCACTGATCGTGGCCGGCAGTTTGTGGCTGATGTCGTTGAAGAACTGCTGCGCCTTTCTATATCTCGTTTCGTCACGCCACCCCGTACCACCCGCAGACTAACGGTCTAACTGAACGCACCAACAGAACTCTCATTAACTTGCTTTCAATGTATGTCGATTCAGCTCACAAAACTTGGGACACTGTCTTGCCTTTTATAATGTTCGCCTCCAATACTGCATGACATGAAACCACCGGATACAGCCCCTTCTACCTCCTATACGTAGGAAATCCCCGCACAGCTCTTGATTCGATTCTGCAATATTCTGAAACCTACGAGCCTTCACTGGCCGAAACACATTGACGCGCAGAAGAGGCCCGACGCATCGCATGCCTTCGAACCTTTGCTTGTCAAGACCGCTCAAATATCCGCTATGACAAGTATCATCAGCCCGTGTCGTATGAGAAAGGTGACTTGGTGTGGCTATGGACACCACTTCGCAAGCGTGGCCGATACCAAACCTTCCTGGCCCACTACACTGGCCCCTTCGTCGTCGTTGCACGCCTGAGTGATGTCACTTACGTGATATCTCGACTCTTGTCTGCTGGCCGTCCACGTCGCCCGCCTTAAACGTTTTCACCATCGGGACACGACGTGATTCGCCCGGTGGGCATCGTCTGCCGGGGGGGGGTGGGGATGCTACGGTACGCTGTGGATGCTTGGAAGTAGAGGAAGAAGGCGCTAGCAAGAACTGTGGTCCCTTCGGTCGACAGAGGCGATCCCAGTTATGCCAGTTTTACCACCTTCAGAGGTCCGCCATGGCGAGTTACCACAACCTGGCACATCAAAAACCAACTTAACGAAAATAGTCCCTGTCAAACGGGAACAAGGATGAAGCTCAGATCTGGATCTCTCGATTCGCAAATGGACTTTGATTAGGAACCATGAAGCGCCGTGCGTCCCCAGAATCTCAGGGTCTTTCAGTGAGACTCAAGCCAAAAACCAAAAAATGCCAAAAAGAAACCACTTCAAAACAATCTTTCTTGAAAGACGGCATATTGGAGAAGGCAGTTATTTCTGCTGTAATCTCAGCAAAATAGGTCTAAAAGTATTTCAGTGGAATTGCCGTTCAATATTTTCAGCAGCTTCTGATCTATTCTACCTTTGTGCTCAACATTGCCCTGATATAATATTACTAGAAGCATGGCTCTCAAGAGAGAGGAGTTTTAGACTAAAAAATTACCGCACATTTCGTTTAGACCGTCCCTCTCGCGGTAGCGGTTTAGCAGTCTTTATTTCATCCAAAGTTGCTCACCGGGCTAAAATTATGTATCAGACGACTACTGCAGACAATGAAATACTAGCTGCAGACATTTCACTCCCGGGATACCAGCCATTCTCGTTAATTAACGTGTATATCACATCGGGTGTTCATCACAGTAATGCGCTAGACTGAGTCGTTTAACATTGCAGGAAGGATATGCTACTGGCTGGAGATTTCAATGCTCACCGTATTTGGTGGGGCTACAGAACAGATCTGAGCGGAAAACGGTTGTGGGATCGGGCTGCGAAGAATAATCTAACATGTGTTAACTCAAGAACACCAACTTTTATTGGGAACCGGACATTGTCAGTGATTGACCTAACGTTCTGCAGTGCCGGTCTTTCTATGTCATCGTGAGCGCTGTCAATTCAGACACCAGTAGTGATCATATTCCTATAACTTTTGAACTAGTTAGCCCTAGGATCTCGTTGAATAGACGCAGAGTCACTCATGTCAATATAAATGTCTTTGAAAAGCTTTTATGCAGAGCTCTAACTAATCAATTAGATGACGAGGAGGAGCAGACCGCATTAAACCTCAATTCAGTGGTGAAAGATTCCTTAAATAAATCAACAATTTCCATTCAGGTCTCGAAAGTGGGCTCTGCTAACCCTTGGTGGACACCTGAATGCTCACGGGATTACAGATTAAGAAAAGCAGCCTTGAGAAAATTACTTTATAACCAATGCCCTCGGAATTGGAATGATTATAAATACGCGGCTGGAACGTTCAGGCGTACAGTCGCCAAGGCGAAGGATAACTACGGTAATCAGCGCTTTGAATTCTTATCAAAGCCAGACAACAGAAAAAAGCTTTTTAAATTCCTTAGAACTAAGAAATAACAAAAGGGAAGGGGTCAAGGGCTCGGTCTTTACTTGTTAGAAACAACTTAATGAGCTAACGGACAATGTTAGCTCATTCATTGTCTTTTAGCTCATTAAGTTAGAACTAAGAAAGCAATTCCGGCTTTGATCAATGTCCATTCAGTTGTCCCTACGCCAAGAGAGTTGGCTAACCTCCTCGAAGAAATAGCTAAAGGGCGTTAAAGCTGTTTTGCTTCCACTTTGACCGATCACGCCCAGGTTCCTGCCCACGGTGATGACTTTGATGAAGTCACAGCTTCGGAATTAGCTGGTTTAATAAGAGTGTAGCCCAATTCTGCGCCGGGACCTGATGGCATCACTACATCATTATTAAAAACAATACATACAGTACTGCCCCAGGCCCTCCTTGCAGTTGTTAACCACTCGTTTAGGAATTCATGGATCCCTCCTGACTGGAGAGTTGCTAAAATAATTCTATTATTAAAAAAACAGGGTGCAGGATATACATTAGGTAACATTAGACCAATAGCATTTACATCTAATCTAGTGAAACTCATCGAGCGAATCCTTTACAGCCGAATAGACAATTGGTTAATTGATAACACGATTTTGAGCCCGTACCAAATTGGCTTTAGGCGTGGCTGCTCCATTTGGTGTGGCCATGTAGACCTAGAAAGCCGAATAGAGCTTGCTCGATATCACAAATAATATACCGCTCTTGCGACTCTCGATATCACAAAAGCTTATGACAGTGTTGAACACACCAATCTAATCGATTGACTTCCCAACGCAGGGCTACCACGGTACTTTATCTCATGAATATACGCTTTCTTAGAGGGCAGAGAATTTTAGTGCTCGCAACAGGGTTTGTCGTCTTTAAAATATCAACAATCTAGAAGCCTCCCCCTAGGGTCGGTGTTGTCCCCATTACTTTTTAATATACTCTTGCGTTCAATCCCTATCCAAGAGGATGTACAGGTATACGTATATGCCGACGACATCGCATTTCTTGCGGCAGCAAACGATATACATACACTGTATCAAACCCTACAGGCGTGTATGAACGGGCTTGAAACGTGGCTGGAAGGAATTAACTTATCCTTAAACATCGGGAAAAGTGCGCTCATAGTTTTTAACAAAGTGTTCCGGTGCATATCGCGTTGACGTATAAACAAAACACTATTCGGCAAGTTGACTCGCTAATGTATTTAGGGGTCACTTACAATGAAAAAGTGAACCGGAGTCAATACATCGAAAATATAGCAGCTAAGGGAGCTCTTGCGTTGGGGATGCTTCGTCGACTCAGCTCCATTCGTCCCGGGTTTCGCCGTGACGTTCTCACCATGGTTTACTGCATGTATATACGAACGATACTCGAATTTGGCTGCGTCTTGTTTTCTGGGGCACCTGCTTACAAAATCAGGCTATTGGTACTTCTAAAACGCGAGGCATTACGTTTATGCCTTGGGCTCCCGAAATTTGCCGCAATCAGTGTATTATATCAGGAATCTCGCCTTCCTTCTCTTCTTAAAAGGTTTCATATCCTGACAGTGCGAACATTTCTAAAAATTTATGCATCTCCCCAGAGGAGGTCTCAATATATTTTTATTAATCAATCGGCCACATTTCTTAGCCATCATTGGTCTAGATTACGTTGCCCCCAAGTCGTTTTTGCGCAGTCAGTCTTGGATCCGTTACAAGTGCACCTATGTGAAGTTGTCGTGCTAAATGACACTGTGCAAGCAATTACAATTGAATTTGATAATATATTACAAGTAACACTAAACACCTGTCTCACTCTTACCTCAATGGCCTCTTAGAAGATCACCTGGCTCAGATAGACACAAAAATCGTGATAGTGACTGATGCGTCAGTCTGGGAAGAGAAGGCAGGTGTTGGTATTGTATCCTCATCTCTGAACTGGTCCTTCTCAATTCGCTTACCGAACTTCACACCCATTTTACAAGCGGAACTATTGGCAATCACCTTAGCTGTACGAAAATTCCCCCAGTCCTTCTCATCCGTCGCCATTCTAACTGACTGTTTGTCCGTGTGTTCATCTCTCAGCGCGCCTAATTTATCAAGTGCACTGGAAGCATTCTACTCTCTTCTGCCAAGACATTTACGTTTCATTCGGTTGATATGGGTGCCTGGGCACAAAGGTATAACACTCAATGAATATGCGGACGCGCTCGCAGTGTCAGGTCTAAATGGCCCGGTAATTTCTGTGTTGCCGACTTCGGCGTTTGTTACAGCTGCGCGCTTCTCAAAACATACTACCTGCAATAATTTTAAGAAATCTGCACTAGCCAACACTGACTTCGGACACTTGGCTTATCCGTGGAAAAATAGATCGTGCGAAACTAGAAGAGCAGAAATCTCAATCACTAAATTACGATACCGAGTCCCCCCACTGAACTTTTACATGTACAGGTCTGGTTTGGCTCAATCACCGTTGTGTCTGCATTGTGATGAGGATGACTCTCTGGAGCACTTCTTCCTATCGTGTCGAAAATTCAGTATCCCACAAGAAAGGTTTCTGGAAATACCCTTGAGAAACATGGGTTTAAATTTGCCTCTTCCGGTAGTGCTCTCTCTTGGTGCGACTATTCTCGGATTTAGTCACAGGAACGTTTGCAAGGCCATATGCGATTTTCTTCGTGGGACAAAAAGAATTAAATGCTGATATGAGCAGTTTTTTACTTTATGTATTTTTAATCATGATCTCAGTACGTGAGAACCAATCTCCATACCGTTCGCTTCTCTTTTTATAATTATATACCTTCAGTCTTCGAAGAAAACTATTCCTTTAACCTAAATTTGATTATCAAATCTGTACTACATTTTTTGTATTTTTATCAGTAGTTCTCTCGCGCACAAATATCTTTGTCGGTACATGGCCGATTCCTCCGAGTGGGTTGCGCCAAGGTACCCAAGGATCAACCAACCAACAAGCAAACCCTTCGGTCCCTAGGCCGCTCGCATTGATCTTCCCCGTATAAACTCATCTCACTGTAACACATCTCACCGTAACAGCATATATAATGCGTGGGGCAGCCACCGTAGTCCAGTGGTAGCGTGCGTGCTTGGCATCACGGTGACGCGGTTCGACAGGCACATATATAGCTTGGTACGTTGTATTTGGGGATTTGGGTTCGTTCTCGTGTCTGTGTTTTTTACGTTTGTATTACAATCCCATGCTACAATAAACGGCATAAACTTGTTATATTAAGCGCGTTGTAGTGATATGGTAAATATCTATGCTATTTTTTGCATCGGACTGACATTAGCTGTGCAAAGTTCAAACACCGATGCAGCATGCCCCAACATCACGGGACGAGCACTACGGCTATAAGCCACACCAGTGCCTTCTCTATACTTTCAGTGCCCGACAGAACAGCGCGACAACAACAGGCCGCCGCCGTCGGCGCCAATACAACGTGCAGCCGACAGGCGTTCATGACCTAAACAGGGGACATGCCTTCAGCGCGCGCTTCCTCGCCTTGGGGCCTTGGCCGCATCGCCCGCGTAACCTACCTCGCAGCTATGGAGTGTGCACATATATGTGGTTTTATGATTTCTTCATTTTGCCGTGAGAACTGTGGACACAATCAAAACGACTATTACGCTACCATGAGATGCCACTTAGCGGCGTGCGTATTCGCATTCAGTGAAGACCCGCGTTTCCCATGGTGTTCAATGGGGCTACGAGAAATGGGAGAAGCTTTATTATGTTCGCGTTTTTATCAGAGCTTCGGGCGCTTTCAAAAAAGAAATAAGAACAGGCCCCTTCCTTTATTCCGCGAAATGCCTGATCATAAATATCTGCGTCAATGAAAATGCTCCTCTAAGAACAGAGAAGTTGCCGCGTAATAGAAATTTGCGCGAGTATGAGCTGGTACAACGCGGCAGCTGTTCTTCCGCGGCTAGTAAGGTGTGCAGGATGTCAGCGACTAAATGATTTCTGGGATGATTTCTGAAGCCCTAGTGGAGGGCTCCAAAAATTTGGACCACATGAGGTTCTGTGCACTGGCATCGCACAGTATACGGGCTTCCAGCATTATCGTCTCTATCCATATGAAGCCTCTGGTGCGGGCATTTGATCTCGCGATAGGCATTCGATACCGCGACCTTGGGATCAGCAGCCGAGTGCCACATAGCCACTAGACCACCGTGGCGTGATAAAGGGACTAATTAACTGCCAAGAAATCCGTTTCGATCTTAGCTACTACTGAATGAGGAGTCGCTGACTTGGTTTAGAGAAAACACATATACAGTTTTCTCATTTAATTAGCTCTTTAAGCAATGTGTCATACGCAATATGGACTGTAACCACAATCTGTTGGGAGAGCAAATACAGGCAGCAGTAAGCTAGTTGTTCGCTCTCATTTGTTGGTAGAATTTGTGACAGCGGGTGAATTCTTCCACCGAAATCTCTGGCATCGACACACATTTCTGTAAGCTCGCTTTAAGCAACGTTCGAAAGTGCATTTGACGCAGCATCTTATGCGTTCTTTAGTCACTTCTTCAAGTCCTAAAAGGGCTGCATGATTACGTGTCCCGTTCCGAACGACGTCCGCAAGGATGTATGTGAAGGGGTGGGACCTGTTGCTTCCCTTCCTCTCTTCTAAGTCTCTTTCTTTTCCATTTGTGCTGAAATGGTATTTGAGGAGAAGGGGCATAGTTATCTAGATTTTTTTATTTGCGCAAGTACAGCCGCAGTTGTGGGTCGCACACATACATGACAAAGATAGCGGATGCTAGTATCTTACTTTACAAAAGGCATTAAAAAACCCATCAAGTCACGGGGTTGAATTTATTGTGTAATTTATGACAGCTGCACGCAACGAAATCGCGTCGATTCTGTGTAGGGACACATCTTGCGAATGCCCTCCTTGCCGCACTAGTTTACGAAAATTTTCTCGTCGCAATCAAGAATTATTGCATAGCAGGCGCGGTGGTGGTAGGAGGGGGCGAGCGGCGTTTCCCTTCAGAAAAACAAGGGGGTGTGCAAGGATATGAAATCTGCTTATGATCCTGTCGTCGCACGGCAACAATACGCGGGTAGTTTTCATCCTGGTCAGATTTCCGCGCAGCGGTATATCATTTAAGCTGAAATGCATTCGCGACAGAAAGGAACACCTAGTGAACACGCATTGTAACAGAACACACCACTATGGCAATGAGAAAAGAGCAACAGCGTCGTCGCA
>JABSTT010000292.1:0-13453 GCA_013339685.2 Hyalomma asiaticum | reverse complement strand
ACGCTGATGCCTTTTCTCGACTTCCCGTTGTCAGCAACGATGAGAGTGTGAACTCACTTAAAATGTGGGAAGGCACCGAAGAGCTGATGTATGTAGACGGAAAGTTTCACGTACCGAATACTCTGAGAACAAGATTTCTCGGCCTTTATCAAGACAGTCCCGAGTCAGGAGGGCATGACGGCTTCTGGCGAGCATACAACAAAATGAGGAGAAGGTTTACGTGGCCTCGCGTGAAAAAATATATTGACGAGTTCATTAGCTCATGCCGACAATGTCAAATGAACAAAGCGAAATACAAGCAGAAGACGGACAGCATGATTTTCCCACCTCATTTGAACATACCATTTGAAACCGTGCATGTTGATTTCGCCGAACTGAAGAAAATAAGCGGAGTGAAGAAATACAATCCTTTTTGGTGCGCACTGATCAGTGCACAAGGATTCTGGCAGCCGAGCCAGGAAAAGAAGACGCTGCTGCTGTCATATCGCTCTTAAGCAGAGACATGTTTAAAGCAGTTAAATGTGTTGTATCCGTTAATGGACCTGCATTCAGTAGCCAGGCATTCGCAAGGTGGGCAAAAGAAAGAAACATTACCCTGAAGTTTACAGCCCCTTACCATCCATCAGCTAACGGACTAGCAGAGCGTTTCATCCGAGATGTAAAACAATACATAAGTATGTACCCAGGGTTCCCAGGAGGGTGGAGATGTTGAGCTGTGTCCCACGACAACAGATCGCATACAAGTACTCTTGGATGCAGCCCTCAGTACGCCGCTTTCGGGGAGCCTGCCTATTTACCTGCGGACGACATCCTTGGCATATCAGAGAAGCTCCACTTGAAGGAAACGAAGAAAGGGGAAGAAGAGCAATAGAAGCACAGGGAAGCGATGAAGAGAGCTTTTGACAAACGTCATAACACAAATATTCCCTCAATAGCACTAGGTGATATCGTTGCGGTGCGGAAAGGTTATGGCGGTCCGAACACAAAACTCGTAGGGCCGTTTAAAGTGGTAAAACTGGCCACCAAAGAAGGTGTGCTGAAGACCATCGGCTACACGACGGAAAACGGTGCAATGGAAATAGCAGCCATTTCCAACGTCATCCCTTATCTGGAGCGGAGGGATGAAATAAAGCCCGGGAGAGTGTAGTGGGTCGGTGTGACAATGGACAGATTTGGTGGGAACAGGGGGAAGAAGAAGAAGAAGAATAGAGAGATCCTGCTTCGGATCTGTGCGTGGCAGTCGTGGAATGTTACAGTTAATATAACACTGAGTTGCTTCAGACAAAGACGCAGAAGCAAGCTTCGCCAGCTTCTACCTTCTGCAGCTGAGCTGCATTCAACTGCCAATAAGTGTTGAGCATTAATAGTGCATATGCTTACAGAGCGCTAAATCAACACAGAGAAGAGAGGGACACACAGACACACAGAGCCCCCGCGTGTCTGTGTGTGCTTCTCTTCTGTATGTTGATTTATCGCCCTGGAAGCATATGCACTATTATGAACATACTAGCCCAAGAAGATTTCAGCATTAAGTTGTAGCGCACCTGGCACGTGAAGCACCGAATTATTTTTGCATCGAGGAGCTCACAGCGCAATACAGTTGCAGCTCTGGGAAACGCACGTGCACCAGGCCAAATTGGTGAAGCAATGAGGTTAGGCGGTCTGTTGACATTAAATAGGCAAATCTGTCGGTGTAAAAAATTAGGAATTTCGCATGAGCAATGTTCATTCCAGCGTAGCCCACCACTTTATAAAGACAAAGGTTGACCATTAGATGGGGCTTGTAATGCGTGTGGAATTATGTGTGTGTGTTATGTGGGGGGGGGGGTGGAAGGTGTGGAGGTGGATGGTGCACTAAGTTTTGAGGCATAAGCCTCTGGTCGAATTGCCCTGCCCCAACTCTCCAGGCCTATCTGCGAAGACACTGGTTAATATTGTCACGGTGCTCAAAGATGAGGACAACGACGATCGTTCGGTGAAGGTGACCGGCTTGATGACCTGGCGTACATCGGAGCGCCGTGGTACGTCGGTTTTGAAGAATATCATAATACTGTTATATGAACGTAAAGCCGATATGCACTAACATGCAAGTGTACGTTTGCCGACGCTATTTGTCAATCAACGAAAACACTGCTGCCATGAAGAGCGTGTATAACTGTTCGTCATGGTGAAACAAAGGCGCTATTTATCTGGACATCATTCGCTACACATTTGAACAAGTGGGGGGGGGGGGGGGGGGGTCGGAGAGAGAATTGACGTTTTCTGTCGAAAATGGTTCCCCAATATAAACTGTTAGGAACAGCGCAGAACCAATTCACCTTTGTCGTCGCTTTCTTGCTGGTGTCGTTCTTTCGTGGCCTCTGAAGATGCATCCCCCTCGTCCCGCTCTGCTTGGTCATGACGGTGGAGGCGATCGCGTCTCTCGGTGAAATGGGAGTGTTCCAATGTCCTCCCACTTTTACTTGGAACATACGATGTAGCGTCAGCCATAGGATACTGCATTTTATTTTGCTCTTGTGCGAGGGTAGCCTCTTGAGTTTTCCTACACAAGGGGAAACATATTACGTTTCGTTACAACAGGCCCACCTTAAGGAATTCTAGACAAAGCAGCTGTCTCTTTAGAGTAATTTATCTGGTTTTATTTAGTTATAACTGCTTTCTTCTATAATGCAGGTGCAATAAATTGCTCACGTGAACTCGATACTTACGAACACGTTAAACCGTAACCGCCCGAGTAAATTGTTTTTAATATGGGATCAATGTCTTGAATCTCGGCGCCCACACTCTTAAGCCATCATTACGTGGATATAAGCGCAGCAAACCAGCTTTGGAAGGCTTGAGTAAATGTACCTTAGTACCCCTCTGTCCTCTGCCGCAAGTCAAGCTGCCGTGGACAATTCCTGCGCCCACCCACAATTATTCCCACAATAAATTTTTGACCGTTTCACGAGATGTCCATGTACAATTAGATTTCTGGCCAATTATGGGCGAACACAAAGCCGGTAGCAACGCCGGAATCCGGCTTTGAAAGTAGACGACCTCTGAAATGCTGCCTGGTCTTCGCAAGGAATACTGAAAAATCCTCCACATCTAAGTTGCAATCAAATGCTCCAGACATAGGCAACAGTTTCCAATGAGGCTAACTGAAGAGGCTCTCGCCATCACATAATACCACCTGATACTAAGTAGAAGAAACAAACATGAGCCTCCTTCAGATTAAATGTACGCGGATGAGTCTATCGAAAGGACAAGACACCCGAGGGACAATGTAGCGTCGTCAACCACGGGCCCTATGTCCAATGCATCGTAGCAGCATACACTAAAAAAGAATGCAGCTATTTGCCATCATCATGAGAGATAAAAGCTCCCACACAGCAGGGGAGCGTCGGCGTTTCGCGGTTGAACCTTCGCTACCCACACAGACACAGTGTACACATAATCAGGCGGGGCCAGTCCCGTCGTGCGCGAATTGAGCCAAAGGTGAGGAAGACAGTGAAATCCATGAGGAGTTATGGCCTTACGTCGACAAACCTGGGCCAGAAATACCTACGATTGCAAAAAAAAAAACTTAGCGCTTATATGGATTCATTGATTTCTAGAAATTTAGGATCCCACACCATGATATCAATTTATCTGAGGGGGTTTTTGAGGGTGTCCTCATATCGCACAGCAAGCGAGCCTCAACATTTGGAGCAGCCATCAATATGCAGCAGCCGCAACCGAGCTTCAATCCCGGTCATAAAATAGAGATGACATAGACCTCTTTGGCTTGTGAGGAAGGGACACCCGAACGCATATCAGCAGACGTGTGCAGGTGACATATCGTATTAAGGGCCCGGATTTTAACAGTTTCGAAAGCGCATCCAGTCTACTGTTTCATCGGTGAAAAACAATTATTCTTTCGTGGTGTTTATACGTGACACTCCAGGAGAGTTACAACCGCGAGGTTTCCAAGGGTGCTAGTCTACCTGTCAACCAGCTGCCAAATGGAGATCAGCAATCCGCTTGAAGCAATGGCTAAAGGTCACCAGATTGCCGTAGTTTAGCAGGCACGTTTCACTAAGAATAAAGAAAGCACGGGTGCAAACGTGAAACCACCGCTACTCTAGCACGTCATAAAATAAACGTTATGCTGCTCGCGTCTGCATTTCTACATTTCCAAACTTGTGATAGGACGCATTGCTTTCAGATCGGAAGCGACGATACCTGATGAGAGTATATCAACTGAGCTATTTTTTAGTAGCTGGCGACAAAGCTTTATGAAAAGGATATGCACGAATATACATTTTAACACGATTGTGCTCTTTATGGCGGAGTCCCGCAACAGCTCACTCACGACGGTTCGGTCCCAAAATCACGCAGTGAACTAAATGGGTGAAAATCGCAAAGAACACGAACGCAAGAATTGGAGCCTAGGCTACGAATTGAACCCAGGACCACACCTCCCGCAATGAATGGTGCCCGGCGCGTTCGCCGTTTTGACATTGGAGCGTGTGCTGAAAGGTGCGCGAACGCTGCTTATACTCTTTCTCTTTGGCGTCTCTCCAGTGCGCATGTTCAGGATTCACGCGCACATCTAAGGCGGTGACGCTATCTACAAGTGGTTATACGAAGTATGAGGCTTCGCATTAATGAGAACAATTGATTGCAGGATAGTCGGTGGAAGCTCGAAGCGGTTCCTTTAGGTGACAACGAAGCAGTGCGGTCTAACATGGGCGTCGTATTAACGTGCGACCTTCATTGGCTGCATAGTGCATTTCCAGCATGCACGAACAGTGTTCTGTCGCCAACTACTGGTTCCAGTTTCATCACACGGAGCAAGAAATCTCCTGCATTAACGCCCACAGGAAGGCGACGACGTCGACGGGTGAGTACCGCCCAAATGGATATGTAAGGACGGCCTTGTTGCGCTGAATTTATCACCAACTACGTCCACGTGTTACACAAACTACTTTAGCAGCCGCAATACTTTGGTATTGGGCATGGGCGTTATTCGTCGCTACGGAGATGTGCCACCAAGCGGGAACATGAGCGCAACTACATCAGATGATGGCTATTTCCAAATTGATGTTAAACCGCTCTATTGCAGATCTCCCTCTATTGCAGATCATTAGGGTGCGCAGTGTTCTTCAGAAAATGTTTTGCCTGAAGCTTACCAAGTAGGGTCCAGGGGAGCGGACGAATTACTGTCGGAATCTTCGCTCCATGGTCTCCATGGTCTCGGTGCGTTTTCAGAAGATGGAAGGGATGCTCCATCTTGAGGTGGGCCTTCATTCCGGCGGGTGCTTTAACGAGTTAACAAAAAGAGGAACAGTGAAGGCAGTGAAATTTGGGGGTTTACGCGCCGTCATCACGATGCGCTTGAATTACCCGTAGTGGGGTACTGCTGAATAATTTCTCCTACGTAGTTCTCTGAAGTACATTATCTCGTGATAGTACCAGCCGGAAAAACGTGCGTCAATTGGAATAGGAGTTAGAGCGAAGAGACGTGAATGCCTCAGGGCGATTGCTTCTGGCCATATCGCTAATATGTCGTATTCGGCGCGCACTCGTCTTATCGAGCAGTAGTCGCTTCGCCATTGCACACGCGATATTGTACGTACGTTACACCAAGCCTCTAGTCTCTCGCAGTCATCCCACAATATGTCACATGCGCCGTCAGACACCACAGAGCGTCTGTGCCAAGCATGTGGCACCAGGATTTATGAAGGTGGATGGCACATTTATAGATTTTGCATTCGGACGTCTCCATATCCTTCTCTTCCCCCGCTTTACAAGGTGGAGACAACCTCATCGTCAGTTAGAACCATTCGTCATGTCACTGTCCACTCCTCGGCAGCGCACGGCTGGAATACTTTTCATGAGAACACTTTCGTAAAGCTTCTGGTCTTTGATACTTGCGATGGCTTTAGTACGCTACCTTTTGCCACGGATGTATTTAGACAAAACCACGAACAAATTATCAGTTTACCGAGCGATTTCCACAATGTAAGTTATCACCCGAGTTAGCATCTAGAACATGAAACCCAATAAGAAAAATATGTAAATTTATCTCGGGGACAAGCCGTCTGCTACGTATCGCGCGGCCCTTATCAGTGGTTGCAGGTACGAAAGCTAAGTGCTTAACATGATCGCAGTCATCTTTTCCTGAAATATTTGTTGCAATTTCAGCTTTCCGCTGGACATAGAACTGTAGATAAATTCTGTGCTTCTCTTTTTTCCTTTTACATCATAGGCAGTGAAGCATCCATATAAAAGTTATAGTGGGACAATCGTAGCTTTGGTACAAATATGCCTACCGCGCTGTCACAAGCGCAGCGTTCTTAACTCATCAGCCCAATTCTCGAGTCTTCCTAATTCAATGCGATGCTCCAATTGGAATTATACTGTAATCTTTGTTTTAGAATATGAAATAAGCACATTAAGAACCTCGACGCGTCCATGGTTTTAAAGAAATAATTAATGATATTGAAACAGCCAAGGGATACCCGAGTGCACCAAATACAAAGAAAGCTTCAGCAAATAAAGAATGTATAGAGAAAATGAAGCAGAACTTCACAGACAACTGCACTTTTATTCAACTCGTGTACGTCAGCTTACATGGTGTCCCTGACGAAATAGGAATGATATTTCTCTCATCAGCAATGTCTGTAGTGTTATGATAATGGGTACGCCTAAGAAACTATGTAGCAGCACACGCAATGTTCTCACTTTTTGAGCAGTTACGCAACTTTGATGAAATTAGTACTGCTAAGTACAAAGCCGCCCCTCTAGCAGGACCCACATGTAACAATATTTCACCCCCCACCATGAATCGCATTGACGCTTCTTTGCCATTTGTTACATGCCTGAGGGCCTGCGCAAGCCCTCCAGGATAGGCGAAAAATAGAGCTCAGCTAAGAAATCGTCAGTTGAGCACGTACGAGAGCTTTAAATTTTGGAAAGAATTGCTAAAAGCAAAACAGAGGAAACAAAAAGAGTACTAAGTGTGTCCGGAAAAGCATCACACGTGCATGCGAATGGATGCGGCGTTGGTTGCTTTGTAGGCGCAGTGCATAGTCAACAGTAAGTAGAAATTTGACACTTCTTGTTTTATTTCGGACGTCCAGGCTGTTCCAGGAATGAAGACTTCACTTTTCTTTCCTTAAAGACCCCCTCTAGGGGTATTAGATAACGAGGTGGTGTTAAAGAAAAAAAATACTATACAACGGTGTTTTAATGGCTTCGGCAAACTAGATGGGTTAGTGATGGCACAGATGGCGTGAGGAAGGCCGTTCCAGTCTTTTGCTGCTCGTACAAAAAAGGAGGCTTGGAATGCAGTGGTCCGGGTATGTGGTATTGTGACTTGTAACGGATGACCAGTGCGATGAGGTATGTGCGAAGGGGGCGTGATATACGGTGGATGATTCAGTGAACTGAAATAAAACATATGAAAAAGAGAGAGGGTGGCACACTGTCGGCGTGAAGCAAGGGTTTCCAAACCTGATTCCACATTCAGAGATGAAATGCTGTTCTGATACGAATATGCAGAATGAATGAACCTGGTAGCTCGATTTGAAGTGATTAGGTTCTCTTATGATGTATGTTTGAGGGCTCCATAGATCATTATCACATTATCAAACCGATCCTAGAGTTGCACGTGCGCATGTGCATGCAATATACAGGAATATTTTCTGAAGATCATTCAAGAAACCAACGTTGCAGTAAGCGGTGTAAGCGCAAGTGATAGTGTACGTAGGACATCGCGGAACCGCTCAAAATTGGCCGAAATTACAGAACAATGAATGTCGACACCCTGCATGTAGCAGCGGGGAAGGAAGACGTCGATGCCATAGAGTTTCCTACAAAATACTAGGGGGAACTCGGGTCCAGCAATCGTTCAGCTGCCATGGGAATGATGGGTGTAACATGGGTGTAAGGGTCGTCGGAATGAGACGGGGAATAGGTACGCCAAGGTAGTCGAACAGGCGCCGGAAAATACTCGCATCCACGGGGTGAACAGATGGGGCAGGAGGAGACCATTGTGGGGCGGTATTGTGCAGCTGGTTTGGCGCCCTCACTCCCTCCCCCGCAGCGTGGTGGGCAGGAAGCGTACCCATTGTGTTCTTCACGGTTGTCATTGGTTACAGCGGCGTCGGGGTGTAAATCGCCGTTTGTGGTTGGCTATGAGAGGTTGAGGGGCGGGGCAACCGGTGTATATAAGGTGGCCCCATTTGCCTGGCACGGGGATCGGAAGCCAGAGATTGGGCGCAAGACTGGAAGCGGAGGTTGGAAAGGCTGAAAGTAAGCAGTAGGTTGGAGGGTAGCCCGAAGGTTGGCGAGGACGGAGTGGATAGTGCTAGAGAGTACATCTAGCACGAGTCCGGGTGGTGGTTACGGTCGCGGGAGCAGTGCGATGCACTGGGGTCGGCTCTGTCGAATGGAAGCGATCGTTCCACCAAGGTCCTCCCAACCGGGGCTCGGGCGCGGATAGTGCTAGAGGGGACATCTAGCACGAGTCCGGGTGGTGGTTACGGTCGCAAGAGCAGTGCGATGCACTGGGGTCGGCTCTGTCGAATGGAATCGATCGTTCCACCAAAGTCCTCCCAACTGGGGTTCGGACGCGGATAGTACTAGAGGGGACATCTAGTACGAGTCCGGGCAGTGGTTGAGGTCGCAGGAGAGGTGCTATGCACTGGTCGGCTCTGCCGAATTGGAGCGACGGTCCCACCGCTAGGCCCTACCAACCGATGGCTTCACCTAGGTCCTACCAACCGAAGCTAAGTCATCTATGTGTATTTCAGTGTGTGTGCTATCTGTCTCGTATATAAAGTCTCGTGTTGTGTTTGTATGAAAGGCTGGTATCCATCTTTCAAGTCGACAACGCGACGGCGGGCAGATAGTAGGAAGGCTTCCACCCTTCCTTCTTCACAGCAGCAACGCTCGCTGGAGGAGCTCGGCTCCAAAACGAAGAAGAGAAGCAGGAAGGAGAAGAAGGTGGGAAAGGAGGACAAGTTCCTCACCGTAACAAGGTCACCACGACTAGAGGTCCCCTCCCCCTCTCTATGTACAATTACCCTTCCTGAAATTTACCATGGGTTTCACTGCTCTTCGTGCTCGCGGCTTCAACCGTTCTGTTGGAATTGTTTGGTGGTATTTTACAGCTTTAGCGACCCCAGTGACATTACAACACTTCTTTGTACGCGACGAAGGCAGCCGCTGTAGTGGAAGATTTAGTTAATGCTAGAGAACACCAGACTGTCGCATTTACCAACGTCATTTGCTGCATTTTCTTAATGCTACTGGACTAAATAACCGTCTTTGAAACTCGACAAACACCTTCCATATTATCAGCATCACTGCAGCATTTTTATGTTTTTTTCGCTCTCTCTCTCTATCTTCCAGAATTTCTATTCCCCCTTCCCCAGTGCTCGGTAGCCTACCGGACTCAGCCAATGTTAACCTCCCGGCCTTTCTTCTTCCTTTCTCCTTCTCCATCATGTGCGATGATGGGGCGCCATGGAGCTTGTTTAGGTCTCGTGTTTACTTATGACTACATGTATTATTTGTAGCAGTGTTAGACCTAACTTATTAAATATTTCCGCGGCGTGTCCCGAACATTAGCGATGTGTTTTCCCACGAAAGTGTTTTATGCCGGGTTCCCCAAGGAGTCAGTGACGTACTTCGTGTAACGGAAACGGATTCTTCAAAAGGAAACTGTCATCCGCTCTGAAAAAGTTGCATCCACGAGGACTCGAACCGGCGTACAGCCGGGATTTGACGAAAGGAGCTGGGTGCTCTACAGATATACCACTGCAACACTGCTCATACAGGGAACAGATCGGCTTTATATCTTCACTATAGCGTTGATAAGGTAAAGTTATTGATTTGATTGATTGATTTCTGGGGTTTAACGTCCCAAAACCAGTTCTGATTATGAGAGACTCCGTAGTGGAGGGCTCCGGAAATTTTGACCACCTGGGGTTCTTTAACGTGCACTGACATCGCACAGTACACGGGCCTCAACATTTCGCCTCCATCGAAATGCAGCCGCCGCAGCCGGGATTCGATCCCGCGACCCTCGGATCTGAAGCCGGGTACCGTAGCCACTAGACCACCGTGGCGGGGCAAGTTAAAATTATTTGTCATCTGGTTAAAACAAATGTGTTTAGCACAGTGAACTATGTTTAACAAGCAAAATTACTCGTACATTAAGATCGCCTTCATATATTCGCTTAGGTTCGCTCGGAGTTACTGCATGTGTTCCCCTTGGGGAACAGAGTTGCTTCCTTGACAGAACGCACCGTTCGCGCCCCCATTCGCCAAGTGCGCTCACGTGCGCAAAATGCATCCTTTTGTCGGAAAGCCAACTTCACGGCAGCGCGTACGCTGACGCCCGCCACGCCACCTTGGCCGCTACCTTCCGCCACACCACCGCCGTCCGATGTTCGACCGTGGTGTCGGGAATCAGCGACGGCAGCTGCCGATCACGGAGGCCATGGTTGGACGTTCTGGCAGAGCTCATTTGTCTCAGCTGTGATCTAATAACGTTGGCTCTGGCAGAGAGCCCAAAAGCATTTCCATTGCCTTCTGAGCCGTTCGTCGGTGAGGACGCTATTCCAAGATTCTCTGTTCGCTAAGTGGACGATCGTCGAGCTTTTTGAAGGACTCGTCATAGGTAGTCTATGCGCCGTATCGAGCGCCTATGATATTATACATGACTGTTCTGTAGGCATTGCCCCTTTCTCTTTCTCTTTCCTTTTCCTCCCCTTTTCCCATCCCACAGTGTAGGGTAGCAAACGAGACTCCTGCCTGGTTAACATCCCTCCCTTCAATTCATTATTTCTGTCTCTCCCTCTCAAGGCTCTCGCTGTTAGATGTGTTGCTTAAATTTGCTGGAAACTGTCTTCTGAGAGATGTGCCAAAAAGAAGGAAGTGACACTCGAAGCAAAATGATTAAATGGTCGTGGTCGGTCGTCGAAACCGGCCCAGCGGGTTATATCGGCAGCTCGATGCGACCTAATATTTATTTGAGCTTAGCAGTACGCTTTAGAATGCACATCCCTACATAGGCCTCGCATAAGATTTGCTTATATGGAGCAATTATAACTCTCATTAGTAATAGGTTTGTGATAGAGAAATCGTAAATATTGAGGATATGCAGGACTTCACCCCCGCTCAGTTACAGCTGGCTAGCCGGTAACAAAAATCGCACCGCAAAGAACAAAAACGTGCGCGTTTGAATATGCATAACGATTCATCTTGTATAGATCTAACACGCACTGCTACGCAGCATAAAATTTTGTAAGCTGTACCCAGTTTCCACCAAGCCAGATATACCTATACATCTGCGAAGTTTCTCCGTGAAGGTAATCTTTTTTACTTGTGTTATGTATGCTCATCGTTTTCCAACGTACGTATTTTGTATTTTAAAGGCGTGCGTCAAGCACGACGTGAAACGAGAAATTTGTTCACCTTATACATTTTGTCCAGAATAGTCATTCCATTCTATATGTACAAAAAAACGCTTTTGCCGATAGTGAGGGCCATCGAACACTTTATATCATCACTTAGGTCTAAATTTGTAAAATTATTGTTTGTTCGAACCACCTTTCTTTTTCATTTTGGGAAGCGAAAGTCTTCCGGCCAGCGACGCGGAGTGAACGAGCGAGAAAGCGCACGCCACTGCTGAGCCACGCCGTCTCCTACATTCGAGAAGAGTGGCTTTCCTGCTTAACGCGAATCGATGTGCAAGATGGCGGATCTGTGCACAACACTGCTCCCGTAGGGAGCATATACAGTAATTCTAGGTTCGGTTAGACGTACTATATTGTCACGTAGGTGACGTCGAGCTGGCCGGTGCGCAGATGAGCAGAAAGGCAGACCCCGGCGGCAATAAAAGCATAGAGTTTCCTACTAAAATACTAGAGGGAAAACTGGCGCTGCGATCGTGAAGCTGCCATGGGAATGATGGGTATGACATGGATTTGTCCAGTCTTCGTGCCTGCGGCTTCAAACGTTTTGGTGGATTTGTTTATTCCAGTTTTTTAACTTCACTGACGCGAGTAACGTTACTACACTTTTTCATTACGCGACAAAGGCAGCTGCTGTAGTGTACACTTTAATGGCTTTACTGCTAGAGATGATCAGACTGCCGCATGTACCAAAGTCGTTTGCAATGATGAGACGATATACAGTGTTTCGTTGTTGTGTTTGTTGATGGATGGCTACACATATTATATGCAGCGCTACTTTACCCAACTTTACAAATACTCGCGCTGCGTCTCGTGAGCTTTATCGATGCGGCTTTACTGTCTTTTTTTCTTTTCTTTTGTATCAGATGCGATAGAATCTGTAACCGCAGGGTCCCCAGTCGAAAAAACAATTGGAACCATTTGGAAATATCAATGGGTCCAAATGGAAATGTCACTTTCCAATTGGGCCATTTGGCATTACCAACAGGACCAATTGGGATAGCTGTCATTGCCAAATGGTCCAAATGGAAACCATTTGGGCCAAACGGTTCAAATGGAAATGGAACCAATTGGTCCAAGTGGAAACCATTTGGGCCAAATGGTTCAAATGGAAACCAGTCAGGCCAAATGGAGCTTGCGGGCTCGCTTCCAATTGGGCTAATATACAGCCTCCAACCGGGAACGAATTAACCTCAGACAGCAATACATCCTTATTGAGAAAAGGTGCCTGTCCCTTTCCTGTATTATGCCTCCAAAGAAATGTGTCTCACGAAATTCGGTTGTGTCTGAATGTTATATTCCACCCTGATTTGCACGAGACAGCTTCATCAACATCAGCCACACATGGTTGTAGGCAGCACAGCAGCCGTCGCGTCTGTGCTGCGGTGCTGAGTGTCTCTGCATCGTTTTCGTTGTATTCATTTGTATTGCAGCTATCTGTTGTGAGATGAATGCACTGGGTGCTTTATGGCCATGATTATTCACTGTGGTGTTCGATGTGGTGTTGATAAGCGTTTGGAAGTTGTGCGGGTTGTGGATAAAAATCAAGAACGTTAGCCCTAACAACTTCCCGGCAACCTATTTGGTGAGCTAGGTAGATGTACTCAACCGCCTCATGTGTCCGCGCCGTTCCGTAATTGCGCAAGTCAAAGGTAAGCTTACCCGTTTTCAAACTTGTGCTTAATTCGTACTATAAACTGTTGTTAACGCTGCGTTATTGACTCTTTCTGCGCAGGCTGCTGCGTGAGAGCTAGATGACTGCGGGTTGTGGCAAGAACGAGTGACCTGACAAATAATTACCATGCAATATGTGTTTTAAATAATGTAGCTTTCCTGTTTTTCACTTAATGTATCTGTGTCAAATGTACTTCCCGTTCTAATAAGCGATTATTGCGTGAAGCGGCTCCTTTGTTGGTTATAGAATACGATTTAAAACAGCAAGAAGTAACATGCATGAACACATGAAAGAGCATTACGCAGTAGGCCCAAAGACTCTTTGT
>JABSTT010000291.1:0-13348 GCA_013339685.2 Hyalomma asiaticum | reverse complement strand
TTGTAATTAGTTCTGGGGGCGAAAAAGAAGTGTCTAGTACAATGTTAACCTCTACAGCGTCAAGGTTTTCTCTTCGCAGGGCTTCTTGCACCTAAGTACTGAATATTCAACTGAAGATAGCATCGCGCCACTAGTTTTGTGTTGGCGGATTACGAGCATGTGTAAAATATAAAGGGATTCAAACACGTACAGCAACAATAAGCGGTAAAATGCAACTTCTTCTAAATCTTCAATACGTACTTGGATTTTGTCGGAGTTGAAAGACACCACATTTCATATTATCGCTCTGGTACAGCAGTCTCTCTTCGAAAGAAACTTCCCCTAGAAGGTTAAGGGCGCATTCAGTATTTTATGCTAAATGTTTTCCGCTTGTGACTGGTCTTCTCGAGGACGTGTCTATGCGTCTTTACGAATTATTGTGCTAATTGCAACTGAACATGCCTCACGAGCATTCAGTCATATTTAGGTGAATCCGCAGAAGAACAATAGCTTGTCCTAGTGAACATCCCTAAACCTACATAAGCTCCTGAGCCGAGTTCAACGATTTCCTACATTGCTTGAAAATAAAATAACTTTGTCTCAGAAACATAGATATATTTCTGCCACCGGTATATTTCGCCGCCAGTTTCCAGAATTTTTAGTGTTTAACGGGCTGAACAAGACGTGCTCCACTCCTTCATCGCAATGCTTTCTCAACAACGAAAAGTTCACATTTACCCAATTCACATTTCATTGCACAGGGCTGGAGAAAAAAATTTCCAGAGAAGAAAATTGACAGGCCAGGTAAATTGATCGAATGCCAGTCATTTAGTGGCAACCTCTCTCTGTGCACACATTAAATTGAGCAATGAAACTGAGCGAATATGCTCTTCTGTATTTGCAAGCTTTTGCTATAAAATCTTCATTCCAGTATAAACTGCCATTATACCTTACAGCTACGCAAGAATGCAAGCGGTTTCGAAATTTTGAAATTCTGATGTAGTTTTGTAAAATATCGAGTCCCTCTGATGATCACTGTGGCTTAAGTCAAGGACGTCGTCGGCCAGTGTGCAAATAATTTGTTCGATTATATGATTCCGTAACGAATGAAAATCTGTCACACATCAACATCTCGTCCTATGGAAAATTGCCACGCATTTCCGCACTCAAACGGTCCCACGTCCTTGAAAAGTAATTTTGCACAATATAGTCCCGAACAGAACAGGAACAAAAAGCACAACTGCAGTTCGATGTTGCATGGCGCGGCAAGAGCGTACTTGCGATCAAGCACCTAGGATTCTGACGACCTAGGCGGCCGTAGTTTTTGGAAGCTGCGCGCGATGACTTTTTATCAACACCGCTGCCATCGGGGGCAAAAACTTTTACGCGTGCCAGTAAATGTGCAAGGCTTCAATGAAGCAGGTAGTTTAACACTCTGAAAATTAAAAGGCCGTAATGCGCAATAAATGTCCATCGAGCTCAGTGGAAAACACTGACAGCAGTTTCGAAGTAATCGAGTCTGATGCAGCTCAAGTATGTTCTTCAACTCTTATTGCCGAAGCTCCACTGTATCAAGGCAATCCTCCAGGTAAACCACTAATCCCAGGCAGCACGCCAACACAGGACTGATGTAGGCGTGAAGTCGGCCAAAGTCGGCAGCGATATCGGGCCTAAGTCGGCAAATCGCGCTCGCGCTACTTTCACCCACATCTGCCCGATGACGGCCAGCCAGAATGGCTCCACTGTGGCGAAGACACCATGGGTCGAATTGGCCCGCCAGAGTGGGCGAAATTTGGCCAGCCAGCGTGGGCGAAATTTGGCCAGCCAGAATGGGTCGGATTTGGCTAGGTAGCATTGGCGGATGTTGCGGGCATTCAGGCTTTTTTGGGTTTGGCGTGTTGTCGGCCACGCCGACATCGGGAAACTCCTTGCGCGACCGTTCACAGCCACTATGGTGTTTCTAGTGTTTACCCCACGTGTGTCGTGCCGTTTGGATTGCAAAAATTTTTATTTTTGTGTTTTCACATTTTCGAAGGGCTACGAAGGCATTTTCGAAGGACCAACAGTAGTTTGTGCAAGTGTGCCTCTCATGCATACGCGAAAGCTTTATTAACACAGTAAAAAGTGGGGATAAGTGGATCCTCTGTACTTTCTATTACTGCGTTCTAAACAAAACAAATAACACAACAAGAGAGGTTTATAGGGAAAAGCACTATTTCATTTATTTTGTGAACTCTGCATTGATAATATGCTATTTCGTGTTGCACCGTCGTAGTGGAAAGCTTCGGCAAGGGTGGAACCTGCGTGAAAAGGCGTGAATAGTTAGCACAGCTGTGGAGCACATCAGCACTATACTATAATTGTATGCGATTTATGTGCGACTCATGAACAAACGCGGAAATTCGAGGTGCCCCCCAATTGTTTTTTTGTTTTGTTTTGCTCTTGTAAGTGAGCTTGAGGGTGCCGACATTTTCAAGTATGTTAAAAAAGTTCAAGTAGTAGAGTAGATGTGTCTTCTAAATATAACCAACGGGCTTTCGCTCGCTTCTAGTGTAGGGCAAGTGTTCCACTCTATTTTTACAAAGTGTATGCACGGGTCAAGCCCTTCCGCGAGGCCGTAGCAGGAGCGCAGTATAGCCCATCGCTTGGTGGTTGGTTTTGTAAAAAAACGTGATGTTAAATAAAAAACCGTGCCGTTAAACTTCATCGGAAACTGCGCCTGAGCTTTGATCCGAGCCAATTATCTATTAACGTTGATCTGAGCTGGCTTTTTTAGCGTCGTCCGCGGGCGCGTCTCCCTATCGTCCACTGAGCGTCTATTACGCGCGATAACTGTGCGCGTGCTTGGTGCGTTCGGTCGGTGTTGTATTAATCAGACAGCGGAATTGAAATGCTGTTTTACAAGATATACGAAAAGTCTCCTGACAAGGTATGTATGCCAGCCGTGAAACGGACCCTACCGTTACAGATTCTATCGCATCTGATAAAAAAGAGAAGAAAAAACAGCAAAACCGCGTCAATAAGATTCCCGAGATGCAGCGCGAATATTTCTAATGTTGGGTAAAATACCGCTGCAAATAATATGCGTAGCCATCCATCAACAAACACAACAACGAAACACTGCATGGAACCTCATCATTCCAAACGACTTTGGTACACGCGACAGTCTGATGATCTCTAGCAGTAAAGCGTACACTACAACCGCTGCCTTCGTCGCGTAATGAAGAAGTGTAGTAACGTCACTCACGTCACTCAAGTTAAAAGCAGGAATACACAAATCCACCAAAACGTTTGGAGCCGCAGGCACATAGGCTAGACAAGCCATGTCATACCCATCATTCCCTTGGCAGCTTCACGATCACAGCGCCAGTTTTCCCTCTAGTATTTTAGCAGGAAACTCTATGGTCCTCGCATCGTTACCGCGACAGCTCACGTGACGGCACGCGAAGACGCGCACGCGCCGATTTAGCGGAGAAACAATCCGCCAAGCAGCGCTCACCAACGGAACCCGCCGCGCCTAGTGACCGCAGCAGCTAGTGACATCACAAAACCGCGTATCCGCTGTGCCACAGTTCTGTACGGAAGTGACTACGGCATGCCTTCGCTTCTTATCACTCCTTTCCTTTCCTTCGCCCCACGGACATCGCCGTCCTCCCGACATGGGCTGCAGAAAATTGCTTTCTTTCTTTAACCGAACTGCAGTAATCATCGACGCGAACTTCTCTACGCTGAGATGGTGCGAAACGTTGAGAACCGTGCGCGGAGCCTAGGAGTGCTTCGCGAGGCGTTCCCCAAAGCGACAGCCCACGACGAAATGCGGGTGTGCCGGACGCGTAGGGAACCTATGCTGAGATGCAAGGTGCCACAGTTCACCACGACGAACGCTTTCGTCTAACCCGGCAAGCCAGCACACCTTACCATATCTGCGCAATCTGTAGCAAAATCCTACCAAACGCCAGTAACAGCCGAGTGCCGATCAGCCCTATAGTGTTGAGCCTTGACCCATTAGCGCAAGGCCCGTCAACTTTAAAACAATCTACGCATATCCACGGAGTGAATAATGATGAGTGGGCGAAGCTCCGGAGTTTCATCGTAGATCGTGCCGAGTTCCGGATTAATTTAGTTAACGCGCACGCTACGAATCCTTATGGTTGAACTACGGACAAGTGAAATCTCCCACCGGCACTTCATTGCAAGTCAAGATCCAGTGCCTAATGTATATATGGGTGGCCGGTGAACGGTTCTACAGCGCGAGCAGTCGGTATTTTCAATCAAGAAACTCGCCAGAAGACGCTGCCAGCGTCAACGTGGTCTCTCGCGGGTGAGGGCGCATTCTCCTTCTTTGCGAGATGGTAGAGCATTCATCGAAGAAAGAACGTTTCCATAGTCAACGCGCGCCTTTCGCTCGGACCACGCTTAAAAACTCCGACCACGCTTAAACGCGCATGTGCCGGTGACAAATCCGGACGACCCAACTGTATATCATCTTGGCTGCTTCGCTATACTTACGCCGCGAGCTCAAGCTTCGCTAATTTTCTTTCCAAAACATGTCGGCAGATACTGCGCAATGTTTACTTTAGAGACGTTGTAATTTAGTTCTGGGGCCGAAAAATGAAGTTGTCTAAGTACAATGTTAACCTCTACAGCGTCAAGGTTTTCTCTTCGCAGGGCTGCTTGCACCTAAGTACTGAATATTCAACTGAAGATAGCATCGCGCCACTAGTTTTGTGTTGGCGGATTACGAGCATGTGTAAAATATAAAGGGATTCAAACACGTACAGCAACAATAAGCAGTAAAATGCAACTTCTTCTAAATCTTCAATACGTACTTGGATTTTGTCGGAGTTGAAAGACACCACATTTCATATTATCGCTCTGGTACAGCAGTCTCTCCTCGAAAGAAACTTCCCCTAGAAAGTAAAGGGCGCATTCATTATTTTATGCTAAATGTTTTCCGCTTGTGACTGGTCTCCGCGAGGACGTGTCTATGCGTCTGTACGAGGTACTGTGCTAATTGCAACTGAACATGCCTCACGAGCATTCAGTCATATTTAGGTGAATCCGCAGAAGAACAAATAGGTTGTCCTAGTAAACATCCCTAAACCTACATAAGCTCCTGAGCCGAGTTCAACAATTTCCAACATTGCTTGAAAATAAAATGACTTTGTCTCAGAAACATAGATATATGTCGGCCACCGGTATATTTTCCTGCCAGTTTTCAGAATTTTTAGTGTTTAACGCACTGAACAAGACGTGCTCCACTCCTTCATCGCAATGCTCTTCTCAATGACGAAAAGTGCAGATTTATCCAATTCACATTTCATTGCACAGGGCTGGAGAAAAAAAAATCGAGAGAAGAAAATTCACAGGCCGGGTAAATTGATCGAATGCCAGTAGTTTAGTGGCAACCTCTCTCTGTGCACACATTAAATTGAGCAATGAAACTGACCGAATCTGCTCTTCTGTATTTGCAAGCTCTTGCTAAAAAATCTTCGTTCCAGTATAAAATACTACTATATTCGACTGCTACGCAAGAATGCATGCGTTTTTCGAAATTTTGAAATTTTGATGTAGTTTGTAAAATATCGAGTCCCTCTGATGATCACTGTGGCTTAAGTCAAGGACGTCGTCGGCCAGTGTGCAAATAATTTGTTCGATTATATGTTTCCGTAACGAATGAAAATCTGTCACACATCAACATCTCGTCCTATGAAAAATTGCCCCGCATTTCCGCACTCAAACGGTCCCACGTCCTTGAAAATTAATTTTGCACAATATAGTCCCGAAGAGAACAGGAACAAAAAGCACAACTGCAGTTCGATGTTGCATGGCGCGGCAAGAGCCTACTTGCGATCAAGCACCTAGGATTCTGACGACCTAGGCGGCCGTAGTTTTTCGAAGCTGCGCGCGATCACTTTTCATCAACAGCGCTGCCATCGGGGGCAAACACTTTTACGCGTGCCAGTAAATGTGCAAGGCTTCAATGAAGCAGGTAGTTTAACACTCTGAAAATTAAAAGGCCGTAATGCGCAATAAATGTCCATCGAGCTCAGTGGAAAACACTGACAGCAGTTTCGAAGCAATCGAGTCTGATGCAGCTCAAGTATGTTCTTCAGCTCTTATTGCCGAAGCTCCACTGTATCAAGGCAATCCTCCAGGTAAACCACTAATATTTCATATCGGCTGAGATTCATGTGTGAAGGACTTTGAGGCCATGGCGCTAATGCAGTTGAGGTGCCTGGAGCCGCTGTTTTCGCTCCAGAAACGGGCATGTGTACTTTCACTTGCTGAAAGAGCCTGAACACCTCGAGTATCTCGATAAATAGTACAAAACTAATTTTCTGTGCCAAAAAATTTTACGTATATGGTGCTTGTGCCTGGCGCTGACAAAGTTCACGTAATTATTTTGAGGGTGCAAGACATTAGAGACAAGACATGTACGGTGTGTGCTGAAGACGCTCTTTAAGAAACTACTCGCAAATTTGAAATGCGAATAATCCTTGGTGAATTTGAGCGCTTCTGACGGTATCTATCTATCTATCTATCTATCTATCTATCTATCTATCTATCTATCTATCTATCTATCTATCTATCTATCTATCTATCGGTCTTATTGTTAGCCCTCTCCTGGCGGTCTCGCTCACATGGTAAACGCCAAAATAGGCGCGGTGAAACGTCGATGTATTTTAAACATGAATTACGGATCGACATATCGCAACTGTTCTATTCTTATCCTGTATCTGTATCCATATTTGTGGAAGTTTTGGCTTTCCTGGGTTTTGCTATGCTCCCCCCCCCCTAGCGCCGTGGTCGATGTATCTTTGACCTCTGTAACATTTTTTTCATCCACAAGTGCCGGTCGCTCCGAGTGAAAGCGCCACTACCGAAACGATAGTGCGTGCGGTTGCAAGCGGCCGCCACCAGGAATATTTTGTTCAGCTTCATTAAGTACCAAATCTCTAACAACGCGTCTCACATAATGTAACCTGACGGCAAATGCTCCAAAACTTCACAGGTTTCTCGTTAGTGGAGCTATCGTGTGTTTTTTTTTATTGGCAGAACTTCGATAACTTGTTTATGACAATGGATGTACGATTTCATTACACAGTGGCACAATGCAGAATCAAGTATTATGCATCCAACGTAGTTTATGTATTAGGCGCGGAGCACCTTAGGGGTTGGCCTGCGGCGTATTTCTGCGCTGTCAGAGTACGCTCATCCTGAAGCCAGTGAAGCCAAACAGTATATGCGAATTTGTGGGCCAATTCTGGAGGCAGTGCGCCCAGACAGTGTATGTGTAATGTTGTGTCAGAAGCGATTCTAACGAGTTTCAGGCATTGCGCACGGCGTATCGGCGTGTGACGTCGTCGTGGCCTCACTAAAGCGAGCTTATTTGCAGCGCCGGACGTTTCCTGTGGGAAACACCACAGGAAGCGTCCACCCGCATGCTTCGCACGTTCCTAGCTTTCAGGTTAGTGCAGCTGTATGTCGTGCATTACGTGAAGATAACTGCATGAGTGATGCGTGCCTGGTTATTGCAACCGCAGAACTCCGTTCTGATTTCGTTCGACGCAACGAACACGCTGTGCCTCTTTGTTCCATAACACTAAACTTGAAAAAGAAAACCACTCGGTAATTCGAGTAATATACATCTAGCGCAGTTTGTATATTTCATATTCACTTGTAAGCAGTTTCTGGCTTGAAGGAACAAATGATGTAAACACTTACCGGGAGGAATAACAACCATCCTAGTTTTGTATTTCATCAGTTCTTTTAGTAAGGGATGCGCTTCAACTTTTAGCGTTCCTGTCAACGTATCATTCTGCCTGTATTCATGAAGAAAGTGTGAGTGGATACATAGAGCTGGTGTTTAGCATTAGGACCGCCTACCTTTCTCTGTTCCTGTAAAATATACGTCGAAACGTAACTGTTGATCCTGTGACATCTGTGACGTCGTACACTTTGCAAGTAGTGTTTCTTTGACTTCGCTGAGTCGCGGTCTGAATAATCCAGAGTCGTCCAAGCTGGCTTAAGGAACTGTGAAGTTGAAAGAAAGGATGGGAGGAGTTTATTTCGCCACGTATTATAAGCATTTGCGTACTATATTCATGTTTCATTATAATGCTAAAATTGCAGGAAGCAGAACGTCTACTTCCTCTTTTCTTCGTACGTATGTTTAGTTGGATGACGACGCATGGCTTGTACGCTTGCGTGGCTCACACCTTGATTGCTCGGCTGATGCCGTAGCTATATTAATTACATGCAACTTACCTTTTCGATGTCCAAATAAATCATTTGACGCTTCCTACCGGCACACCTAGCAGTGGTTATTAAAACAGCCCACAGGATGGCCTTGCAGATTGCACGTTGCGTCATGCTGCAGCTCATTATCACGGTTTAAGCGCCAGAACCTGTAATCCTGAAAGGTACATGGAGGAAATATACCTTCATTCATATTTAAGGTAAGTTTACCGCATGTAGTTCTTTCATATGTTTAAAATTCTATGCTGCCAAGGTATGAAGGGCCATTTCAATTTGGTGCGTATTTAAGAATTGAACATTTGGAAATTCGACCGAAATATTATCATAACTGTCTTGAACTGATGACACTAGAACACTAGAAGACACTAGAAAAACACTATTCAGAAGAATGTTCTGATTTATTAATGACCGGTCATGTTTAGTGTGATGGCTGTCTTAATTTTAGTATGTAAGTAGAGCTCTTTCATTTTTTTTTGTTCTAACAGTTTTCTTTTTTGCTCTTCTTGTGGTTATTTCATTTACTGTACTGCGTCTTTCCAGATTACTTATTAGATATTATATAACTTCTTTAGTTATGCTTTTCCGAAGTGCCATTATAAAATGTATCTTTTTGTACCCAAACTAGCCTATGGCTATGGGTCCACACAGTGTGTGCAAACTTAATGTAACAATTGTGAGCAATAAAATTAATTCATTCATTCATTCAATGCATGCAGCATAGCACCTGTTGCCGCTGGTGCGCACACCTAGCTTCTCGGCTCATACGTACACCACCTCAGTCTCACAATATCTCTCGTTTTCTTGTCATGGCTCACCCGAGAGATAATTGAGGCTCCTTGTATTCATACGAACGTCCCACGTTCGTTAGCCAGCCATCCTGAAGTTCTTGAACCCTGTGAGATCGCTTTGTTCTGAGCATGCGTGTTTTCTTTTTTTTTTTTAGTTATCCAGGTGCTCGTAATGGCAGCTCTTTAACAGTTTGTTTCCTTCGTGCCTCTGTAGGTACGGCTTTTTGAAAAGTTCTGGCCTGCACAATAGAGAAGTACGTGTACTTGCGGGACAATGTATTTTTTTGTGAATCGCGGTGATTGATACTAGCGTGGTTTCTTTCAATAAAATGCTTTAATTTGAATTAGGGCTCGACTTGTCAGGTTCTTTCATGTCTCCTCGTTTGCTGTGTGCTTGTTACCAATATGAGCTCTTCAAACTCTTCTAAAATTGAATCTAAAATACTTCTTGGCCTATAGGTTATACGTACTGGGTTGAGGCGCGAAAATGATTTCGCACTTATAGCCGACTTAAAGGGGACTTAAAGAAGAGAGAAACAGCGAAGCTCCAACTGCCAACTAGGAAATAACATACTCAAACAATGCATGAAAATACGACATTATAGTGCTTGAGCAGACAGTGCAGGTGGGTGCAAAAAGACATGGTCATGGTAACTTGCTTCGGATAACGGACATTTCTCAAAAATGCAGAGTGATAGACGTGTGTCTTACACAATCAGACCCTCTCATTTCAGTATGATACTCTTCGCATTAAAATGACACGATGGGAAACGGGACGCTCCATAAATGACAGACCGAGGGAGCGTGCCAACCGGTTTGGAAAGGCAGACAGAGCACGCCTTCCGGTGCATTGCAAAACTTGCAATTTTGAGCTGTCTTTTGCGAAAACGTCGATTCCTGGCAAATGTAAGGAGCTAACTGCCAGAGAAATGTTCGAGGGTCTGATTGTCTTAGTGACGAGTCTATCACTTTGTATTCTTCGGAAACGTACCTTATCCGAGGGATGTTATCGTGACAATATCCTTCTGTGCGTCACCAGGGCTCTTTCCGTAGCTGAAGAAATATCTTCTATTCATGCACCAGTTTATGTTCGCCATTAAACAGGTGGTAGTAGGCCCTTCCCTGTTTCTCTCTCTCTTCTTGGTGTTCCTTTCAAGAAATGGTTGTTTCGCGGCAACCGAGTACAAAAATATCATTGTTCCCGCATCATGTTGGGCGTAGATGCAAGCTTTATGGCGCTAATAGACGTTAAGTAGACCGAGCAGTTCTGTGAAAATGTCGCCTTACCGGGCACGTCAATTGCACTCTTGCGCCAAAAGGCTAGGCGGTCGTCAACCACAGCTTGGAAATTGTGTTCCATATGCCACGTAACTTCTCCTACATAAAATGCGGTCAGCAATGCGCTTATTTGCAAACAATTGGCGGCGGTCGCTGGCGTATTCTTCCCAAGCCCAGCAGATGTGAACTACACCGTCCGATTTCAGGATAATGTAATTGTAGCCCATATTCAACCTTGGGATCGCAAACAGAAAGCTCTACAACGGTATTGTGTGTAGACAAACCTCACGTTTACAATGAAGGTAGAGGACAAGAGCCGCTTCTATACATTCATCGACAAGTGGTGCGCAGGAGAATTTTAGGTTCTCGGCTCCCTTCCATGCAAGGCCCACGATTAAACAATGTACTACAGCAAGTGTTCCGCGCGTTTAATACTGAGAATTCCTTCGAAGTACAATGTCGTGGCAGTTTCTAAGAATCAACGAACGATACAAATGCCTTCAACGCGTCGGTGCCCGTACAGAAGAAGTATTTACATTAGCAGTTCTAAGCAATATCAAAGAAAAGCAAGTGCAATGGCTCGAAAGCGTATGCGTGTGGCGTTGTGGTTAAGATTTTAGCTTTGGTGGGTACGGCCCCTGTTTGAAAAAGGCGAACATTATAACTGCTTCGTGGCTTGAGAAGAATACTGTTACCGCAATACGGCACAACCTCCGCAAAAGGGACTGCCACTGAGCTGCGGCTGTTAATTAATGAAGGAACGAGCGAACTTAAATACGCCAGTCAACAGCAGCGTAGCTCATGAGTCAGCAAAGAACGAGTCACCAGGACCCCTCCGCAAAAGAAGCCGCCCCATCACACGCAAGCTCCATCGTTGAAACCTGAGCACATTTTCGGTAGGTGTCATCCCAAGAAAAAAACGCACAGCTAATTCAATAATAATACTTGAGGTAGGTTTACGTTCCAAATTCACGAGGTGTCTATGAGGCCCGCCAAGTAGGTGAGCTCTCCGCAGTAATATTGTCCACGTGGGGTTCCTATGCGCGCACCTACTTCTATGCAAATGTGCTATTTGTTGCTTCTTTTGCGTCATCTCAATGTGCGTTGACATTCCATGGTGTACGGAGGTCTGACATACGAGTACTGTCGTTAGTGAAACGCGACTGCCGCAATTCGGTTCGAACAGACATCTTTCCGTCAGCAGCCGATCAATAAGTCGTCAGTACTACCATGTTGCCAAGAGTACTTCATTTGTGCTAATACGAGAGAGCAGCAATGAGGAGTCTGTGTTCAAGTGAATAAGTACAGTGATCGACACTTGTAGAAGCTGACTTTACATATCTTAAAACTGGCTGAACAATGTAACCTGATCGTAGTACATCTTTTCCTGCCTGGCTAGATAAAAATTCTCAAAGTCGTGCTTCAGGTCTTCTATGGAGAACCGATTTCATTACCTGCCTTTGTTCTCTCAGTCAGCTTCAGATTCAAACAAGCTCCTTGCTTCCAAACAAATGTGTTACCTGTTTTTTGTGTGTTGTTGTTGTTGCTGTTGTAATAGAGTGTGCTGATGTCATCACTTACTACACTGGCAAAATGCATATCGCGCAGTTAGTTTTCTCAAATGCATTACAATGCTATCACATTACATTACACAGCCCATTTGACAGGACACTCCCTTAGATCTTCAAATATACACAGCTCTGCTCCACTGTTTTCATCAGCGCCATGGATTTCAGAGTAGTGTCCCGAATTTTTCCTTCAGGCTGACCCTTACATGAAATGTTCCTTGTTATAATGGGAGGGCTGCTTGCACACGGCATCCCAATCAGAGTGTTTGCAGTGTAACTCACTGAAAAGAAAGAGTGTCCACAGCTGGCTCTCTCCGCACTATTTAGATTTACCTGCCATTGCTGTGCAGCATAGGTACCGTCTTTTGCAACCATTTGTGCCCAGTGCAAAGATGAAATGTTTCATGAAGACCGCACTATCACTGTCTTATTTGTTGCCCAGTCATATGAAACGAAATCATGTAGTTCAAGTACAACAGATATACCGCAGGACAGACGCATCAGAAATATGAAGTTTGCACATTTCCTTTCAACTAGTTAAATAGTGAGGATTACCATTGGAGGTATGACTTTTCTGCCTCTGGCTCATGTCGTCCAACTTATTCTGACTTCCATATGGTGACACATACAGTTCAGGAGCACTGTTGTCGCTATTGTGACTCGAGGTTTTTCGTTTTCGTTTCGCATGGGTGCTTGCCGTGGCTTTGCTTTGGTGGTATTTTTCAGTGGCTCACAAAATCAAAATGAAGTAATGAAAAAAATGTGTAAGGAGAAATGGTAAAAGAAACATTGCTGCAATGGATCAATAAACCATGACCATAAATTAGGGGCCCACATATAAAGCATACCTTGCGGGGATGTTGTCCCCTGAAGTTACTTCCAGTGGTGATATAATCTCATCTTTCTTCAGAGTTGTAGACTTCAGCTAAGTTATAATAGCCGCGCACCCCTTGGAGACGGTGACAGGGAGGAGAAAAGATGGTCACAAATGACATAATTGAATAGTTCTTAGGCAATCGTTCATGTATGCGCACCAAGAGTGGAGACGGGGACGACAAAAGTTATGTACGCCACAATTTTTTGCGCACCTCTCTCTGTGATACCTTTAGCATGTTGTATGTTCCCAAGCCTCAATTGAATAACTTAAGTGACAGCCGTTTATTTCAGAAGCTGACTTGTAAACAGCCGCATAATTGTATTTTTTATAAGTATGCCCTATGCAAAAACGGTTATACATATGCAAATGCAATTTACATTTTCCCATATTCAAGTGCTCTTACATATGTACAGTGCCCATACCTACTGCACGGACTGCAGTGGATTGTGTAGCAATTGGTAAAATCTTTTCTACCGATAAACTCCTTTTACCGGTAGACCATGCCGCAAATGCTATAGCGAGTAAGAAGCATGCCTGTGGGTCCAGGGGTGAAAAGTTTCTTAGGAACGTGTTGTTGTCTTACTAGTAGAGACAAG
>JABSTT010000290.1:0-13313 GCA_013339685.2 Hyalomma asiaticum | reverse complement strand
GGTCGGTAACAGCATCTTCTTGAACTCCAAACCGCGATACCTAGATGGTAACAATAGCGTTGGCTATGGTTTCCGCTGTAATATCCCTGATTGGTGCTGCTTGTGGCCACCTGCTAAACCTGTAGACGATTTAAGGAGGTAACGATATCCTTTACAAGAAGGAAGAGGTCCAAGGATGTCAATGTGTGCCTTAAGGAAACAGTCGCCGAGAAGTAGAAATTTCCGAAAAGGACTTCTGGTGTGTCGTATTTCGCATCGCTGACAAGGCAGACATGCCCGTGGCCAATTTTCAAATCAGTGCTCGTTCCAGATTGATTTGTGGGGTTTAACGTCCCAAAACCAGCTCTGATTATGAGAGACGCCGTAGTGGAGGTCTCCGGAAATTTCGACCACCTGGGGTTCTTTAACGTGCACTGACATCGCACAGCACACGGGCCTCAACATTTCGCCTCCATCGAAATGCAGCCGCCGCGGCCGGGATTCGATCCCGCGACCATCGGATCTGCAGCCGAGTACCATAACCACTAGACCACCGTGGCGGGAGTGCTCGTTTCAGGCCACACGTAACATTCACTGAAGAGTTTCTGCTTCGCTTTAAAGCCAGGATGGGAAAAAGATTGAAAATGTTCGAATATTCTTCGCGTTAGTGTGAGCGCTACAAAAGGTCTTGGCGAGGCGGTTGACACGTCGCACGCTACGATTAGGGTAGTGCGTGGTGGAGAAACATTTTTTTTAACTTCAAACTTATCGATTTACGTGTGCTCTGAAGTTCTTCATTCTCTAACCGTGCTGATGCAAGCTGTTCGTCTGTCACTTGTGCATGTTTTATTCCTTCGACTCGGCTCAGTGCATCTGCCGGAATATTCATCACGCCCTTGACGTGCTCCACCTGCATTGATAACTCAGCAACTGCCTGGTCTCTCTCGCCGAGTAGCTCGCACCAACAAAGCTTAACGCACAAGTTATTGGCTTATGGTCGGTGCACAAGCTGAAACGACGTCCTTCGAGAAGATAGCGAAAGTGTTTCACGGCGAGGTAACATGCTAGAAGTTTGCGGCCAAAAACAAATATAGCGCGTCAGGAGTCCGGACAGCTTCTTCGAGAAAACTTCGAGGAGTTTCAAATAGCAGTTAATGAACTTCTGAAGAACTCCTCCAACTGCCACTCAAGAAGCATCCACCATAAGACTGGTGGGGGCATCGTGTTTCGATGCCTTAAGAATGTTACTTCAGCCAGCTTGTCCATTATATGTCAGAGAAAGCTTGTGCTGAGGCACCTGTCCAAACTGGTGTTGATGCGGCTGATTTCTTGTGAAGCAGCAGGTCTTCGAGTGGTTTAAGCGTTACGGCACATGAAGGGATGAAAGGCCTGTAGATATTTACTAAACCGAGAAAACGTCGTTGTTGTTGGATTGAGTTTGGATGAAGGTAATTTACAGCGGCTTGAACCGTTGCAGGAAGGGGCTCGATGTCATGAATGTTTGAAACATGTCTAAGAAACTCCAGGGATGTCACACCTAATTGGCATTTCTCCGAAATAATCGCCAAACCATTCTTTTCAAGCCGATTAAACAGTAAACGGAGATGTGCCTGTGAATTTCTTTTGACGAGCTGGCTACCAGAACCTCATTAATGTAGGCGAATACAAATGGTAACCCATTGTGTGTACGGGGCAAAGTGCAATATGCTTAAAGTGCGCGTCACCGATGTCATCAACGAAGACGACGACGAAGCAATGCGTAATTGCGCGTGGTGGCGTGAAGCCGTTCGGCCAATGAGGAGACGACACGACGAAAAGAGGAGAGAGCCACGAGTTCGGAAGAAGAGCCAGGCAGATGTGGCTGGGCCATCAAGGAACCATGGCGCGGGAGTAGAGACCCGTCGGGTTGCGTTCTCGAGGTCTCAGCGGGCTCCCATCTGGGGCTGTACCACTTCTCACTTCGGGCCTGGTGTGGGTGGAACGTCGCCAGTACGTTGCCGCCAGGCAATTCCGGCTGCCACTTCAGCGAACCCAAGCCACCCGCCGAGTTCAGCAGCGCAGACGCCGGAAGCACTCCAGGTCAACGGCCTCTACAGTGAGCAGCGTTCCTGACAGCAGCGTCGGGCATCGCGTCTACCATGCCGCCACAGCATCGGCTGTCCCCTTCCTGCAGTCCTCAGCCGCAGCGACTGATCACGGACTTGCCCGCCGGTGAACTTTTCCCGTTTTTTTTACTCTGCCCGTGTGACATTTATTGTACTTCTGGCATATTGTATTCTTTTTGCATGTTCATTTTCTTGTTGTTTCTACTTCATGTAATTGTTGGATAATTTTGCTTCTAAATACACTGTTTGTTTAAAACCATAAACGGCTTCGTTATTGCTCCGATGACGCTGAAGTCATCGGTATCATTTGAACAGAAAAACGAGCGCCTCGCTTCTAAGAGTGTTTTTGTCTTTCCTTTTCTCTCCCTGGCTCATTACTCCCACGGACGACTGCATAAATAAATAGTTGGAATGTCTGCGCACCATTTTTGAAGCCAACTGGAGTTCTGATGGAGGTTTTGGTAGTATCTTCCGGAGCCACGGGTATCCGATAATATGCTGTTGCCAGATCAATCTTGCGAAATATTTTCGCTCCGTGAAGACTGGCCGTAAAATCCTGAATGCTCGGCATTGCATATCTGTCAGGAATTGTGAGCTGCGTTCAAAGCACGATAATCTACACATGGACACAAATTGCCGCGTTTCTTAAGTACCATATGTAACTTACAAGTGTAGCAGCTTGGGCTAGTTGGTTAGCGTTCATGATGGCGAGTTTTACAGCGCGCGAACATAGGAAAAATGTCCCATTTTTCCTATGTTCGCGCGCTGTAAAACTCGCCATCAAGTACCATATGTAAAGGTGACGACCATACACAATATGAGGGACGAGAATATCAATCTCCTGCATATGCTCGAATTCGTTGTATGTGCCACGCAACGCGGTGATACATGGCATGGTGGGCCTCGAGTGATGATATGATGTTCGACGTTATGGCGTACAGGTTTAGTCCAGTTAGGTGACATGAGATGGAAACTCATGAAGTAATGCGGCGTAGGGCTCTGGAAAAGCGTGCCATACCGTGAACGCGAATGACGCGCTGGAAGGAACCTCGCCAGATCCAGAAATGTAGTCTACTATCTGTTTTTAGGGGCGAAGCTCCTTATGCCGTGGGTCTGTCCATCCTCCGTTTGTAGTAGACACCTCTAGTTCGTGAAGTGCTCACTAGATGGCGTGATGGCGCCGCGGTGCTTAAGGTCCCTAGATAAAAAGTTTTCAAGGTAGCGACACTCATTGTTCTCTGGGCCGTCCTCCTCACTCTCGCGCCTGCTCCTTCTTTTTTCTGCCATACGCGTCTGTGATTGGCGCATTCCTTGCACGTGACGTTGTTAGTGGTTGGTGGTGACGTTTATTTTTCTGCAAAAAGGTTCAAAACTAGTGCGCATGCGCCTATGGTCCCGGTCGGATTGTGGCCGTGACAAAAGACGAAATTCTAGCCAAGACATACGCTGTAGAAGAGAAGCGTTCCAGTTGGCGCGAAGTCGGCCAAACATACTTCGCTGTGGATACGTCAAGTACTTGCCAGTTTGTGAACAATGCCGGGTTGTTGTACTGTAGGCTGCAGCAACAAAACAGAAGATGGTTTCTCGCTCTACAACATACCTCGCGGCATCCGCGGAATAGTGCACGCCGTGAAGTGTGGCTACAAAACATTTCACGTGAGGACTTCTGTGCAACGCCGTCGACGCGGCTTTGCGAGGTTCACAGTGAGGTTTGTAAACGGCGAAATCCTGTGCACAAACAGGAAACTAAGGCAAGAAACCAAGCGGCCTCGCCAACATTCGGTTGACACGCTGGAAGACATGCGAAGTGGCAGCGAGTTTGCTGCAAAGCCCCGCGTTCACTATCACACTTTTTTACTACCGAACGCTCGGTATTCCAACACATTTCTGTTGCTTACCGCTGACTATATGACGACGAGCCGCTCACATCGTGCAAGGTTCATCACTTCGGGACACGTAGCGTGCACTCGCGTTGCGGTGCCGCGGTCCCTGTAATTGTCACTCTAATAAAATTCAGTTTTAGAATAGCGTGTACAAGGCTTTGCTTCACCGTTTGGCACCACTGAACACGCACCACGATTACCTGGGGTCCTGACTGCGAAAATTGACGTAGTCTCAAAAAAATATATATATATCGCACTTCGGCTAGTCAAGCGTTCGTTGCACTCTGGCCGCAGTTTTCCCTCCGAAGTGCTTAATGCGGCTGTGATCACTAACGGTGCTGCCCTGTGGTCACTCACGATGTCCAGCAAGAAGCGCGTTAATTGTGACACATAATTTGCACGAGCAAATCAACAACTTCGGAGAACTCAGTGGATGGTCTACTACTACTGCGCCGTATACGACGCCGTACTGAACGCGACGCCATGGCTAGCGGTGTGAAATAGAAAACTTGCACAGCGTTGCCAGTTGGGCAACACACATCATGCTTCTTCTTATGGTGTACCGTTTATATTCAACTAAGTAACCGTCTGTTCTATATCTCATTTCCTTCTATTAAAGTATAATTGCTTCAATTCCACATAATAACTCACAGGAAACATTGCCTTTTTTATGCACGCTTGGAACCTTCTTGGGGGCGCTCCAGGCAAATAAGCGAGGAGGAAAAGAGAGGGTGTCGCTACCTTGAAAACTTTTTATCTAGGGACCTTAGCGGTGCTCGCTTCATTCAGATGTATGGGGACGCGTAGTATGGGAGTCCGTCCGTCTGTCCGTCTGTCCGTCTGTCCGTCCGTCCGTCCGTCTGTCTGTCTGTCTGCCTGTCTGTCCGTCCGTCCGAGCGCTGTTGTGCTGCTTAGCTAGTACGTGAATTGATCAATAGATGGCGCGGAGGCGCTCGCTGCGTGCTCTAGTGTGATAGGAGAGCGCTAGATGGCGACACACAGTGTTTCTCACGTCTTTGATGATGTACTGGGCAAGATTCACGGAAGATTCATGGTTTTTACCGATGAACCTCCGGAACTTCGCCCACTCATCATCATTCACTCCGTGGATATGCGTGGATCTTTTGCCATGTCGGCTACGATGCCGTAGTGCGCAAGAAAATCGGCACAGAGTATTGCGTCACTAACACAAGAGACTAGAAAAATCCAGCTGAATGTTCGTCTAAGGCCAATATTAAGCTTGATGGACCTGCGGTAGCAGGCGTCCATTTTTCTGCCGTTCACGGCTTGTAATTGCATGACCAGCCCACAGTTCGCAAATTACAGTTTGCGGCTGTAATTGCAGATTGGCCCGCATCTGCTTTGGGTGTTGCCTGAAAGCACAAACATCTCAACGCGTCTGCGTGCAGGTGTCACGCCAACCTGAAAAAACGTTTGTTCGATGTTAGCAACCGGCGCCACTTGGTATCTATGGAAGTTCAGCATGAATACCTGTTGTGTTACGTGACAGACACGAATAAAGACACGATGACACACTGAGCTCAAAGTATCAACATCTGATTGAATAGTGTAATGTGATCCCTTTTTTACATCATCAGAGCAACATTGCGCATGAAGGCAGTGCAGATTGACAATGGACCATCACCATTCACGCGGCATGCTATTTAGATTTACTAGTTGCTTCTTATATAACATGATGGAACTTGCGCTAACGCATGTCTTCCACACTTATGATGTTGCTTTCCCCGGTAATTCAGCGTGTCATTTCATTCTTGCTTTTCGCTAAGACTGTGCACTAGTAAAAATTACATTTACAACCGCAACTGTCACAATGGAGTGCCAGACAGCCGCCCGCCTTGTTTTTTACGCTGTTGGCGTGTTCGTCAACCCGTCGTTGATTCCACGACCAGCTCGTGCAAAGCGTTGCGATAGGAAATGGTCGCGTGCTTCCGATCAATAATTTATTCATGCTTTGCGCTCCGTGTGTGTCATCGTGTCCATTTTTTGTCCGTCGCCTACACGCAACAACACACTCATGCAGAGCCAACAAGTCCAAGTGGAAACCAGATTCAAGTTATAGAGTAGTACCAACTAAATCGGTGGTCAAGTTATCATTCAGGGATTTTCACGAATTACAATGTAGTGAAGGGTCAAAAAGCACTTCGAGCTTGCGGGACAATACGCGCAATCCGCTTCTCCGATGCTGTTTTCGATAGGTTCCGCTACACCCAGCCGGACAAATTGTCCGATCTCGAAATCGTACTCGTGACACAAATTCGGTGAGTTCTGCAGCCGCCTTCTTGACTGATACATGCGCTTCACAGAAATCACATTGTTATACAGCAATTTTACTGGCTTCAACGAAAATGCCACATCGTAACGTCCACTCGTTCGTTTATCGGTCTGCTCTGTTTAAAAAGTTGTGCTTGATGCCTCTGTCATAGGAATCGGTATAGGACAAAAGTGAAACCTGCGTTCACGAAGCTCTGAAATGCATAAGCGGCAGTCTGGCGAATCGAGTTGCGGTACATGGCTTCGGTATTCCGGACATGTGAATCCACTGCAAGCAGACATCATCGGAGCCTCGACACTACAAAGAGATCCTGGGCAATTGTCCACAAGTGAAAGTGTCGTACGGCTGACATTTCTCCGCATACACTGCATTGCCCGTACAAAAGCCCTGCTCAATACATTTCTCAAACAGGGAGCGTCCGCAAACGGTGAAACCTTCCAAGCGAAACGAAAGAGTTGTCAGCCGATCGTTTTGCGAACACAAAGTTCGCTTCAGCGAAAGCCGCATCATTTACTTGCATACGGTTGTCATGGCGTTCTTGGAGCAGATCGCGTCGATGCGCAAGTGGCCACACAAGACAAATTATGTAGAGACCGGAATTTACTACATTGCTCAAGAAGCGCGACGTCAGGACGCCTACAGCGCTAAGCTGCGATCGAGACGCTCTGACTACTGAAGCGCTAACTCCCGGAGCGCATTAGTAAGGTACTCGTGCTTCGCTCCATTAATCTCAGATGGCGGTATCACCACTGCGAACCAACAATGTCGTCAAAGTGAGGCAATGCTACTTTAAGAGTAATTTTGTTTGACAAACATGTTTGCTTTAACTGTACATCAGTTAGATCCGAATTGTAAAGCGGTGTAGTGAAGATGTAAGGCCCCTCTGTTCCTTTTGGCTCCCATGTATCGGTGGTGGATCGCTAAAGCGGTAAGCTCTTATGGGCGCATCCTAGGTGAATGTGGGTTCGTGTCCGTTGGAGTGGTTCTTTTTCACTTCGTTTAGTTTTTTTCAGACATCGACTTCCGTTACGGCAGTACGTCAGCGACTTCTTGCTGGACACCCGCATATAACACTTTCGTCTAGGATGTGATAAGTATTCTGCACTTCCTTAATATTGATTGGACACTCTAGAACTTGGTCAGTACGTCAGTCGCATATCTTTTGAAGAGAAATGTTCGTAGGATCATGATGCGCATACACTGAGCTTCGTCGTTACTTCCTTCACTGTGACCTCGCACTGTCCATCCTACCGCGATTTGTATGGCTCTTAGCCGAGTTGCCAGTTTCAGCGTTCGGCCAGTGAACAGAACACATAGGTCATCGAATCGAATGAGTAGACCAATATCTATCACGCAGTCGCTGTTGAGGTAATCAGCTCACAGCTTTCAACTTTTCCTCTGTGCTGTCTGAAAGTGTGTGAACCGGTTGATCGTACATTATAGCATTCTAGCACCTCAAGTTCACGTATTTTGCCCCCTTTTCGTTTGCCAGAACACCTTCACTTTTCTAAAGGACCGTTCTTCATAGTGCCCGCAATCTCACACCTTGGCCTGTGCGGTCAGTGTGATGTAGGAGCGCTGACTTCATCCATCAAACATAACTCGCATGTGTGCAGCAGCGAAAGTCTCTGTGACCCACACTGTTGCTGTATGCAGTGAAACCATTGCTTAGGGAGGAAAGCTATTTCGCGTAGCAATAGCCTTGAGGCAGATTTGAGTGTCAGTGACGGCAGGGTCCGCTGAGGACGATGCGTTGGCTGGCAAGTTGATGCGGACACATAACAACCCTTTTTAGCGCAAACCGATGGACACGAGAAAGGAGGCAGGACACAGTGCTGCTCTCAGCTGACATCATTTCGTTGCATCACTCCAAAGTTTTACAGTACACACCCGCCGAAGGCCATGCCCATTGTACATTAAACGCAATACTGTAATCGTGGTCAGCAGAGTGTAATCATGACAGAGAATCCAAAGAACAAAATTCCGAGCTAAACAAGGTTAAATAAGAAGCACTGATGCACTGAGAACCCAATGGATGTATAAACAAGCCTTTGATTCCTTGGCGATGGCGTCACGGCTCTTTTTCACTATGACAGTCTTTCGAAACGTAGCTGAACAGCTGCACTTTTTCGAAATGCTGAGCTAAATGCGAGCCCGTACTTGTGGGTAAGGATCGCTCATGCTTTTCAGGTGCTCAATGACACAGCATCCCTACTGTTCCGCACACACTTTTCCACATGGCAGTGGAATCTTGTAAACCACACCCAAGCTACAGTCTACAAAATTAAAAGGGGTTTTACCACGTTCCCGTTTTTGTTGATTTTGGAAGTGTCACTGCAATGCATTGGGAGTTTCAAGGGGGCAGAAAATCCATGTGGATTTCGTATCTATTAGGCCCATTCTTGAGATTACGAGCCACTCTATGGTAATACGGCACCACTTCAGGCCTCTTCAGTTTCTCCAGTTTGTAGATTTGCAGTTACCCTTAAGTGCAGCTCACACTTGCTGGACGTACTCGCCACGTGCATATAAAAGTACGTTACTTTATGCGTCTGCGCATTCTAAGATTGTGAAACGCGCTATTGCAGTGATGTGCCTTGACTTTTCCCTAAAGAAATCGTTTCATCACACTGCGAACGAGAGTTCTAGGATATAGTTGAATAGGTTGCAGGCTGAGGGTTATCCGAGTGTCCTGGTGACGTCAATCCCTGAAGTTGTCCTTCAGAAGCAGAAAGGCAAGCGGGCAGAAAACTGTCTCGCGCTCCAGAGGCTTGAAGTCGTGCCGCGTTACCATAGAGTGGCATATAATGTCAAGAATGCGGCTAAAGATACTGCATGCTTTCTTGGGCATTTAGAGTGTCGCACAGTCAAGCGACATTCACTCGATCGGCTTCCCAGCTTCGTGCATCGGAAACATGTCCCGCTCAATCGCAAATGTACGTACATCGCCGCAAAGGCCTTTGCGGCGCCACTTTGGAGCGTTGCATTCTCGTTCTTATGACGGAATATACTTCTTTTGTCCTCTTGCATGCAACTAAAACCGCCTTTTGGGTTTTTCTTAGAAGGGCACTTGGTGCAACCATGCAACGCTGCCAGATTTTGGCAGCTTTCGGCTTCAACTCGGAGAAAGGAGAAGAGCCTTGAAAACGTGTTTACTGTACCATTCTCTTCCTCCACGTCCGTTAGAGATGCAGTCGGTGGATGACTACTGTTTGCCGGTCAGGTCACATGTCTCCGTTATGCACTTACACCTGAAGTCCACCAGAATGTCTCTCATTCCTCTCTGTAAGACGGGAAGCAACATGGAGCTGAATGTGTCAAGCTCACTGCCGGTGTTCTATAGTCCCTTGATGAAAGCTAACACAGTGTCGCGAAAATGAAGAAGTCCGCGCACATAGTCCGACGCGCGTACAGGTTCGATGTGGATGAAGTTCTTGATGTGTTCCTAACTTAAGATTCCCTAAGTTCATGGTTTGAGAAGCTTTGTCGCGTCTCTTTAACACTGGCACGTGGGTAGCAGTACGGCAAGCGAAGTAGCTGCGCCACCCGTGAGCGATACCCTCAGGCAGTGCAATTTGTCATCCGTGGAGGGTTCATAGTTTTTGTGCACTACTTGCTCGAAGATCTCTCTGAAGGGGAACATGACCAGACCGGATCATGACCGGCAACTTCACGTTAATAACCTGTGATTCCATCGCTTCGGTTATGTCCCCGTTTCTTCATTCGTTTGGTTTAACTTACGCTTGTATTGAGTCGCCATTCATTAGCTGCTCCAGCCGAGTCAGGCACTCTACGATGGTCATTGTGCTCCAATACTTGCCCATAACTTTCCGCATATTTTTTTCTTCCAGGTCATCGTCGGAAATCAGTGGCTCGATTTCGTTGTTGACAGCGTCGGTGTCTTGCGCCCGTGCTTCGTATGTTCTATTGATCAGCTCACCAGAAGGGCAACATCAGGCAATTGTAGTGCAGACGTTTCGGCACGGAATTGTTGGAATTCAAAATCAAACAAAGTTCACAGCAGCATAAAATCCTGTGTTTTGGCAGGATTAGAATGTTGCGATTCTACATCGTTTGCCGCGGCTCGTCACAAGGGAACTCCGATAATAAAATTAATTCCTTGATTAAAATGAACTAAAGTTTTTACTGAATTTTAAATATGTACATATACGCCTGCATAGCTGGAAAGTTGTTTTTCAACTCGACCCAGTCGCCCGCTTTCTTCTATTTCACCGGCGCCACGTTCCTTTAGCACCTTGCACAAAACGCGCTAGCTTTATCCATCCTTGGCGCCCACTTTCTCCGATTAGCATCTCCGGGATGGTGATTCTGCGTTAGGAGCGCGAAGAGAGACCTGATACAGTGTGCTCTTTCGGGCTACGCCTGAGAGCCTCCAAGTGCGTGATGGAGGCTCGAGCACAGAAAACAGACGTATAGGAAATAGGCGACTCTTCAAGGAAGTTAGGAGATTTTCGTAAAAACTGTCCGCGGCATGCAGTGCCCATAGACAGGGATACATTCACGCTATTCACGCTAACTCTCTAAAGAAATTAAGTAGATGTAGTAGATGAACCAGAGGAAAAAAAAGTGAACGGAAATACGGCGAGGTGGCCATGGCAGCCCGTCCATCGACCGGCTCACTACACTGCACCGCCCATAAGGAGGCGGTTTAACGACACAAACATAGACGATGACCAGACAAAGACAAAGCTGTGTATGCCTGGTATTGTTATTAGTCCGCGCCTTCAAAGCGCGCTCCTATTGCGCCGATTACGCCGTACCATCCGCACTTATTAGGTCCCCTCTCTCATTGTCTGCTGAGTTAATTTCTTGAAACAATCAGCTCCTTGAGCAGACGCGGTAGAAATAACTGCTAAAGAAGAAAACGTCCTATAAGCTACCTCTTGCGTTTACAACGAAATCCCGTTTCACCAACGGAGGCTCACCAGACGGCGTTGTTGAGCATCTCTCGCACTTCCGTCTTGGAGGTCACTTCGGGCAGCAGCGGTGGGTGGAAGCAGGCCACAGCTTCCTCCATGGACATGCTCGAGAAGCGGACGCACTTGAGCAGCTCAACGACGTGCTGTTCCCGCGTAGGCCACTTGGCGCCCAGCCACGATAGCGCTGCTAAGAAGAGCTCCGTTTCACTGCGACATTGTCGTAACAATGTTCGTGATGGTGTATAGTGGTCATCCTCCCCTAAGCACTGCAGCATACTTGTATTCAACACTGCACCAAGACATCTCGCAGCATCACCGATTCATTTCAAAGCGTATATAGGCGAACCAAACGGTCTTCAAACATATCTATATATTTGTGGAGACCTCCACCACGGTGTCTCTCATAATCATCTCCTCGTTTGTGGATGCGTAACGCCAGAAATTATTACTATTCGGGGTATATTAGAAGCTGAGGGGTATGTCTGTATATATATATTGCTACGAACCCGTGCCACCGACCGTCAAGAGGCGAATAGAGAAAGACGACGAGGAGGACATTTTAGCGAGGCTTGCTCGGGCTGCTTGTTCATGGCCAAGCGCCTCAGCGTTTCTTTGTAAATACATCTGTACATAGCTGCGCCTCTTGCGTCTTTCCACGTAGCCATTTATATATATATATATATATCTATATATATATATATATATATATATATATATATATATATATATATATATATATATATATATATATATATATATATATATATATATAGTGGGCGTTTATTAAGCACGTCTTCATCATCTGTATTTTATCATCATCACTTCGAACTGAGCACGCACGCATGCATACACACACACACACACACACACATATATATATATATATATATATATATATATATATGTGTGTACAGATATAAATGTGTGTACATATATATATATATATATATATATATATATATATATATATATATATATATATATATGTTTCAGTGTTGGTTCATTAAGTTGTTTCTAACAGATAAACTCTCCATTCGTTTCCTGTGAACGATGTAGGGAAAGGACCAAGGAGATCCATTCCTACCTGCCGGAATGGTGCATGGGGAGGTTTCAGGGGTTTCAGAAGGCCAGCAGGTTTTAAAGGTGGCACGTTGCGTCGCTGCCAATCCCGGCAGCTTCTAACATAGTGTTGAACGGAGGAGAATAGCTCCGGCCAATAGTACTTTTGGCGTATGCGCGCTAACGTCCTCATGAATCCTAGGTGACCGGCACACGGGTCGTCATGGCACGCCTGCAAGACTTCGTCGCGCAGAGAAACTGGGACGACAAGCAGGTAGGTTTCTTCGCTGTTGTCAAAGTTCTTCTTGTAAAGTACGTTGCCCCGGAGGCATTGAAGTGTATTAATGAAACTCTGGGTCGCTCTCCTCGTTTCCCGATCCATTCTCAATAGCGGACACGCTGCCACGGCGCGGACATTCGTTGTGCCAATGAAACTGTCGTGGGAAACCTGCAGCTGAGCAGGATCTACATTCGCTTTGCGGAGCTCGCGGCCGAGAAGTTAATGTTGGCTGCTGCGGTCTGCTGAAGAGACGTGGAGCGACTGATGTAGTACTAACATTACGAGCAACGAAAACTCCTCTCACCCGTCTTAAGGATGTCTCGATCCGTTGAGCAGCGGCGAACCACTCTGACGACGCTTTGAAAGACAGTCCGGCGAGCGCCAGTTCCACATCAGGAGGAACACCGTCAGTCAGTCCAGAAATGATGTGGCACTCTTTAAGGTCGGCCAAAAGCCCAGTCGTGTTTTTTCTTCGTAGTATTCCTTGATTGTCTGCCCTCTTTTCAGCCGGTAGTGAATGAAGAGACGGAAGGTATCTCCGTCAGTCGTAGCAAAGCGGTTTTGCATGTCGCGCTTTATATCGTCCCATGTCTCGACGTTGCTGAAAATCTGTCAGGTACCACTTGAATGTTTCCCCCTCGATGCATTCACTGAAGTGACTGACCCGATCGCGGTGTGTCCACGATGCTTCGGATGCCTTCATGTCGAAAAGCTGAAGCCACTTGTCGATGGGGACGTCTTCTGGTGTTTCCTTTGTACTGCGGAATACTGAGC
>JABSTT010000289.1:0-13403 GCA_013339685.2 Hyalomma asiaticum | reverse complement strand
CGTGATTTCATCATTGTACACCTTGTCATTATAGTTGTTGTAATTCGTAGTTTTGCAGTGATTTGTACCCTCACCTTGCTCATTGCTACTACTGATTCTCATGTATTGATTACCTGTTGTTTTGCATGCTAGAAACGATTGCTTCCTGTTTCTTTTCTGTTTCATATGTATGCCCTCCCTGCAATGATCTCCTTGTGAGATCGGCAGTATTGTTAAAAAAATAAATAAATAAAAATTTCAAGCAATTGGGATCGTGAGAACTCTTTACTAAACTGGTAAAATATTCATTGAAAGCTCCGGCTAATTTTTTTTCTGATATTACATTTCCATCAATCGTTATCTCCCTAATAGTCTCCTTACAGTCATATCGGCCAAGAACAGAGTTAATACGCTTCCAAAGAATATCAGATTTTTTCTTGACGTCAACGTTAAATAAATTTTGTAGGTATGTTGTTTTCTCACGACGTAAAAGATTGTTAACTTTGTTCCGTTGAACCTTAAATTGACGTAAGGTTTCTCCAGATCGCGTTGAAATAAAGTTATGAAATAAGCGATTTTTAATGCGTATTTCCTGTAAACATTGATTTGTCACCCAAGGCTTTCTACTCTTGCGCGCAGGTTTAAGAACCTTGTACCTAAAATATTTCTCATACGCAGCTTTAAATGTTTTATTAAAATATTCGTAAGCGGTTTCGGGGTCGGTAATAAGCAGTAAAGGTGTCCAATCAATGAGCAATATTTCATTACGAAACTTGTCTAAGCTGTGTGCATTTATGTCCCGTACAGTCAAAGGTAAACGATTCGCGGTTTCAAGAGACATGGCTTGCTTAGGGAACAGAAAGATTGGGAGATGGTCGCTGATGTGAATGCCTACAACACCCGATGATAAATGTGTATTTTCAATATTAGTTATGAAGACGTCTATCAGTGTAGTTGAGTCAAGTGAAATACGAGTAGGATAATTTATTACATTTGCGAAACCATTAGATTCAAGAGTCCTACATAATTTTTGTCTTGGTTTCGAGGCCTTCAGGAAGTCAATGTTTATATCACCTCCCATAATAAGTCTGAAGCGGTTATCATTAATCCAGCTTAAGTAATCGTCCATAAAAGACAGAAACCTAGGTATGCTCGCACCCGGAGGCCTATATAAAACACAATACACATTATCAATACACAATAGGGAATGCTTAACCTTGCTGTGGTCCATGCGCATGGATTTTACGGCAAATGAACATCGCTTGGACAGAAGAAATCTAATGAACCTCTTGCCTTCAGAAAATACGGAGTGAGACCTGTAACCCTGCAGTGAAACGTCTCCCTGAGAGTTACCTGTAGCAAAATGACATGTGGCTTACGCTCGCGTGAGCGAACGAACTGTTGCAGGACCGCCTCTTCCGGCAGGAACCCGGCGCAGTTACACTGCCAGATTAGTGAGAGAATCAGTGAGAGAAATGAATTCTTTAGTTGGCGACATTAGGACCCTACCGCTCTTGCAACGGGCACCTGGTCACACTACATTTTCACAGTCTCGTGTAAGATTATCTGTGCGACTGTTGCTTGACATTCTGTGGAAATGTTCTATATTCAAGAAATGAACATAGTTGGCAGTCTTCGCTTCACGTGCGCATCTGTGGTTCTCCGGCCCTGTGCCTTCTTTTCGCGCAGTCAAGATTCACTTGCCTGATCCATGAACCAACTAGTTAGGCAACATGCCTTACTCCAACATTACACAAAACGGCAGTAGAGTTATATTACAGAAAACGCGAGTAGAGTTACTGTATAGGCTTTTTTAGGAGCCAGAGTTGCGCCAAGGTACGTCACCTTGGATTACAAAGTTATGCGGGAAAGCCACTCTCCATATGCGTAGGATCCGCGCTTGCGCGGCACTCTCAGTATCACTTCTTTGCTTTTGCATTCTTTCTATTCCTTATTATGATGCGAGTAAATCTCCATCTCTCACCTAAGGTTTACGAGGCTCGATTATATGCTTACGTGCCTTAGCATGTAATCATTACTTCATATACAGCGTCTGACGAACGCCACACCGGTGCCCTAATTCTCGTAGCACTTTCGATCGCGATCGAGCCAGATCGACGTGCAATTTCTCTGTAGCGATTGGCTGCTTTGGGATAACTGCAGGAGGAAGGCAATCGCAGTCGATAATTTTCAACCGTATCTGCCTCGATAGCGATCGAAAGTGGCCGTGCTACACCCGTGTTAGGCGTGCATGCCTGTAATCGCGGCCCGCGGCAGCTGACAGATGAGAATGCGCGATCCAAAAGCGATGTCGTGTCCAACATTCCTTGTGGTTAAGGTATGAAAGCTGAATTCAATTCAGGTGAAATGGTCGAGCCTATTGCGTGCACTCACTCCTAAATTGTTTGTATTGCAATGTTCATTCTAATGATTCTAGCATAGATTCCTTGTCGCGTTTTACGTGTCACGGTGAAACTTATACGTGTTGTGGAGCGAACACGCGCTCGTCTGGCTCGTGGCACCGCGAAAAATGCCTTGCGGTGCGGTTGCGACAGTTTGGCACGCAACAGCTCATCATAGGAACATAGCTGTCGGTGCGTCATACGACATTTACTTTTACAATTCACCCGAGAAAACCACACGTGCCCCGACCAGCAGCATCGAAGCAACAGCAACAGCCAGAAAAATAACAGAGCCGATGTCGATTGCGCTTGGCTGGCCGGAACGTGGGGAGTGTTGGCTTGTGCGCAGCGCGGCGGAACCACTCTTGACCACGTGATGGTGCTTGGCGAACAGTGGTGATGAAATCACTGGAGGCGGGGCGAGCGGCGCGCTGAAAACAGTGGCGCAACCCTGAGCCTACAGAGTGATTCTAAACGCGAGCGGGGAAGTACTTACGCGCTGCCCTTGGAGCTGGCAACATGCGAGAATCTTGAGCTGGCTTCTGCCGAGGAAGCCCGTGCTTACACGTAGCTCCGCCGCAGCACGCGCGTTTCTCTCACCGGTTAGCCGACTACAACACATGGTTCAGCGACGGTGTTTCTACCACATGTTTCTACTGCGTAGCAGGGCCTTGATCATGTGCTTCGTTCCAGGTGCCTCGCATACTGTCGCAATGCCAGCAATTCACTCACCACATAGCGCTCACGCGAATGCGTCTGCGAGTGCCGGAAGCAGAGCGCTCGCTTGATGCCGCTGTGTTGGCCCAAGTTTCTCAACGGCGAAAAGCGCGCAAAGTTCACGCTGCTTAGCGCGGTCACGTGGTTTGAAACGTGTGCCAGAAATCAAAAGAACCTGAATGAGCTCGCATCTCTGCTTGGCCGTTGTCTCTACAGCTCGAACGTCACCTGTTACTTTACGCACCTGAATGCTGGCTAAGAAGCCTACGTGCTCTACAATTCAGATTGCTCCTAAAGCTGCTAGTCTTACTTCATATATTATATCAAACATTTCTCTCGCATTCATTGCTTCGTCCTTCTGGCAAAACTGTTACCTTTCTCTACGCTGCTCAGAAGCACCGTGCGTGTTCGTAACGCCAATTTAGACATTTAGACTCGTAACTTTCACTACTAAAGCACAAAAATGACGTGAGTAGACAAGGAAAGTGCATCGTATCGTGCTCAGAGCTGTAACTAATAGCTTCTTCCTGGAATATATCTTCTAAAATTGTTGACGAATTACTTAATGATACAGCGAAACGTCACGAGCATACCATGTGAATAGTGATTTATGGAGAAATATCTCGGGACAGGCATCTTTTCCTTTCCTTTTTTTTCTGAAAGTGATCGTTTCATTGTGGTCGTCGAAGTTATATTTGAGGTTAATTCTTCAAAACTCGCCCATGGAGTTTTTGTTGGGGCACACTGCCACTGTAATTTAGCCGACATAGAGTCGCTACGTATTAGAATTATGCACTGCAGTATGTGTTCATGAAGTTCAATTCCACGTTTTGTCTTTCATGTTGCCTCCGAAAGTGAGTTTAGATGTTTTCAACCGCATGGAGGATAATGTAAAATGCCTCAGGAATTCCCTACCAACAGTGGCGACACTGGTATCAATTACGGAGCCATCGCACACAGGCTCCGAACCGTACCTTCAACCAAGGTTTCAAAGAGCGACCTAATTTCAGTGCTGAGTAAAATTTTTTGTCACAACCGAAACTTGCGAGGAAATTAAAAACTTTCATTCTGCTAACACTACGCTCAGCTTTGAGCCGTGTATAACGAAGACTTAGCACCGCGATCCTAGCGTGACGTTTGACAATAAAATCATTTTCATGAATGTATTGGGCTCCACAGAAGTGAAACTCACTAGTTCATTCCACCAGGTACGGCACTATTTTCTTAATGTTTTAATTATGGCATCTATCATAATCACAGCTGGTTTTGGGACGTTAAAGCCCATAGATCAATAAATAATTTTCTTAATTACATCTTTGCCATGTTTCAACCATGTACATCGTTAGCCTTATGGGGTGACGTGAGGCATCTGTCATGCGCTAAAGAGCCCAGAGAAATCGTCAACCTGCAGCCGGACACATCACTGGAAGAAGCCCTGGTTCTTTGTGTTTGTATTGCGTAAAGGGCTTTACGTATCCGGCTGCTTTCCGGCGATTGCTAAGCTTCGTTGAAGCAATGGTAATACATGGCGACATAAAAAAAAATTCCATGCGCGCAAGAAAGGATGCGCAGTTTTTGATGTAACTGCACTTTGTTTGGGTAAGGTGCATAGGAAATTTCGTGCTCCTTTAATGCAAGATCAAGAAGTCCTAACAGCCTACCATAAAGTTGCTATGTTTTTTTTTCTCGGATTGTGCTTCTATATAGGGAACTGTTCCCGTAAATTTTTTTGACTACGGTTTCACTCAGTTTTAGCATTCGTTTCTATGTTTATTTGTTTGTTTCGTGCCACTCTGCTCCTTAGCTTTGATCTAAATTCAAAGCCCCCAAAAAATCCCCAAAAAATGTCTGCCGTAATTTTCGTGACAAATATATATTAAATTATGTCGAGAAAGAATGCACATCACAGGCTTAATTATAGAATTGGCGAGGTGCAGTTGATTGTGGAAAATGATTTTTGAAAGTTTATCTTGCACAGCCACAAACGGCACTTGGGGGTTTTTTGGCAGGTAATATTTCAGAGGCAATAAAAGCGCTTTAATTCTGCTCAGACTACTCAGTTTTCAACCATGTACGAAGGAGATTTCCCGCCGAAGTATAATGTGTGCCTTGTTAATCCATGACTAGCAATTTTCCTAATGTTTCTTAAACGTGAAACAGAAGGTTATTTATTCGCTTGATGCAGCTGGATGCTGTTCTTTAATGGGGTCCTGAACCACCGCTCGTGCTTGGTTTTGAAAACGGCTAGGTGTGTATTGAAGGCCTCTCAGAAATTCACAGCCGAAAGAATTTTTCAAAGCGGTTTGTTAGGAGCGAAGATATTGCGACCGGAAAACCTCCCTTCCCAGTCCTGTCTCAACTCTGCGGAGTAGAAGGTACAGAGCTCCTTAGGGCGGTGTCCAAGGAGGTGCCCCGCCCACTGCGTTACGTCACCAGACTTCAGCGACGTGTCAGAGTGGCTGACGAAAAGCGCGCGACTACCGGGGACTGTTTCTTCGCAGCGCGCTTGTGGCCGCCTGCTCGCTCCGCGACTGGGCTCGGTCTCGTGCCTTCGCGATCACCGCATTTTTTTTCGATCCTCCGAAGCTTTGTTTTCGTTCTTCACACACGTTTAGGCTTGCAGGTGTGAGCGCTTACTTTGTCACTGCGCTGCTTGTCGTCGAGCGCATAAGACGGCGTCAGGACAAACAGCGCAACTACCAATGCTGCTCCACCTTGTCCTGCATAACACCAAGTTAGTTAATCGTTAGTGATTGTAGGCGGGTTAATCATCCTGTAGGGCTTGAACGTGTCACTACTATGACTCGAAAGGAAGATCTTCACAACTCGAACCCTTGCCGACAGATTAATGTGGAATAAGGTGCGTTGACATGCGACAAGATGGATGGATTAATTTAATGTGTGAATGTTCAATTTTAACAGTGAAACTGTTTAAGCTATTGGTGAAACTGGAAAATCTGCAGAACGCTCCGCTAAGTTAAGTAATGCAAGCATAACAATACCACGCTGTAGTAAAGACAAAGCTTCCTAGGACTAGTTAGCTAAGCCTAACTCTAATTCAAAGGAGCCCAATTAAGATTCCTAGGACTAGTTAGTTAAGGCTAAGTCTAATTCATATTACTAATTCATAATTAGTAATAATTAATGGTACCCTAGTACAGACGGGACTAATCGAACTAAGCCAAACCAAGCCAAACTGAACTAATTCAAGTTTAATTGAGCTATGTCAAGAAAGTCATATCTAATTAAGCGGATACTAATGATTTACAATTGATTAATCCATGATACGAATTAAACCAAGTCTAATTAAGGTAAGACTAATTATGACAAGCCTAAGTTAGCTGATATGAACAAGTCTAGTGTAAGTGAGCTTCTAATTAGACCGTGTTTAATTAAATGGGACTAATTAAACCACGCATATCCAGGTTATTAGTAGTTAAGTGAAACCTAAGCTAGCGCTTATTAATCCAAGGTAAATTATGCTAAGGACTTCAAGGTCAAACCTCATTAAGTTGAGACTAAGTATTTCCGGACTAATTAGGCTAACACTGATTAAACCAGGCCTAATTAAGGTAGTACTCATGAAGCCATACCTAATTAAGATAATCTATCAAAGCACGGCGTAGCTAAGCCTAAATTAATTAGGTCATGTATAATGAAGGTAGGACTAATTACCCAAGCATCATTTTATCATCACTAATGAAGCCCAACATATTAAGTCATGTATGATTAGGTTTGAGTTATTTAGACCGAGTCTAGTTAGTGTAAGACTAGTTAGGTCCTGACTAATTAAGTTAAGACTAGGTCAAGTCTCAATAAGCTCAGACTGTTAAGCTAAATTGAGCGAACCATTACAGGCATAATGATTTTAATCCACACTAATTTACCTTAGTCAACCCTAATCTGCTGTAACTCCTCATTCACCCTTACCTAAGTGAAGCGTAATCTGCACTATAATATGCCATAGTCCACCTTAATGCACCTCAGTCTGTCTTAATCCACCCTAACGCGCTTTAATGAGCTCTAATCCACGCAAATACACCCTAATCAGACCTAGTCCCTTAATCCACCTTATAAAAGAAATACTTTGGGTTCGACTCCAGCCATGTTATTGAGTACGAGTGCTAGAAGGTGGTGCATTGGAGTACCATAGGGAATAAACCCATCTACAATCACTGATGAATTGGTAATTAAAGTTTGGGAATAATTTGTGATTTATTACAGGCTGCTGGCATGCATTTGTTGGCTTCATGGAAAACTATATTTATGGTGAATTTTGCACCGCACCGTTCGCGTCCACGCCGAGGTAGCTTACGGACGCCTTCCAATGGTATCTATGAGACTTGCGCATTAACAAATATATTTTTACATATTTTCATCAACTATTTTGCCTATATAGGTGCTCATAACGCAGGGAAAAGCGGCACGCACGCGCTTACGGTTTTAAAAAACGCGCTTTGCGAAGGTCCCGCACACAGGCGCGGCAGGCGTGTCTGCCATGGGCCAATATCAGCGACGCTCCTTGTAAATGCTTCATGACGAAACAAAGCATATACAAGGAGCGTGAGAAGAAGCCTCTTTTTGAGTTGAGGGCTCCTGAGGATGTGGAAGCTTTCTGCCCCGCTTGTGAACGCTACGCTTCGCGGATGACTACAGCATTTGGCTGAGATGTTGATTAAAGCGTAGGCAAGCCGTAGAATATGTTTTTTCACCAAGCCCGGAGGGTGGTTCAGGGCTCCTTTAAGACGCTTTTAGACCTTTATAGATCATTTAGAAAAGATGAAAGGGTATAATACTTGAGGGTATAATACTGAGAGGGTATAATGCTTCTGGACTTGGTGGATGCTTGGAGTGTATATGCTGATGCTCGCCTTTAATAGATCATTACGAAGATCAACTTTCGCATTTAATCTCTCATAGGGGAAAGCTATAGAACGCTGTACTCCCGTAGCGCAACGTCAGATTGTAGATGTAGTATAAATACGGGATTTACTTTATGTTATAAAGGTACACCGCATCCCGAATTTGTAATGCACCTACCTAGCTCGTGCTGCGCTGTCGCAGTGTAGTGTTATGTGGTTTGCACATGTGGCAACTCAATTTTCAAATCCCATATTTGCAATGGGCGATTTACTGTAGGTACCCATAAGTATTTATACTCTCCAAGGAACCACCAAGCCCTGAAATGCCACTGCGAAAATCATAATCCTTCATGTTTATTTTCAACTAATTTCTGACAGTTAGAACGCCATCTTACAGAGCAGAAGAGTGTAGAATCAAGTAGGTAAAACTCCTCTCTTGCATCGTCATTAAACGTCAGTGTTAAAACTAATAGTGGGAAAGGTAGTAACGAGAGTGGTTCCTACCTTTTTGCCATCTTTACTACATTTTCCTGGTGGTTTGCTACCTTAAAACATGCAAGAGGTAGCAAATGGGAACTGCGTCAGCGGTCGTAACTTTACTACATGCGTACTTGACCGGTAGGTAAACGTTAACTCCTCTGGCAGTAGCGTACTGTGCTGTAAATGCAATAGGCTTAAGCAGAATATAGGCAATTCGTAATTTATTTGATCGTCGTAGAATAAGAGTCGCGCAACGTCATGGCATACATGTGCGCGGAAACAGTAAAGTATGATTAAGAGCCTGGACCTAAAGCATTGATTACTTGTCTGAGTGCATGTCTGTTCACAGGTACAGCGTGCGCATCCTCAAATGCTCAAAAATATCGTTGAAATTGCTGTTAGTGTATGATACACGTTGAAGCTTCTATCTTTTCTGTTGGGCACTGCGTGCCGTGGTTTCTGGTTCTAACGTGTTTCTATCTATGCTCTCTCCTAAACAATTCTATGTGGAATGTACTCGCAGTGTTAATCGCATCAAGTAATTACCCATGGTTACTTAGTTTAACACTATAGAATTAGTACCAATCAGTGTCACCAGAAAATCTCATGCGACCACATCTTTATTTCAGTTTATCCTTGCGTAACGGAATCGACTTGGTATGGCAAAGTGAACAGCAAAAATAAAGGGATACACCATAAGTTCGATAAACGACTGTCATATTAGCAAAGTTGCTAACTTTGGCTACTACTCTTATTATAAGTAGTAACTGCAGGAAGTGAACGACATAGTAGCAACGTTACTACCATCTCGTTTACTACCTGCAGTTACTGCATAGTTAGTGAATGTTGTGACAAGCATTTGCTACTTCTAAGTAACTAAGTAGTACTGCAATTTTTTAAGAGTATAGGAAGGTCACCTGCGTTCCCAGATGGCAAATCCTAAAAAAAATTCACAGCATATCAACGGAGTGAATGATGATGAGTGGGCGAAGCTCCGGAGGTTCATCGTAGATCGTGCTGAGTTCGGGATTAATTTAGTTAACGCGCACGCTACGAATCCTTATGGTTCAACTACGCACAACTGAAATCTCCCACCGGCACTTCATTGCAAGTCAAGATGCAGTGCCTATATATATATATGGGTGGCCGGTGAACGGTTCTCCAGCGCGAGCAGTCGGTATTTTTCAATCAAGAAACTCGCTAGAAGACGCTGCCTGCGTCAAGCTTGTCTCTCGCGGGTGAGGGCGCGTGGAGCGTTCATCGAAGAAAGAGCGTTTCCATAGTCAACGCGCGCCTTTCGCTCTCTCTCTCTCTGTCTGTCTCTCTCTCACAAGACAGCAGATAGAAGAGTGAGAGAGGTAGCTCGCCGGGAGGCACGCGCCGAGCGCGAGCGCGAGCCTCCCGGCGACGCGAGCCGGCGGCGAGAGGTGGCTACATACATACGACTACTACTACTACAAAGGAGGGAACGACCCACACCCATAGGAGCTTCGCCCCTAAAAAAGTTACCTTCATGCAAGCTTCGCAAGCGTTGCTAAGCAACGAATCATGCTTTGTAAGCGCGTTTTCTCAGCGTTAAGGTACACTGCGCTTTGAACAAACCTGCAAATGATCGTCGACTCGCATGTTTGCTAAGCGTGAAAAGTTTTATTGTGTAGAGTGATGTTTCCATTTCATATTCTGAGGCTATAATTGTAGATGTAATATTTTGACCTTTTGCTTTTTAGTGTGAGGTCAACATCTACAAAGGCTCTATAGCCACCCTACTCCTTCGTAAGAAGATCAGGAAAATCCCAATACAGAAGGGTGTCAGACAAGGTGATACAATTTCTCCAATGCTATTTACTGCGCATTTCGAATAAATCTTCAAAAGACTAGACTGGGGCGAAACAGGACTGGGGATTAACGGCGAATATTTGAGTAATTACGCTTCGCCGATGACATAGTACTCCTTCAGCAATGATGGCGATGACTCCTCCATCCTCGAAGACTTCTCATTTGCCACACGCCAAAGTAGAAGAAAACTGATAGAATGTGTTAAAGCTCAAAACAAACCGTACAAGTTATCTCTTGATAAGCTACGCATGGGCACAACTCCTTACGTCTATGATATTGTCGCCCAAACTGTCGTGCAGTGTAATAAATAGGAAAAGAGGTACACGTGCACCCCGCACCGTCATGAATCACAACCTAATCCCATAAGGTCACCAATATCATTATCTTTTACTAACATCCGAAGTCTTGTGTCAAAGCATGATAAATTTCCTTCCTTTCTCGAAGATGCCGAGTCATATATTGTTGTTCTTGCCGAAACCTGGCTGCATGCAGATATTTCTAATAATCAACTGTTTTTCCTCGCGAGCACTTAAAATATGTAGCGACGCGACCGCTTTGACAAACGAGGCGGTGGTGTCGTACTTGCGAATAAAAAGACCTTTACATCATATTGCATACCACAGACTCAAATCACGAGATTGTTTGGGCAGTCTGTGAAGCCCAATACGTGAACATGTTAATCGGTGCTTGCTACCGTCCTTCCGATTCAAACGAATCCTTTATCATTGATCTTCGCGACAGTGTTTCCAAAAAAATTATGGACTACCCTGCACATACGGTTTATCTCTTGGGGGATTTTATTTTTCCGCACATCGACTGGGCAAAGTTAAGCTCCTCCTGTAAAATGTCGCCAGATTTTATTAACTTGACCCTGGATTTCAACTTCTCACAAATTGTGAACCAACCAACTCGTGGATGTAATATATTGGATTCTGTACTCACAAGCAATCCTGAAACAGTTGAGCAAATAACTTACCTAGATTGTTTCAGCGACCACAATCTGCTCCAATTAGCTATAAATATTCCGTCACCACACGCGGGCGCGTTAAAGAAAACAATTCGTGACTATAGCAAAGGTAACTATGCTACCATGAATGCTGAACTAGAATGCTTTTTTAAATAATGAGTTTCTTCCTTCTCAGCACTGTCGAACGGTCGAAGAAAACTGGGTCCTCTTCCAAGACAAATTCTCGATAGCAAACGAGTGCATCCCATTAATCAAAATAACTAATGGTAAATCAAACCCCTGGTTCACAAATTCCCTCAGACGACTTAGAAATAAAAAGAAACGCGTTTACAGAAGTGCCAAAAAATTGGACACCCCAGTGGCTTGGGCAAAATACAGTCAGTGTTTAAAAACTATAACTAGGCTTTAAGCTCTGCTAAAGATAAGTATTTTCTCCATGAACTTCCATCCCTGCTGAATTCAAACCCTAAAAACTTTGGCAAGTTTTTTCCCCGAACCGCGAAACTAATCACATTTCATTACATGACAGTAATCACGTGCCTCTTCCTGATAATGAGTGTGCTTCAAGCTTCAACGCATATTTTTCATCTATTTTTTGTACAGAGGAATGCTCCACCATACCTGAAGTTCCCGATTTTGACTGTCAGTATATGTCGCTCACCGCGATTTCTATTGACGGCATTGTGGCTGTAATAAAAAATCTTAAGTTATCTGATTCTTGCGAAGTAGAGGGATCAATTCCAAAATACTAAAAAATACCGTCGTTGCTTCCAGCAAAATGTTGTATGACGTCTTGAGACAGTCATTAACTTCAGGAGAACTCCCATCTGATTGGAAAACGGCGAAAGTAGTTCCCACATTCAAAAGCGGCGATAGATATTCACCTGATAACTACCGACCAATCTCACTAACTTGGATCTGTTGTAAAATGCTCGAGCACATCACTGCATCACAGTATCACATTGCAGACATATACAGTCATCTTGAATAAATAAGTTCTTTTTCACCAATCAACACGGCTTCAGGAGGGGTTTGTCATGTGACACGCAGCTTTTTGAGTTCACAACTGACTTGCATTTCGACATGAACCGTAACATACAGATTGACAGCATATTTCTCGACTTTTCTAAGGCGTTCGACCGCGTAGCGCACTGCCGCCTGATTTCAAAGTTAACTGCTCTGCAGTTAGATTCGTAGACACTATCTTGGATTAGTAACTTTCTTTCCAATCGCCCGCAGTTCACAATTATTAACAATCTTTCATCTCCCCTCTGCTACGTTACCTACGGCGTCCCACAGGGTAGCGTCCTTGGGCCACTACTGTTTTTAATATACATCAACGACCTTCCTAAAAACCTAGCTTCCCGTGTGCGATTGTTCGCAGACGACTGCATTATATACCGTTCTATATCCGGCCCCGATGACCATCAAATACTACAGAACAATCTTCAGCTTATTTTCGATTGGTGTAAGACTTGGTTAATGTCCCTAAATTCATCTAAATCCAAAGTATTCTCCTTTACACGTAAACACTCAGTCTCCAATTTCTGTTATCACATAAATAACAACCCCACTTTACCAGCCAACTCGTACAAGTACTTGGGAATTAATCTCACGTCAAACCTTTCCTGGAACCTTCATGTTACTACCATTTGTGCCAAAGCCTCTACGTCATTAGGTTACTTACGTCGAACCCTGCGAAGCTCTCCCCCCAGCATCCGCAAGCTAGCTTTTCAGACATTTGTTCGCCCGCAGCTCGAGTATGCCTCCCCGATATCGTCGCCTCATCATAATAACCTGATGAGTTTATTAAAATCAGTGCAAAATAGGACTGCTAGGTTCATCTCTCATAACTATACTTTCAAATCAAGCATCACGCGTATAAAACATGATCTTTCACTTCCATCCCTTAGTACTACCCAGCTAGCACACAAGACCAAAAAGACGTCTTATTGGGGGATTAACGTCTTGGTTCGCGTGGCTGACGTCTCAAAGACGTCAGCCACGCGAACTAAGGGGCAGCGACATCAAAGGGACAATGAATCCGTCTTCGAAACGTCCTACGGAAGACGGTAAGCAGACGTGGAAGAATACCGCCCCCCACCCCCTCCCTCCCCAAAGCGTCGGCGGGCGTCCACACAATGCACGGCGCCGAGGTGT